>JARVJO010000082.1:7897730-7915011 GCA_031762555.1 Cynodonichthys magdalenae
GATGACTGAACAAATCCAATGGGGACAGAGGCAGGAGACGTGAGACCAAAAACCAGAAGGAGGATCGAAACAAGGCATGCAAGACGAGACATGAATGCTGGATAATTACTTGGGGTGAACCGTTCATAAATCTGGCGCTGATGCAGAGGGAGAGTGGAGCTTAAATACAGAGTGGAACAGGTGAGAGGCATGACACTGATTGGGGATTTCTGTGGTGGGAGGGGTGAAACAATGAGTAGGTGATTAAGCTGTGACATGACTTGGTAGAGCAGGAAACAGGCGATATTCATAGACTCGCTTCCAGAGCCGACTGTTGTACCAGGAAGCAGACATTTATAAAGATAGTTATTAAACTGTGAAAAACTCATGAATGTAGAGAAAACAGACGTGGATGGAAGAATCCGATAAAATCTGTGGAGCTTTAACCGTGACAGATTTGTGAATAACAACGCTTGGTGAGGGATGAGTCTCTGACTTCTTTTTCTGCATCAGACTCCAGGGGCAAGAAACTCCATGCAGTGATGTATGCTGCAGTGGGAGGGGTTCCCCAGGAGCTCGGCACGGTGTGTCTCCAGGGCTATGAAAGGTATGAGCGCAAACGAACGCAGAACAACCACCTGACCGCACATCGACTGGTCGGCTTTGTAACTAGTATGTTCCAGGCTTTAGGCCAGCTCCTCTGAGAGAATCCCAAGGCGTTCCCAGGCCAGCTGAGAAACATAGTCCCTCCAGCGTGTCCGGGGTCTTCCTCTGGGCCTCCTCCCAGTGGGACGTGCCCGGAACACCTCACCAGGACAACACCAGGAAGCGTTAGGATGCCCGAGCCACCTTAACTGGCTCTTGACATGAAGGAGCAGCGGTTCTACTCTGAGTCCCTCCTAGATGACCGAGCTTCTCACCCTATCTCTAAGAAAGAGCCCAGACACCCTACAAAGGAAACTTATTTTTACCACTAGTATCCGTGATCTCATTCTTTCAGTCACTACCAAAAGCTTGTGATCATAGATGAGGGTTGTATTGTAGACTGACCGGTAAATCAAGAGCTTCGCCTTCTGGCTCAGCTCTCACTTCACCATGAAAGATCAGTACAGCGACCGCATCACTGCAGATTCAGTGACCAATCCACCTATCGATCTCCCGCTCCATTTTTCTCTCATTCGTGAATAAGACCCTGAGATACTTAAACTACTCCACCAATCATAAGATTAGGTAAATATATAAAAGAATATGAGTATTTTGATGATCCAAAGTCCAAAAAATAACTTATTTAAAATGTTTTAGTTTTGCTAGTATTTATATAAATTGAATTTACCTCATTTATTCTGATAGGGAACCAGTGATCGCCTGAGATGTAAAACCTTGACTTGTTCTCAACATTCGTGTTGATTATGATCCCTATGAACTAATTGGCTCTTCAAACTCAAAATTTGTATGTGATCGCCAATTAACCTGAAAGATAATTCAAACTTTTATGTCCAAAAAAGCTAGTTGTAAAAATGGGTTCAACAACATCGAATAGGTTAAAATTGAAAGTCAGCTACAAAAAAGAATTGAAGCTTGAGAAACATAGAATCACAAAATTCAGTGAAGCTGTTTTGCACTTCAGCAAATTAGCAGAAAAATAACATGTTGAAGAGACACCTGTGTGGCTTAAATATTGGCATTATTTGTGATCCTAAAATATAAATATGCCTAAATATGTCTGGGTTCCATGTCCCTTATGATGACTCAGTAGGAGGGCTCTTTCTTTAGAGAAGTGTTGGCTTGGCACTCTTTAAAAATATCTCAGGTTAAATTCCACCAAATGTTGCACCAGCTGATTTTTCTAATTAGCTCCCTCAGTTTTGCTGATGGACATTTTATTTGTTTGCAAAATTGTCTTTTGTATCAGGGAAGGAGCCAGCTTGCTTTTTACTTCCAATCATACATTTTTTGTAGCAGTCACTGTGTGAGAGCCAGGTACACGTACACCCAAGTCCATTAAATATTATACCTAAATTGTATTTTTCAAGATTAATACATTGGAGGCCACAAGTTGACTAAATAAACTGTAAAAAAACCTGATATGCTCTTATAAAAAAAAAATAACACACACACACATTTATATATATATATATACATATACATATATATATAGAAAAACAGACTTCACATTATTGATTTTTTTTAGGATTTCATAGTTTTGGTCCAAATGACATCTGAAAGAAACCATATCATATAAGTGTCACAGTACAGAAAGCCATACAAGATTTATAAACACCCCCCTTTCTGTGCAAAAATAATTTAAATGCAAATGGACAAATAAATAAATAAACATGTGTAGCTTTCATTGCCTTAATAACCTTACACATTTTCTTACAGAGGAGGTGTGAGTGTTAAATGGGCTGGTGTGTGATGCACAGCAGGTGTTTGCAGTGCAGCCTTTTTACCATCTGCGTGGGCAATTATAAATCATTACATTTGCATTAGCTGGACACTGGACTGGCAATCATCTAAAATCTTGAATATTTAGAGGCTGATGACTTGCGATGGACTTGCGACCTGTCCAGGGTGTACCCCGCCCCTCGCACTGTGACGGCTGGATATGGGCACCAGTGACCCCCGTGACCCTTAAAAAGGAAGAAACGGGTATAGATAATGGATGGATGGATGGATGGACTTGCCCCCCCGGTAAATGTCTTTCTGTATTTGATTAATCATTTCTTTATAAACAGCAAACAGATGTTTAAGTTACCAGAGCTGATCTGTGCTTAACTATAAAAAAGAAGCACAAAACAAAATAAACAAACCCTTATACAATGTCTGGCTTTGATGATTAAAAAAACTTGCATCACAATTAATTTCCCAACACTGCATTGACTGCTTAACGATTTGCAGCTACAATGTGCATTCTTTTTATTACAGCTTGCAAAGTACAAGTGGGTGGTATGAAGATTTCACGTTGTAATAAAAATTATTATTTTTATTGTAATCCAGTAATTCATGACATACTTTAATGACCTAGTTTGTCATGGCACCAAGTTTATCAGAAGGTAGAATGATTATAGCCAGAACAAGATTTGTGAACAACAGTCACTCTTAGATATCACTTGTGTTTATCTTTGGGTTTTCCCTTGACCCTGGTGAAATCTTGCTTTATTAAGATGATATAATGGTGTTTGTTTAACAGTATATATATATATATATATATATATATATATATATATACACACACACACATGAGGCCTCAACTGCCTCAAAGGACTGGGAGCTGGAAGCAGAGAGAGACAGTCTGATTTCTGTGTTCCTAATGTTGCAATAAAACAAACTCAGATGATCATTCGAATGGAGTTCCTTTATTCTTGGATCACAGATTTCTGTCTTTGTTAAATAAATATTCCACAACAGAATTTAAAAGGAATAATAACAAGGTTTAAGTACTTTGATTTATCAAATGCTTTTTAGGAAAAAACAGCTGGTAGACTGCCACTAGTAAACAAGTCCTTTTTGGGTTACTGAAGAGAGGAAGGACGAAATATTTGGGGAAAAAAAGGGGAACTAAAGCTGAGGTCAACTTGAGATGTATCCTTGATGTTTCATCGTCTGGTTAGGTTCAGCCTAAACAGTTTCATGGATCAGTTTAAAAACTAAAATTGGGTCCTTACTGTGGTTAATGTTGGGTTCAGTGATACCTAAAACTTACAAGAGTTTTCCACAGAAGCCACCAGACATGTGAGGATTTCAAAGTTGATGCTTTTTTTATTTTTTCTACTCTTGTTTCACCTTTTTTTATTAGAGTATTCCACTTTTTTGCTGCTACTTGTTGACGTTTGCATAGCACATCAGCAAACTTTTTTTATATCTGAAAAAGCAAATCTGTGGGCAGGGACTGCAACTTGTCATGATTCTTATGGCCCATTTTGTTAGAATTCTTCTGTTTCATTGTTTGGTTATTTCTTATTTTCTCATTTCCTCTTACTTTCTCTATTTCCTGTGTCATGTTATCCTCAGTAGCTTCTTAGTGTTTTTCCTGCCTGCCACTCTCACCTGTCCATGTTCTGTAAACACCCAGGTGCTTCCACTCCCAATCATCCTTAGTTGTATTTACCAGTCATGTTTTCATTGCCCTTTTCATGCTCCAAGCCTTGTTTGTGTCATTGTTTAAGTTTTGTCTTTTGCTGCCATGCCAGCATTTTTCTTTTGTTCTTGAATAAACCATTTTTTTGTTTGTTTTTTCACCTTCAAGCCTGCCTGCATTTTGGGTTCCACCTTACAACAAACCGTCACAGCAAATAATATATATTTTTTATATGTTGTATGCATTGTATGTTTTAAAAGTGACATATAGAATAAAGAGAAAACTGAAGGGGTTAAAAAATAGGACTCAAACAAAATACAAAGATATCTATGCAACACTGAGAGAAACTAAATTAAACTTTTCTGCACTCCTAGAATTTAAAAGGACACAACATAAAGCATTCAACGCCTACAAAAATGGGCAAATATCCAAGGAATTACTGATTTTTATTTTTATTTATTTTGTGATTAGAATAATGATACTCATACATAAAACAAAAATCAACATAAAATTAGACAGAGTAGAGATTTTGGAACTTTACAGATGCATATCATTCAAAACATAAAATAAAAATGTAAACAGAAGCTTAAAAAAATTATCTCACAAAAACGAAAACACAAAAATGTCTCTTAGCTTTTATTTATTATTTTTAGTTTGATCTACCCCAGAGAACTTGCAGGGAACTAAAAAGCTGTCATTTTCTTTAAAATTGAAGATGTATCAGTTTTTTGATGACAGACAATTGCCTGCTGTGAGGAATGAGTGAGAGTGCAAAATGGTGAAAGCGAGGCTATAAATAAGTTTGGGAGAACAGAAATGTGGCAGCTTGTAAGCAAAAAAAGGCAGGTTCTAGTGATGCACATCATACATGTGCTCAGAAAGATGGTGCAATAACTGATCACAAAACAATATTGGAAATGTAAAAAAAACATGTGACCAGTAAGTAGGAAAATTGGAATTCAGGATATTTTAATGAGAGCAAAATACAACGGAGGGAAAAAAGGGTAAATCCCACATAATTAATTGTTTTTGAAGATAAAAAAAAGGTCTTTCTTTCCTTAGGATTTTAAGCAGTTTTTTGTTGTTATATTTTCAACTTTTGGCTTTTTCCAGTTATTGAATAAGAGACTAGCATGCAACCCTCCACTCACAATATTGCTATTGAGTGAGAATTTTCTGACTAATACTTGCAAAGAAGTTTAGCAATCCATTTAGATTTTTTTTTTTTTTTTTACCCACTTGTTTCTGTTCAAGGTCACAGGGAGCTTGTCCATTTGTCCAGCAGTCACTACAAAGGGTAGAGTGTGGGCGAAAACTAAACATGCATGAGTTCAACATGCAAACAAAGAGAGGCCACAGCTGGATTTTGAACATATAACCTCCATATGAGGCGACAGCAACCTTAGAAACTAACTCTAGTACGTACCAAGCAGTGAAAGAGAAACTGGTTCATAGTAACAAATCCAATCTCTGCTTTTAAGCAAATTTGAACACTAAATTACAGATATCTTTGCAAGTAATCTCATCTGTAACGGTTATGTTTGTTATGAGAGTCTGTGAAATATCCAGGCGATACTGCAGCAGATGATTTACAGTTTATTACATTCTAATTAATAAGCACGCTGAAATAGGCTGCGGCTCTTTTTAGAGCAGGCAGATTATATTATAGATATAGAATACATAATATAAAAACATGAAAGTATGCTTTAATTGTTTTAAATGATATTGCTTCCAGTTTATGTTTGTTTAAAATAGCTCTAAAGATTTGTTTGGCATATGAGAAAGAAGAAAAAATATTTTAAACATATATCGACTGTATTTTTATTTTATGCAAAGAAAAAAAAATCTAATGAAAATGAAATGGTTGCAAATCAAAGCAATCTGCTTTTTTTTTTTTCTTGTCCCTCTCCAGCAGAGAGCTTCACTTTACCAGCAGCTGATGCATGTTATGAAGACACATTGAAGTTTTTCAGTTTTTATGGCGCATTGTCAGAATCAAAGTGTAGGGCACATTATGGGTGAGTGTCCCTTCACAGCAAAAATCAGGAAGTGGCTGAGAGATGCACAGAGCCAACATAAGAATCAGAATCAACCTGTTTTTATGCTTTGGCTGGACTTTGCATTCTGCATATGACTCCTGATGACGGTGTCCCAATTAACTACTAAAAGAAGGTTCTCTTACTCTATTTCTTTATGCTTCTATATGGCAGTGACATTTACTGTAGTGATTTTACAATGGCTAATGCATCAAGCAGAATATTTGCTCCTTATTCCCTCTGACCACATAAAAGCAGTCATTATTCCATTAAATAGAAAGCCTGTATTGTTCACTTTTAGCGACATAATATGCAGTAACCACCCCTTACAGTATACATGACAAACTGTGTCTTAGAGACTCAAACATGAGATTAATTTTAAAAAATGTTTTTTTTTAAATGGGTTATACCGAGTTTTAATTATTCAAATTGACTTGTTTTGGTGATTTTTATATTCAAACAATAAATTGAAATAAAAAGAGTAAAACAGAAATAAGCAGGTATGAGGTAGACTGGTATTCTGTTTCAAATGAATTATATTAACTATTTTAACAACCTGGATTCTAAAAATGAAAAGTAATATCAGAGACAAAAAATTATTTAATTTGGTATGTGAATGTATGTAAATTGGCAGTGAGGTTTAGAAATTGCACAGGGGGCCCCCACCTGAAATCTTTCCTAGGGCGTCAAATTGGCTCGAGCCGGCCCTGCCAAACACTACCAGATCTTTGTTTAAAACTTGGAGCAATAAGATTTTCTTCAAAAGACTTCAATTAAATTTAAACTTTAAATAAGCGTGTGGGTTTGAATTAATTTCTGAACAAAAGTAATGTCAGCAGTGTTGATGCTGCTTTCATGTAAATCTGTCTGAAGAGCTTCACATTAATAAATGGCGTGTTTCAGAAATACAAAGCGGAAATCACTTTGCTTCCCCTCTTCCACTGAATGTTGAGTGAACTATTCACATTCTGTCCAAAGACCAATCAAAAGCCACAAATGTGATCTAATGTTATTGAGATCTTCTGGCTGCAAATTGCTCACAATGACCTATTTGCCTGGAACACTTCAGCTGCACAAACATGAGTATATTTTTGGTCTGTGTGGGAACCAGAAACAAAAATAAAAAAAACACATGGGAAGAACATAAGACCTCAGGTCGGGAGGTCACCCTGCAGTCGTCTGTTGCTTTCAAACCACTTTACTTGCTCTTTAAACTGCATAATTAAAAGCTAAAATGAGACGAATCTTTATTGTAATCATACTTCAGTGTGATATTTAGGGTTAAAAGTCATATAAATGCTTATTTTCTGCCAGAAAAGCCAAGTTAGCTGCAAGTAATTAGAATAACATCAAAATACAAGACATTCAACATGTTTGAGGGAATTTGTAAATAACAAAATTGTTGTTTTTTCTTTAATTTTCTTTAACATTACCCACAGCTTATGCAGATTTAAGCAGCAGATACACTGTTTGGCTCACTGATTTTGAAGTTCTTTCAGAGTCACACACCATTGTCTTTTACCACAGATAATTACTTCCATTGCTGCCCATTTTTTGTGTGCTTAGCTTGATGGATGCCTCTCTGCTTCTACAGACAACGGCAACATTTTGCTCCTCGTTCTGCAGTGTTCCTGCCACATTTCTTAAACCGTGTGCCATGAAATGACAAAAGATGCTTCTAGAAAGAAAAAAAAAAGGCACAGGAAGATGACTGTAAGCAGTAGGATGAAAACACAGGATTTATTAAAAACCATTAAACTGTATTGTTTTGGAGTTTGCTTCCAGTTTGTTCACCTCACACAGTGTAAACACACACACATTAGATATGTAAATGATCTCTATATGCATTCGCAGCTCAGAGCAAACATTTGTTTCTCGTGTTTGCTTCAAAAAGAGAAGCAGCTTTTTCCCCTCCCTCAATACCGTCTGGATCTGTACAAATTTTGCTGTGTCATGTTTGTGCCGTGTAGAAGTATGCATACAGAAATTGCATACAGAAACTTCCGGTTTTTAATTTGTTCTGCCTAAAAAATAAATTTGTTATTCTGAGTGAACAAAATGTCTTTATTAACCTGTATAGATGTATTGGGACCAAAGACTGAGTAGAACTGTAATTTCTCCAGCTCAGGCAGATTTTCATGTTGTCTTGTTAAAAACTTTGAATTTGAATCTTCAATCTAAAATGGTTTCACCCATGGGAAGGTGATCTTGATATTGCAAGAATGCCTGAATTTTAAACAGCTCATTTGCAGGAAAGGGGCTGAGTTAAAGATATTTTAATTATAATTACTTTGCACACAAGTGAGTGTGACCAATGTGACCATTTTTTAAGAGCACAAATGAGTGTCTGAGCTCATTGATGAAGGAGGCATTTTTCTTAGATCTCAGCTTTAATGTTAAACACAAAGAAATTGATTCAGTGACTAACATGTCAAACTAATGTTCAGAGATGGATTTTAAAACCAACCACAGAATTTTTTTTTCTTCAAAAAAGTAGTCTCAATGATTGAGGTGTACCAAAGCATGAAGGAACTACTTTTGAATTATTTCAAGTTTTCATCCCCAGCCATCATACTTTGAATGTACATCACAAGTTCCCTTCAAAACATCTCAAAATTTCACTGATGAAAAAAAATTTTTTATTTGAATTGCAGGTTCTCTGACACATTTATCACTGTAGCTGTATCTCATCGGGTTTTATGTGTGTGAGGACAGAGGAGATACAGCTCATAAGGCTTAAAGCTTTTGTGAAAAGTCTGTATGACCTAAAGATTAATTATAATGGAGAGAAAAAGAGTTTTTCAACCCATCCTCTAATTGTATGAGTCGTTATTGGACTCCAATAAGCAGCCTACTTGACAATCCCATTCATTATCGTTCCTTTCAATTGGAATAATTACATGATGGCTGCTCCACTTTTTTGCATCACTGAGGTTCAGCACTGTAAATTGCAAAGTTCTGTAATCTACTCTGTCTAACTGTGGCTCTAGTTTCTTTTTATTGATTGGCAAAATGATTGAATTTACTGTTATTATAAAGTTGGATCTCCATTTTATGTCCTTTTGCTGCCTGAACATGTTTTTTTTGCCAATAACCTAGAATTATCAATTGCATGTGCTTAGATTATAGATAATAATATTAAAATATTGCATTGGAAAGAAAATACATTAGTTCTAGATGTCTGAAAGCTGCACCACCTGTACTTTACAGGCTAACTTAGTCAAAAAATAAAAATGTAAAAGTGAGTTGAAGTGAATAAAGAGATCCAAGTTTTCTTTATTCTTGTTTTGCAAACAAAAGCCTAATCAGCATACAAACGTCATCTAGTTTTATCATTCTCACTCTATGTCTAAGTTCTGCCAACCAATATAAAATGATGATGGAGATTACTTAATAAGTGTCCCCTCAGGCAGCCACCAGAGAAATTCAACATCTTGATGATTCAGTTCCCCTCATCTTTGTCTCTTCTTCATATTTCTATATGAATGATTTGAAAGGCCTGTTGTAAATCAGAAAATATGATTTTGACTTAATAGCCAAGAAAGAAAAATTTAAATTATGCAAACTAAATAAAACGGGGAGAGAAGGATGCTATAAAATCAGATAGGGTGATGGAAAGATCTGTGCAAAGAGAAAAGCCTTGCGGCAGAAAATAAAAATCTTGTTTATGCAGAGTAAAGAGAATTTTGTTGCTGTACTGTTCATTAGCCTTTTCTTGCCACAGCCAAAGAGCAACAAAATGGACCGGTAAGTCATGATATGTCCTTCTGTTACAACACAACATTACACCTACAGGAAGAGGCTGGATTACATCACACCATTAACCTTCTCACAGAAAAAAGTGTTGCTGTGTGAAAGTAAAAAAATATGTTCAACTGTGTGGTACACATCAATATAAAACACAATATTGGTCTTTTATCAGTAGCTATGTTTACATGCACAAAATTATTTGATCGGATTGAAATATATTCAGATTAAACAATCCCAATGCATCGTTTACATGGACACAATCCGATCATGAGGAGCGTTTACATGCACCGGACTTTTATTCAGGATAAAAGCACTGACATGCGCAGAGTTGTTAACTTTCCCTAAAAAAAACACAGAAGAAGAAGTTCTACTTTTGTGATGAACATAAACAAACGTCTTCTGAGCTCCCAGAATGGACCCGCGACAGGTTTTAATAACGGTGGAGACATTACTGCACTCCTTGGTTGAGCTGCAGGTGACGCACGAATTTTTCTTTATTCTTTTTCTTTTTTTTGCGAAGCAACGCACGGTGTTTGTCTTCCTTCTTTATTGAATGAGACAACGGGAGGAAAAATTCTGTGCTGCTGGAAACTAGCACTGCTGTCCCTCCCTCCACAGATGTGCAGAAACCGATGGATGAGAGTCAGAAGACATGCGCAGTCAGGTCAGTTTTCTACAATCAGAATAAGATGATCGGATTAAATGTTTACATGCACGCTGTTTGGATTATCAAACGGCATAAACCACCCCTCTCATTCCGATTTAAAAATTCATTCGGATCGAGCTGAATTGGATCAGAATAATCCGAATGAGGTGTTTACATGATGCATTTTTATTCCGAATGGCCATTTAATCCAACTACTTATGTCCATGTAAACGTAGCTAGTGATATACTAGGAAAGCTGACTGAGGGTACATTAAAATAGGTGTAAAAACAAACACTACAGAAGTGATTTAGGTAAAAAATGAACTGAGGGGTTTTAGAGATAAAATATGCCAAAATGGAACATTTGGATAACTTCCAATAATCAAACAAAACATTGATTTTTCAAAGCAGTTGAGTAAAAGTTATTAACAAATCAGGAAAAAATGAAGTTGTCCCAGTTTATTGTGAAAATTATATGTTCCAATTAAAGGGACATTACGCTTCTTAGCCTCCCTGGTAAAATCTATTCAGTGGTGCTGGAGAAGAAAGTCCAATCAATGGTCAAACCTCATTTCAGGAGGAACAATGCAGGTTCCATTCTGACCATGGACCATTATAGTGCAAGACTTTGTTGGTAATAAGTCAGACCCCTTCAAGGTTGGAGTTGGACTCTGCCATGGCTGCCTGTTGTCACCAATTCTGTTCACAACTTTTGTGGACAGAATTTCTCAGTGTAGCCAGGAAGTCTGGTCTGGTGGTCTCAGGAATTCATCTTTGCTATCTGCAGATGATATGGTCCTATTGGTGTTATCGTGTTATCTTCAGCTCTCACTGGAGCGAGTTGCATTTGAGTGTGAAGTGAGGATGAGGATAAGTGTTCCATATCTGAAGCCATGGTCCTCAGTAAGAAAAGAGTGGATTGCTCTCTTCGGGTTGGGGGGTGAGGTTCTGTTTCAAGTGCAGGAGTTCAAATACCTTGGGATTTTGTTCATGAATGAAGAATGAATGGAGCGTGAGATTCACAGACTGATTGGTGTAGCTTCTGCACTATTAGACTCTGTACTGGTCAGTTGTGATAAAAAAAGGGAGCTGAGCTGTAAGGTTTACCATTCGGTCTACATTCCTAACTTCACCTATGGCCACAATCTTTGAGTAGTGACCAAAAGAATATCCATCCATCCTTCCTTCCTTTTCCGCTTTATCCAAAGTTGGGTCGCAGGCAGCAGCTTGAGCAGACCTCTCGTTTCCCAGTGTTCTCAGGCCAGCAGAGAGTCAGGCTCTCCAGTATGTCCTAGGTCTTCTTCGGAGTCTCCTCCCAGTTGAACATGCCTAAAAGCACCGCACTACAGAGGCATCTTTACCAGATGCCTGAACCACCTCAACTGGCTCCTCTTGATGTGGAAGAGCAGCGGCTCTACTCTGAGTCTCTCCAGGAAAACTGAACTTCTCAACTTCAAATTTTTTGAGAAATGAGAAAACTCATTTCAACCAGTTGTATTCAAGATCTTGTTCTTTCAGTCATTACCCAAAGTTTGTGGCCATAGGTGAGGGTAGGAATGATAAGCAGAGAGCTTCGCCTTACAGCTCAGCTCCCTCTTCACCACAACAGATGGGTACAGAGTCAGCACAGATCCATTCATCAATCTCACACTCCATTCTTCCCTCACTTGTGAACAAGACCCCAAGATACTTGAACTTGAACTTCAGACCCAACCCGGAAAAAGCAAACTACTCTTTTCTGACTGAGGACCATGGACTTAGACTTGGAGGTGCTAATCCTCATCCCAGCTACTTCACACTCGGCTGCCAACCGTTCCAATGAGAGCTGAAGATCACAGCACGATGACGCCAACAGAACCACATCATCTGCAAATAGCAGAGATGGACTCCTGAGGCCACCAAAATGGACTCCCTCCACCCCCTGGCTGCACTGAGAAATTCTGTCTATGTAAGTTTTGAACAGAATTAGTGACAACAAGCAACCTTGGTGGAGTCCAACTCACCCTCTAAAAGGGTCCGACTTACTAAACAACAGCATTTGTTCAGTTGAAAGAAATGCGTGTTATTTACGTGATACGTGGCTAACTCTGAATGAATGAATATACACCAAATAATATATCAATTTTGCAGTAAATGAAAGAAGATTCATACAACCCCAGTACTGGACAGAAGTGCTTGGTTTATTCTAAACCCATGAGCAGTTCCGCAACGTGCCTCCAACGAACAATCAATATATAACATCCTTCTTCTTCTTCTTCTTTCATCACATCATAAACATTTTTCATAAACCATAGAAATGTGTATTGTATTAAAAATCAGTAAGTAACAATTCCCATTAATTTCTACACAGTAATAATTATTGTTGTCTTTCTTACAGGTTTTCAGGAGTTGAAAAGCACAGAAGAGCATAGCGACCCAACAGGTGAGTAAGGAGGTGAACTTCAGACAGAGTGACTGGAAGCAGGAATCCAGGAGCGTGAGAGGAGGTTAGGACTCAGGACATGGACACTGGTAAGGCAGCAGGTAAGATCTTTCCACAGGCTGAGCACAGGCAAGGCAGCCAGCAGTACTTTTCTTCACAGAATGAGCTCTCAGGTGACTGGAACAGGTAAAGACTTCACAACAAGACCTTGGACACAGGTGAGTAACTAGAGTTCAACCTGGAGAGGCTCACACAAAGACAGACTGAAATGAGGAAGTTTATTGACATGACTGACTTGCATGATTATTGACATGAATGACATTAGAGTTTGGCGCTCAGACCCTGGCAGAGGATGTGAGCATTGTGAGATGCTGTAAGCTCTGATGAGCTGCTTGGGATGAGGAGCTTTTCTTTCCCCCCGGGCCCAACTCTGGTGGTGGAGGTCAAAGGAGAGGGGAGCCCTTGGAAGCCAGAAGATAAAGGGTGGAGGAGGGGAGGTGGAAGGTTGATGTTCGGCTGGCAAGCCGCTGGAGTGATTGGAGAGGAAGCTTTTATCCACTGACTGTCAGACGCTGATTAAATGAGGCTGTGTTTGTGACGAGGCGGCTGGATGGAGCAGATGAGGTTGATTAGTCTTCCAGAGTTTAATTTTTATCTAGACTCCATTTAGCAAAAAAACTTTGCAAAGACTTTTAAAGCAGCTGTAAAGACACGACCATTAAAGCGTGATGCTTCAGCAAGAACCAGAACATCAATGAGGACTTATAAAGGCCCAGGAGTTCACCAGGTAAGTGGCTGCAGCTGCAGGTAATTGTAGCTCAGACCCATTCTGGAAACAGGGAAAAAACACCATCTGCCACAAGCATGTTGGATTAGGAGGAGATCCTAAGGAAGACCCAGGACACACTGGAAAGACTATGTCTTATTTGGCCTGAAAATGTCTTGGAACCCTCTCAGAAGACCTGGAAGAGGTCTGATAACTGAGTACAACTGAGGTCTGATAACTGAGTACAAAAGACCTTCAGGAAAATAATGTACCAATTTAGAGTTGCCTAATATGCTTGTTTTTTGGTCAGTGGGAATAAACCAGGGAATTCTGAGAAAACTTTCATGTGCACAAGGAAAACATGAAAAACTCCACACAGGAAGACTGCAGGCTAGGAGTCAATCCTGTGACTTCCTTGCTATGAGGAACCAGCTCTTGCATGTTCTTGTAGTCAACCTGGTTGAGCATGTGTAGAAGGATCACATTCCATTCCCCTGTGAACTGATAAAATACATGCTGAAAAGACAATTCTCAGCCTCTATGCCAATCAGAAGAAAAACTCAGGATAGTAATGTTTGAAAGGAAAATATCTAAATCTCAAAAGAAGTTGAAAGCATTCTTGGATAAAATAATAAAACAAACAAACACATCCTTAAGCTTGAATCAATAAGCATTTTTGGCAACATCTTTCTTACAATTGTTAGAAGCATGATGAACAGGATTGTGTCTGACATTGTTAATAAAAGGCAAAGTACTTGACAAAACATTCTGAACATACCAACAAAAAGGTTGCTGACTTTTTTGACTTGAGTTCAAAAGCTGAATTTAAAATTCTTTGTATTTTGTTTTACACTAAGGAAATTTCCTAAAAGTTCAACTTTACTATACAGCAACTATTATAGTTTCAAATCTAATAAACAGAGCTGTGATGGCTACAAAATATTCTGGCGGTGAGTACAACTGAGCTGTGATACAATGTCCTCCATTTGGAACTAAATTGCAACTGTTAAATGTGACAAAGCAGTTTTAATTAGACACACTGACAGACACTCTGCTGGAGGCCCATAAATACTGTGAGATTTCGCCCCCCTCCCTGTGACTACTTCTGCTGTTACTTTAGTACTAATTAAGCAAAACTTCAATTAATTCGATACTAATTCTGTCTGCTCAGCTGAAAACATATTGTTGAACGTTGAAATGGTGTCTCAACATGCCCCTTGGTCAAAATAAAATGTTTTGGTGTGGCAGTCATCTAGTTTTTCATACAGTCCTTTTGCTAACTTTAGCTTTGCTGTCCTTGTTTGGGTAAGATTGCAGTGAAAGGAGAAAAACATATTTCTGTGTGGTCGGGAGTTGTTGTTGGATATCATGAAAACCTTCAGCAGTGTAAGGAGCAGCAGAGCCATTATCTGGACTAATCTGATTAACGACTCTGTCTCTTGAATAAACAAAATGGATATTTGTATCATTGCAATTAAAATTACAATGAATTCAAAGAGTGCATTCAGAGACTTTTGGTGTTTAGTTTTTTGCTGGAACTTGTCTCCATATCAAGGTCTCTGATTCTAGACAGGCTGTAAAGACCTATTAAAAGGTCACTTATTTCACCTTCTGTTTTTAAAGGCAGTTTTACCCCACTACTTGTTAAACGTGGATGGCTACTATAGAGACCATAAATGCAGGTTGGTGGAATGTCCTTAAGGATCAATGAGCCACACAAACTGCTATAACAAGCAAGTCTGTATGCTACCTTGGCCCATATTAATCAAATTTCTTAGAATTACTCTTGTGACGGCCCTTGCTGTTACTGTTGGCACTGGTGCCTATTAACTGTGCTTCCTTTTAAAGGTACTGGAAGGGGAGGAGCCGAGTTCATGTGAGGATACCTGGAGCAGCGACCAGCGAGGGTGGGTTTCGCCTACATAAACTCTTAAACTCTTACTAATAAATGCCTCTAAAGGGCTTAAATCTTGACCTGTGTCGTGTTTCCCTGTTCTTTGTTGCAGTCTTGTGAGCACTCTTAAGAATGCTGTTAAGAATGGACTTAAGTGTAAAAAAAATTTTAGCTTAAAGCTGAGCCTAAAACTCAGTTATCAAGTGTCCCAGTCTGACTTCAGGCGAAGTGTAAGAGTAACATGTTAGAGTCAGTCATAGAGCTGATTTACGACACTTGGCTGTGCCGCAAAGCTGATCATGGATGACATCGTTACAAAACCCCCGGCATGGACCAATCACTGCATCAGATTTAATTTTCAAGAAGATTTTGAGAAATGTCAAGATAAAACTGAAAAATCTAAGATAAGTTCACATTCGACACAATAATGTTCATACGTGTCACATTGTACTGATTGTCATAAATTACATAAAAATGTCCTCATTTACATCATGAATAAAGAAAATCTTGCAGATTATTTAAAAAAGTGCAGCTTAAGTGTTTTTTTTTTTTCTCAGAGCCTGAGGGAATGTTGAGATTGCACCCTTCTCCTCCTCCACTAAACTGCCTGCAGACAACACCCTCATACCTGAGTGAAGTTGCCCCCCCACCTTGTTTAAATCCAACAAAACTGGTGTCAAACATTTGTGCAGCAAAAAGTTTTTGTTTGTGCCCCTATCATTTTTAATTTATTAATAAAAGTTTCCAGAGGTCATCAAATTTTGTCCATGTGTGTAGTCTTACATACAAAGTACAAACAAAAATGTGAGCAGCAGAAATGTAGCGCAATTGATTGGCAGCAGTTTTGTTTGATTTGGGTAATGGTGGAGGGGCTGGTTGATCTCTGATGACCTCTGGAAACTTTTAATAATATCTTAATAACAATAGCGGCACAAATGAAAGTTCTTGCTGCATAAACCAGCACAAACGTTGCACACTAGTTTTGTTAGATTTGAACAAGGTGGGGGGGGGCAACTTCAATCAGGTCACCCCCATCACACACGAACACACACCCCGCTCCATCATTACCCGCTTATGATCGGTCTTCTCAGTCCATCTCAGATCCCTAATGGTAACTCTAAACCACTTAAGAGTCCTCTGGAGCTGTCTTAATGTTTTGGGAGAATAAAGCCTGGATTATACTTCAATAACACATGAGACAATGGGTTGCTGATTGTGCAATTTCAGCGTGTCTTTTCCTGACTGAGTATAAACAAGTTGAAGATGCTGTGGGCCAGAAATTATCATAAATCCTCCCTCTGCCCTCCCACAGCTTATATAAAATAAACTACAATAACGATGGCTGGATAGTGTTTTTACCACTCAACATCAGTGTTAAGTTGAAGCACCGCTGGACTGGCCACCGGGCATAGCGGGCACTTGCCCGGTGAGCCGTGGGTGATTTTGGACCAGGCCATTTTTTAAAATTTTTTCCCTCTACTTTCTAGTTATGATGCTTATCGGCACACACAGCTGGTAGATCGACCCATTAGTCTTGAATGACTCAGGCTGGACAAATGATTCATGCATGTGATGGAAACTATGTTGAATAAACGAAAAGGCAGCAAAACAAAGACTGGGAAATGGGTGAGAACAGTGAAAGGTGAATCTCAGAAAGAAATTTGACAAACGCTTTTTTTCTATTTTTCCCAAAGGAAAGGGGAACAAATC
>JARVJO010000082.1:7915111-7926977 GCA_031762555.1 Cynodonichthys magdalenae
TTTACTGAACAGTATTTTGGCCATTATACTGCTGGTTATTGTAACACAGCTCTTTGTGAACTCCTAAAACCTCAACATATTGTGTCAGTCCTTACATGTTACACCAGGTTAATCTACGTTTCTACAGGCTTCATCGTCTTTCCATCAATACCTGGTGGGCCAGTCTTTTCGCAAAATGCCCGGGCCGATTTTTTGTCCCAGTCTAGCCCTGAGTTGAAGAGCCATTTTTTTTTCTTTGTTAAAGGTGGATGGAAAAAAAAAGACGTGACCAGCTGTGTGCTCACGTTCATGGGACCTGGATCAAACCAGCTGCTCTTCGAGCTCTTTTTAAAACTGGCTTCAGACAAAAAATCTAATTTTAAACAAATAACACGCAGAAGGAAGAGCTGCGGGGTTCTGTTATGGTCCAGCTCGGTCCAACTCCTCGGTGCTGCCACAGGTGAGGACTGTCCCGCTGCGGTGCTACTCATGAACAAACACACCCATGAACTTCAGACCAATCACGCGCCGAGCCACAACTTCCGCATCTCGCAGTTCTGACCGGGGGATAGCAGCGGGAGAGCAGACAGAAGTTGCGTAATTTTTTGTCACTCAGCAGGGGGAAAAAGACGTACGACTCGAAGTATAAACCAGCCTTAAGAGTGATCCTTAGACTTAAGATTTTTGATAACTTGCTTTTACACTTAAGTCTGAGAGTAAGATTAGATTTAAAAAATTGTCAGCACTTAAGTCTAAAATTCCACTCTAAAAAGTTTATTAAATACGGGCCCTGGATGTCAGAAGGCGTGACCAGTTCTGCTCCTCCACTAAGTGATGTCAGATATCCTGACTTCTAAATTATTTGCATGAATGTTGTTTCAGAATATAATTCCTTTACAGCAACAATGATTTACTTTATTCTTGGCCTCACTTCAGCTAGTTTTAACTTTTTTATTTTAGTCAGAATTAAACTGTTTCTCCAAACTAATTTAATCAAAATAAGTAGCCCTCAGGGAGCAGATGATGACTAAAACAGTAGGTAAAACCATGCAATGAACCAGCGAGTAAGTGGTGGCAAGAGACTGGTTAAATACAAACTGAGGGAGAGAGAAGATAGGCAACAACTGGGAGACTGAGTAGACTGATTACAAATAACTGACAGGTGAGATTGACTGACTGGAAAAATCCTTAGAAGCAGGCTGAGGGTGGACTGTGAAATTGCACAGAGAATACAGAGATAAAAAGAAAGGAGCTAAACTAATATGTACACAAAGATGATATAAACACAAAGAACTACAAACCAAAACACACAGACCCTGACAAAGTTAAAAGAAGAAAACTGTATTTGAAGTAAAAGAAATGGAATTGGACCACAAGAAAAATGATTAAAAGAGGAAATTAAAAGAAAAATGAAAGAATCAAAAGGCATCTTGTGAATAGTTTAATAGCATGTTGAGACAGAGGCAGCCTTTTGAGACTAAATGTGTTCTCCATCTCTGATGCTGCTGTCTGCTGTGTCAGGCCACACAAAAAGTACTCGCTCTGCCAGAGCATTCATTCTGCAAACACACACCAGGTTCATATACTTGTGCTGAATGACTTGAAGTTACCCTCAGCCTTCGCCATAATAAAAAAACTAGTGCAGACTTTTGATCCAACCCAGGGGAACCACTGTTCCTCTTTAATGTTCTTTTTTCCTTTTTACCGGTTCTTTTCTTTAAATATTTTTACAGAAAATAGATGAAGTCGGGCTCTGGTGTAAGTCTGACATTCAGTGTTCTTGTTTGTTTGTTTCTTACATCTGCTACTTTGGTTGATTCTTGCAGTGACAATTAGGCCAAAGCATCAGAAATATATTATTACAATCAGCTTAACCTCACTTCAGTTGTGTTATTTTGAGAGCTCAATCCATAAAACTACAGCAGAGCCTTTGAACTGGGCTGTGATTATTTCCTGGACCCCCATGATGTGAGACGCTACAGTTGAAGTTGCTCGATCAAATCTGAATCTCAGAGCTCTGAATGTCACATTATTTTGTTTCTTTTTGCCACTAAAACCACTAAAAAATGGGCAACAGTGTTTTTTCTTTTTTTTTTTACCTATATCAGTCAGTGTTTATGTATGTTTGCTTATCTTGTTAGCAAGATATCTCAAAAGCCACAGAAGAAATTTTCTTGAAAAAGTCATTACTGGACATTTTGAAGTCAATTTAAGTAAAGATAGCAACTCAAAAATTACTAATGCTAATACAGTCAAGCCCGCAAATTAACATTTCACACATGCAGACTGAGTCTTTTGAAGATTTTTTTCATAGAACGTAACTACTAGGACTTTGCGGTATTCTATGTAATTTCACATGGAAATAAAGTAAATACTGTACATAAGGGATGTAATTGTTTCTTTCTCTGTCATGCTTTTTTTGTTGGGTTTCAAGCTAAAATATTAGGATCAATATAATTTACAAATTTTGTTACATACACGTTAACATCAAAACACTAAAGTACAGTACAGTGGTGTATGCTCTGTGCCCACATTCTGTCTGGAGCACAGCATTTCTGCCTTTTAACAGTTTATTGTACAGTACCACATGGTGTGCAGCTGCTAACAGTTTCACTCTTGTGTTTTTTAGTTTGGTTCTTACCATATTATGATGTCCCAAATGCGCTGAAGACTTTTTTTACTGACTGCATCCAGTATTTGAGTTTTTTTCACAATTCACAGGTACTCTAAGAACATAGCCCCCCACAAAACCAGGTGCTTTACTGTAATTATACAGGTTTTTAGCCAAAATTTGGTAAGTTAGCAAGCCCTTTATTTTCTTTTTATGGTTTGTGATTTTGGCATACTAACATATTTGATAAGGACTCTTCTTGTGAATGGCACTGTCATTAGATAGCCTGTTTGATTGGTAGTATCGTATGTTTTAAAATCATTTCCCCAATAATCCCAGAACATGTGTTTCCTTGTATTTTACTGTATTATAGGTTCAAAATGTTTAGAAGGCAAACATTGTTTGTCTGTAACATTAACACTGGCTGCATGCTTGCTTTGAGGTGAAAATATACAGCATGTATCCTCATATGGGGCCAACTTGCCCCAGAAAAACAATGTGTAAAGGCAAGGCACATATCAGCAGTTTGGTAAACAACCTCCTAATTAGACTCATTGATTAAACACACCTGGCTCAGTCACCCAAGAGATCAGTGTGCTTGTTGGGCCGGCCAACATTCTGTCAATCTAAGAGCTATTATTCCTGGTCAAATTTAGGAACTGGTTTAAGGTTTAGGTTATTTACTTATAAGTCCTTATTTGAACATAAAAAACATTTTATTATAACCATTTCGAAATATTATATTATACCCACTGAATTATTATTTTTCAGTAGAGATAACAAAATATTATTACAAATATTTCTTGAAAGAATGCACATAATAAACTCTGTCCATTAGTTCATGAGACAATTTGCTAACATGACAAAAAAAAACATGAGCACACACAGGACCTATTGCCCTTTTGCAGTATGTGATAAAAATAAATTAACAAATAGTGAAAATTTTGCAGCATTTAAGTTTTGGACCTTCTCTGGAGAGATGCACCTGCAGGCATAATGTGGGACTTTGAATGAATGTGAATGCAATGAGGTCCTGCTTCATTTGCAAGGTGAGGAGTATGAACATCCTTTTTAACACAAGCTGAGACTTAACGCCAGAAACACTTTTTTAAAGAAATATTTGTAATATTCAAACTGTGGATGCTTTAATAGTAATTGATAAGGAAGAAAAATACATTTTCTTTTGTGATAGTTTTCCTGGAGAGTATTTCTTTATGCTGTGTGAGGTTTTTAATAAAGAGGAAGAAAAAAAAGAAATATAGTATTTTGTTTGGTTGTGCAATGTGAGACTTTATATAAATGAAGTTTTCAAAAGCTGCACTTAAAATGATACTGCACAACCAAAAATGATCTTTGACCTGTTCTGTCGACTCTAAAGCAAAGTAAGAGATGAATTAATGTCACTGTAAAACTTTTTGAAGGACAAGAAAAATAAATAAATAAATGGAACCCATGCTGTGTATATGCTACAAATGCTACAACAGATGCCTGAGAGACTGCATATAAAATCAGGTGCAAAACTGAAAACAAAACACAATAAAACAGACAAACAACACTTGATTTGAGCAAAATGAGCATATCTGAGGAAAATATCTACAGGTTTTGAAAAAAACACACACACATACAGTATATATACATTTAGTATATGCACAAACTGCAGAAAAATACAATTTTACGTCACTAAATGTTAAACTTGACCAAATTAGTGCATAAAGTAAAAGCAAAGGCAGGGATATGAAAAAATAAACCCAAAAACACACACTTTTTCTACAGTGAGGGGTAAAGACTAAAGGCCCAGTGGTGCCCAAATCAGGTCCTTAAGGGCTATTATCCTTCATGTTTTTGTCATTTCCTTGCTCTTCGGCATCTTTAATTTCCGCAGAAGCCTGTTCATCACTCATTTATTTAAATCATGGAGAAGTCTAACACATGTAAGATAGTCGCCTTGGAGGACCAAGATTGGGCACCACTTACTTTAGTAATAAAGTAACGTTAGTTAAAAGGAGGCATCATTCACTGTTTTGCATAGTAAGGTTTTAAACAAAACATATTGCGCAATCCATTACCACTGAGATTATTTGCTGGGGATGACTCTCAGCTATCAGCTCAAAACGCGTTTGGTGTGAACGCACCATTACAATGACAATAAAGATCTATCCTACATATTCTATTCTATATGAAATAAGGAAGTAAGTTATAGAAACAACACACTAAAGCTAATTTACTGTTTAAAGTAAATTATTAAATTGATCACAAAGTATAAAATAGTTGTTTAAGTAAAGTTTAGTTAATCAGTCACAAACTATCTTACACACCCATGAGTTTGCGAGTACAGTTAACGGTGACTTAATAAAAGTATGTACTGTATGCGCGCAATACATGATATTGATGATATAATGGGGCCATTGTTGAGGCACAGATTCTCAGCTAGTTTGTTGCCCTGAAGCTCACAGTAATTTGGAGTGTATCACAGCAGGAAGAAATTACCCACATGAAACAAGTCACTGTAATATTCAGATTGATGAGTGCCTCCCAGAAAAGTGCAGTTTTGTTTTTGTGTTTCAGTCTTCATGCTGCTAGAAATGACTTAACTGCTCTGAAAAACCTCTCTGACCCATACCCTACTGAAAATTTAGTTCCTGTCTGAGTCTTGGCCTGTGGATTTAGGTGTGTAAAACAAATGATTGTGTGAAAGAAATAAGTCGTTCATAAAATAAAAAATCACTGTAATTGAACAAGAAATAGAAAACATGATAGCTTACAACAGAGCCATCCACATCTTAAACACTAGAAGAATTAAATCAGAAAAGGTTTCACAACATGAGGATACAAGGACAGTCAGCAGATGGTCTGACAAAGCACAGAAGCTGAGACAAGACTTTGTACACACTGAGAACTAATAAAGTACCAGATCCAACAATGAAAGAGGGAAGGTAAACAAAAAAAGGAGAAGTTGTCACCAAAATAGGACATGAAGTGACGATGAAGACGTGAATCTGAAGCACAGACAGATGGTGAAACAGAAGCACACAGAGGGGACTCTGAAAATAAAACTGAAAAGCACCAAGTCCTAAGGAGCCGAGGATTTCAATATTGTTTTATTTTTATTTATTCATTTATTTTTTGGTGTATAAAATATGTTCAGAATTTACAAAATAAAAAAAAAATGTGTTTAACAAGCGTACATTGTCTGCGAAATTGCAAATATATTTTTTGTGAACACAATAATACAGACTGTTCTTTTTTTTCAGAATGCAGTTACAAAATTGTATATATGTTGACAATTTATCTTTTTTAATACATTTTAATAAATGTGTGTTTGTGCTCTTTTAATTGATAACATAGTGATAATATCCTCCTTACAACTTGTCACAATCTATAGGAAATCACTTGAATTGCAAACTTAGAAATATGTCGTAAACTAGCTTAGTTTGAAACACTAAGAGCTGCTGATTACGTCATTGGATCATGCAAATTAAAGGCTTTTAAAATCTGTTGCCAAATATGTGAGACAGGATAGTTTGACATTTCCAAGTGAGTAAGTGCCTGATATTCAAATGTCAATGAGAGGACCAGTGTTAACACAAATGAAAGTCTGTGTGCACATAGACACATAAGATCATGTCCTTATTTACTTAACGTTAAGGTTTCATTAACACAAAATTGTAGCTTTGCAAGACTAAAAACGAGTGCTGCAGAGACTGTGATGCCTGACTTAAGTCCATTCTGTTACTGGTCCAATGTGACAGTCTGCTATTGTTAAGGCTACAATCCTTTTGTGAAACTGAACAATATTCCATGGATTTGAGTCTCTGCCTCAAGCGGAGTTAGTATCAAAGTCTTGTTCACAAGTTATGGTAGGATGGAGTGGGTGATAGATCAACAGATTGGGGCCTTGTCCTCATTAATGAGGGCATTTGTTAGATCTATTCCAGTAGCTGAGTTGATAGACAAAGTTCTGGATTTATGGCTCTGTTTACATTCTAACTCTCATCCATGAGGTGTGAATCATGATTAACAAAATTCCAGATACAAACAGCTAAAATTAGTTTATTCCATAGGGTGGCCAGAATTACCTTTTACCAAAGTGAGGACATTCCTTATGTCTGGGGAACTTCTAGTAAAACTGCACTGAAACCTACGTGGTTCAGGCATCTAATTAGGATGCCTCCCGGGGTTCTGAGCATGTCCTGTTTTTGTAGGAGACCACAGGGCAGACCAAAAACTCCCTGAAGAGCTTATGTATCCTTTCATGGTCTGAGGGCTCCTTGGGATTCCCCTGGAGGAGCTGGGACAAGGGATATGAGTTTCCCCCATTTGAACCTGTTGCCTCCCCAAAGTGACCAACCCCTTTCTGACAATCCCCTTCTGTTATTGCGTTTTTCATTGCATGGGTTTTTGTAGTTTTATTCTGATTTATTTCCATCACATTCTCCTATTTTAACATATTCCATTCAGTTTTTTAATATAAACTTAGCACAAAAAAGTAGATAAATTTGTGTTTGGTAGATTATTTATTTATTGTAACAATGCTTTTTGACAATAAATCTTATACCGTTGGAAAGTCTGTTAATTTCCCTTTTAAATGGTGCCACATTTGTAAGGAACAGGCATTTGTGTGATGAGCAGTAGAGCGTCTGGTTTTTGTCAAGAATCATTGAAATGTCAACGTCATATTTATTTATATATCATATTAAAAACAACAAAAGCTGACCGAAGTGCTTTACTGTTCAGTCAAGGACTTGTATCATCAAAACAAAAGTCAGAATTAAATGCAGAAACACAATAAGACTAAACAAAACAAAAAAAAAAGAACACAGGTTTAAATGAACTTCAAACTTCCTCAATCAAATATCTGCCAATCACAAATTTCCTTACTTATTGTGCAAAGTAGAAGAAAGGCAAAATATTTGTCTTTGTCTTACTTCAAGCTTCTCTGCATGTTTAACTGAGATCTGCAACATAGTCCTGCTTACTGAACCTTCCCTCCCAATGCCTTCATCTCCAATCTCATAATACAAGCTAAATTAGCCATGGCATATAGCATCCAAGCATGCCATGGCCATTGGTCTTCCCTCACTACATCTCAGTGATGTAATTGAAAATCAAGTCTGCTGAGGCCCTTCATAACTGAGTGACCCTCTGCATAATAGGACACACGATAGAAACCATGTAAGAATCAGATGAAGAGGCAGTTTAGCCAGATGTCTGATGCTCTTCTGCTGTGAAGGGCATGTTGAAAGAATAAATAAAGTCATACACAGGAAATTACAGAGCACAACATAGTCAAAAGTCTAGAAAACTTTTTTCTCATAAAACCAATAGCTATTATCACCAGCAATATTACAAAGATTTTAAACTTACACAAGTTTTCTTTGCATCAGATCTGACAAAAGGATTGAAAAATATTTTCATAGCCGAGGTTCTTTCAAGCTTTGTGATTTTATTTTTACTTTTTGCTTTGTAATATGTTTTATAAGTTGTAGTTGATTTTTTATCAACTAATTCAGACTTATTTTCCTTAAACCCTGCCAAGCCTTGTTGATGCTGTACACTGACCCCTATTTTTAGCTCCCAGTAATGCAGTCTGCACAGCCAGCTGTGGTGTAATTAATTTCTCATTAGTGCAGTCAATAATGACAATTCTGTAATCTTGCTTGCCCAATCTCACATTCCTTCTTTTGTAGCACATGTATTTCGCCTCCCCGCCACTCCAACTTCACCAGTGCCCTGCTGGAGGAAAGGATTCACATCTATAAAAAAAAAGGAAAAAAAAACTGAGCAAACAAACAACAATTAGCTTCCTGTTGACATAGAGAATGGCAGACTCATCTCCTGCAAATTACCTCATACTGAGTCATGAACAACTGAGACTTTCACTTTAGGTGCTTTTAATGAAGCATTTTATGCTGAAGGTAATCATGAAACTGCAGACACACACACACACACACGCACACACAAAACACAGTACAAACACAAACATTCAGGTGAAATAGTTGCTGTGATTACATGAGCAAATATTCAACATTAGAATGTACAACTGATTGGATATCCAAGGCAAAACTGTTTATGTGCAGCTTTATCAGATAAAAGGTTCCAAAATACTCAGTAAGCCATGTGTTTTATGGAGTAATTTGGTTGTTCCTGCAAATCTCAACAAAAAACGTGTAAACTCTTGAGTCACATTGTTCTTACTTTGCAGGTGTTTGTGTTAAAGGAGACATACCATGCTTTTAAATCTTTCTTTTTCACATTTAAATCATTCAGTTGGGATCTATATCAGGGGCGCCCAAACATTTTCCCTGAAAGGGCCAAAATGAAAACTGATGTGAGGGCTGTGGGCCAAATGCAATATTATAATACAAGAAATGCTTATACTTCTTAAGTCAGAGCTGTCCAAAGTGGGGCCTGCGGGCCAAAATTGTCCCACCAAGCCATTTGATTTGGCCTGCAAGCAGTTGTCCTGGCAACTTTTATATTATTTATTTTATATTTTATATAAAATAAATAATATAAAATTTGTCCTGGCAACTTTTATATTATTTATTTTATATTTTATATAACCGTCATCAGTAATAAATCTGTTGATTAATCCTGCAGTCACTCACTGATGTCTGTCTTGTATGAGACACACAAAATAAACTGAATTAACTCATTTTAGTGATCCTTTGGTTCAATATTTTATAAACTAAGTACAAAGTTGCAGTTCCCGCGTCATCTTTAATATTCTCTCTGTAATAAATCTGTTTGTTGATTAATCCTGCGGTTGCTCACTGATGTCATCAGCTCATTATCATGTTCTGAGCTGCAGAACCGCGGGTTGCTTTTTCACAATTCGGGGCCCGGTTCTGATATTATCTCGCACGAAGGCTCAGAAGGGCATCAGAGGTGGGCACACTTTACCCCCCTTTCCGTCTTTGTGTTTTTTTCTCAATGAACCGAGAAAGACAGATAACATGTCAGTCCCGGACTGAGCTGTCTGAGACTTATGCAGGTCTGAGAGAGACTAAATTCAACTTTTCTGCACTCCTACAGAATCCAAGTACACAACAAAATGCATTTAACAGCTAAAGTGGATTTTGCATGATATATCCTCTCTAATCTGAATTGTTTTGTACATTTATCTGTCATTACTTATTTCATACCTACAAGAAAGGTCATGTAACAGCATGAGTGGAGGGCAGAAGGCAGGGCTTAAGACCCCATAACTCCAGTATGCTGTGGTTCTAAAAATACAACATGGCAGTCCATTGTCCTGCTGGCTTCAAACAATGAGAGATGGCACTCAAGGCAGGGACACTTGGTCTTTATTATATACAGTCTATGGTGAGACTAATGACACCCATTCATCCATTTTACAAGCCCAATACTTCATGTTCAAGGTCTCTGGAGCCTAACTTTGTTTTCAAAAGGTGAAATTACGTCCAGCCTTGATATCTCACCAGCTGCACACAACATCTTGAGATAAACAAGACAAAGAGCCGTGTAAGATTAAATTCACAACTGCAGTCAAATTTGAACTAATAATTAAAACAACATGCAAGTTTTGGAGCTGTGGGAGAAAACCTGAGCACATAAAAAAAACATGAGGCGAGAACTTTCAGTCTCACAAACGGCACGAGAGATTTGAACTTGGGAGCGGGCAGTGCTAACCAAGTAGTGCAGAACAAAATGATCCCAACCACACCACAAAAATTTCAATAAGTGTTATCTGGTCTCTAACCCCTTTATTCTTGATCTAAAATAAACATTCAGTCTAAATGCTTCAAGATGTAATCTGGTGTCAGGAATCAATGAAACAAGCAAAAATTTGCACCATATTGTGTTAAAACTATGTGCCAGTTCCCTAAACAGCAACAAGCTTTTCGCTTCATTGGTTTAGTTGGCTTTGTTGAGTCCAACCCCAGGTGGGACTTTATTGACAGTGTTGGAGGTTCAGTCATCCAGAAGTGATAAAAATAAAATTTGGACATTTTGAGTCACTTGAAAAAAATGCAAGCTATTTGTGTGGAAACTGTAAAGAAACAATCTTTCAGATTTTTTTTGTTTTGTTTTAATAAATTATTTAACTACTCCAAAAAATTTGGTTATTTTAAACTTAGAATTTATTTTTGTATAGGGAACAAATGCAATGTGTATAGTCTTAGAAAGAAAATGTTTAATTGATCATTTTAGAAAGTGTGGTTGCCCCAGTCTTTATCATTTTTACTTGAATATTGCCAGCTGTAAAATACAGACTGTTTAAAATCATACACTGACTGTATTTATAAAAAAGTAATTGTTCATAATTTTTTAAGATGTGATGTGTTGTAATATTTTTTAAACACCAGCATATAACCGTAAAATAAAACTTTTGTGCACAAGAATGCAAAATGATCTTCATCCCGAGTTCTACAAGGTAATTTGTGTCTCGCTCCCTGCCAGTAGATCATCTGTCCTCCTCTGCATATTTTATATTTCTTTGGCTTTCCTCACTTCTCTTCTGGCTTTCCCCTCACCCTTACTGGTATCATCCACTCTGTCCCTCACTCAATTTGCAGTTATGTGTCAGATAAAAGTTGCACTTTGATCACTCTTTGACTCCGAGCGCAACTCTGCTCCTCACTTCTCATCTAATAGATTTACCATTTCACTAGGCTCTGGCATGGACCAATTTTCAAATCAGTTCACAGCTTCTTTTAGACTTGATCATTATGCATCACTGGCAGCTGAAAACTTTTGGGCTTCCTCTTGAATACCAATCCACATCACAATGAAGCAACTCATTATACTCAACTTCTGACTTTTATTAGGTAGCATCTGTGCAGTTTTAGCTGCAGTTGTCAGCAGGGTTTTGGCTGTTAATTGGTTGAGAAATTAAGATTTTCAGCAACATGAAAAGATTTTTGCAACTTGAAGAGAATTTCATATCATTTCTTTCTTCACTTTGTGACCACAATAAAATGTGACATTTGGTCTCAAATGTCACCAGCTGTTTTAAAAAATTTAACACTTCTTCGGCTTTAAAAGCTGGAGGATGTTATGTGATTTGATGTAGATTATAATTTACTTCTAACCTTGAACCAGTTTCAGGAGTTCAACAATGCTTGATGTTGTATCTCAGGATGCTACAAAGGCTTACAAAATAGCTACACATTGAAATAAAAGTCATGTCAGCGGTTTATCTAGTCGCTGTGTTATAAGTGACAAAGGTCTAACAAACTATGGAGGACTAAACCTGTCATAATGAGAAATAAATGTAGAAATATATAAATGGCTTGAAAAACTAAAAACATG
>JARVJO010000082.1:7948595-7960883 GCA_031762555.1 Cynodonichthys magdalenae
AATTTCAAGGTGTTTAGAAACGGATATGACGAGAAGTCAAGTTTATTTTCTATTTAAACATATAAACAGCATTTTAACAACAACTGAAATTAATAAAGTTAATTTATTATGGTATAGAATTTAAATACATGCCTGAGAAACACATAATATTGCCCCTTTAAACTAGATTTAAACTGTCCAGTCCAGTACTAAATGATCTATGGACCACATGCTAGAGCATATTATTATTACTACGCCATTTGTTTAAAAAAGTTAATTTATGCTTTGTAAGTGGGTTCACAGTCAGAACACCTTGTAATCACTGTAACTGCAAAGAACTTTGCAGTGTGTGTCACTCCCCCTCCACCACACACACATATGCATACGTTATATAGAAACTTACATTTTAATTGTTCTCTCTCATCTGACTCTCACAAAGCATCATTTTCAGTCCCTTTCTGCTGCATGTTTAAATTGTTCTGAAAAAATGGGACAGTTTATGCACATGTGTGAATATGTAGATATGTATAAAATGCTCACCCCCTCTTGTTCATCCAGTTAAAATATTTGCATTTCTAAGAGACTGGTTCTCTGCATAAAACATAATGTTATTAACTTCAGGCATGTAGAGATAAGAATTATTGTCACATGACTCTTATTAAATTTTGAGCAAATGTGCAGTTTAAAAAAAAACGATGCTACGTGAGGGAGAGAGCTGACAGCAGACAGAGGCCGTCTCTGGTCTCTTCCCTGACTGAGAGGCAGCTTAATCAGATTTCAGAACAAGCATGTATGGTTACTCAGGCAAGAAATTGTTTTGGGCGCATCACAGTGAAGGAGCTGTTTAATGCGCCAGGATTCTCGCCGCTTTCGGTTTAAATAATTGCCATTAAATCTGCCTCACAGTGTCTCCACATTAACAATTTGTGTATATTCTATTATCCTCATTATCTTTCCCTCAGCAGAATGTGCAATTATTTACAATGAGGTACAGTAGATATTGATCTTTAGCTAATTCTGTTCCAGTATTTGGTGCAGATAGAAATAATTGGGCAAAACAAGCCTCGTTATATCCCAACATAAACACACATCTGTTCAATGTATGCATGACTTGGTGAACTTTTTCCACGTTAAATGTTATGTATTATGTAAACAAAGAACTGTATTATACTATATTATATCTATGAACCAAGCATGTGAGTTAGCTGCATGTTTAGGTATTTATCCTGGTGAATATTTTCTAACCAATTTAGATTTTTTTCACGTGTCGCCTCATAGCATATGACTTAGTCATTTGTGACCAAATATGTTCTAGGCAATTATGCTTTAAGGCTAACAATATCTATTTAATAGATATAAAATTTGCAGTATTGTTTGGATGAACCTGTAGGGGTTATGTGTTATTTAGCAAAATTACATGTGCTGGTTGTGTTTTACATGGGGCAAAAATCTAATGTTAGAGTTATGGGACAGAGTTACACACTTTAAGTCTATATCTATATCTGTACAAAAAATACATCTTATAGTACCCCACCCCCACACACACACACACACACACACAAACACACACACACGCACACCCACGTACACCCCTTATAGCACGATATTTCTTTATGTTCCAAAACCTGAACATTTTAACAGGGTTGTGTAAAGTTTTCATACCTTCTGTAAGTGTAATATCTTTTATTAGTCTGTCATAGATTATTGAGACACCCTGAGTGTTTTACAGCCCAGTCTGCTGGTGTTTTGTGAGCTGGAAAAGGGTAACGATCCATAATTGATGGGAAGAATTTTGGAAATATGCAGAGCAACGTTTGCATACTCAGCATAGAGTCAAACTTGTTTTTCATGGACATCAGACTCAGCAGACGCTGCACTTTGTTTCTGGTTGAGATTGCCGGGCACGGCTGGTGTGAGGAGGGCATCTCCTAGAGTTAAGGAGGTCATGTCACATTATCTCAGGTGGCCCTGAAACCTAACAAAGATTCATCTTAATCTCTTTTCTTCAGAGATACAGCCAGCTGGGCCAAACCAGGACTGGATTTCAGACAAGGAGGCCTCCATAGCACCACTGTTGCTTGTGGAGAAAGAAAACATGCAGCATATTGGATAACTTAAGCATTCAAAAGGCTTAAGTTGTCCAGATTTTCTTAAACAAAAAAGAAAACTTTAACACCTAATTAAATTGGAGTGCATTTCTAGTAAAAATTAATTCACTAGCCATGTTTAAAATAGAAATGCTAATCCATTTAAACTTCATTATCTCCATTACAGTGTCTATCATAAGATAAATACTACAAGTCACAGTCAAGTTAATATTTAATATTTCAGTGGGACTGGTTTCCAATCTCCTTTTAATTAGCTGTTCTGATGATGAGGGTATAGAGCTCCCATGAAACTAAGCTGCATGCCAAAACTAATGTCTGAGATGTTACAAAGCCTCCTCCTGTAACCTCTTCCATAATTTCGCCTCCAAAAAAAAAAAAAAAAGATCACTCCTAGAAATGATGCATGACTGTCTCAGCTAACTGCAGTGAGAGCCAAAATATGATTCAGGGCAGCAACACGAGAAATCAGGTCAAAGATTTAGCACAAACTCCTACTATACTTTGTAATTTAGTGGAAAAACCAATTTGAAAATCTCCATGGCTGTTAAGGGGACCTCTGTCACACTGACCAAGTGGAATTGCCAAAGGTGCTGCTTAGAAACTAAACCCTGCTTCAAAATTAAAGGAAGTAAAATTTTGTTGTTCTAATTTCTGTGTTTTAGTTTAAACTTTGCTAAAGGCATAGCAATGGTGCTGCTCCAGATGCATCAAAAATCATGGCTTATGAGGACACAAAAAGCAAGATGACTGAAAACAAAAAACTAAATTTAGAACTGGAAACACAAATCAGCAGAGAATATAAGTCACACATGCAGTAGGGATGGTAACTATGGCTCTTTTTTTGGGATCCAGATAATTTGGCACAACTCATTAAGATCAGCTGGGTCCTTCAACGCTTCAGGATTTCACTGTTCACAGCTTGGAAAACTGCATTCCTGACCTTAAATATTATTTTGTTGCCCACCTCCGCCCACATCTGCCTCACTTTGTGCCCACCTTGGCAGCCACCCCCCGTGTCCATGGCTTATTTTACTGGAGTGCACTTTTGAAATGAAAATAAGCAGATTTGGAACATTTTTAAAATTGCATAATTATTTATCTTTGGCTTGGTTTTTTGTCTTCTGTCAGGAAAGTTCCCGTGCAATTTTCAAAACACAACACAATGCTATTGAGACGGGTTGAAGACGCCCTCAACAAACTCTGAGTGTTTTGAAATTTGTTATATGTTCAAAGTGCATGCCTCTGCACCTCACATGAGGAAATTGAGAACCACAGCAAATGTTGCTCTGTGTTTTGGAGACTCTCGTGAATACAGCTCACCAACAAATTACCAGCACTTGCAGATACGAGCTTCAAGAATACTTTTACATTTGGGAGCTGAAAGTCGACTCTCTTTGGTTTACAAAGAAAAAAATATCCTGATTCCCCCCCACCAAAAAAAAAAAAGATGAAATTCCCAACACTACAGTGTAGCTATAGACAGCTAAACTATGGAGCTACAATTAACAATTTAATATTTTCTTCTTGGAAAGATATTTTAAAATGCCTTTTTTTTTCTTGAGTAATATATTGTAATTGTGAGTAAAACAAAGCCTTTCTATGGTACATGCAACAAATGAAATAGTTTCTTCCTAAATTACTGTGCCTTAGGTAGAACAATACTTTTTGTTATAAAGAGCAAACAAAAAAAACATTTTAGTTTTTACCAAAAAATGATCAATTCTGCCTAAGAAAACTGTAATATAACCATCTAACGAGACTTACTCCTGATGAAGAGATTCATGTCATCGGAGCTGTTACACAATGAGTAGGAAATTAAATGTCAGACAATAATTACCTTAGATAATGAAACTTTTTTTTTTTTACAGATTTCTCTTCAAACTGCCATAGATTATCTACTTTAACAGGTTCTGGAAATGTACTTCATAATTAGGCCCATTTTCTTTTTTTACAAATGAATTCCCCGAAGTGTCACTTTTACTGTTCATTCTTGCTGCTTTTTGCAGGCCTTTCTCCTCCTTGCCCCTCTCCCAGCAACACTATAATTGTGCTAATAATGGTGCAGACAGCCCGCAGTCATTTTCAGTGCTTCAGCCTGTCATAAGTTTCCAGTTTCATACAGAGAGAACTTACTGTTCAAGCCCATCGTGTAGTTTGGTCTATTTTGTGGCACATCTGAATGTATTTTCCACAATAACAAATACAGTAATGTGATAAAGGATTTGTTTATTTATAGGTCAGACTGACTGAGGAAAACAAAGAAGAAAGAGCACCATTATATATTACAGTTTACATCCTGTTAGCTATCATGGGGCACAAATAAATCCACTAATGGCATTCAGAGGAATATCGCTAATACACATGGCTGTGTAAAATTGGATTAAACTGGAAAAATGATAAAATATCAAGCATCATCTCCTTTTATTACAGCCGAACCCTCTGAACATTGAGTTAAACCCTCCAAAAATTATTAATACTCATAGCGCAGAACATAGAGCAAAACAAAAAGTATGTAATTTAATAAAACAGAATACAACACCATGCATGATTATTTATCATCACAATCCTTGTGATTTCCATGATAGTAAGTAAAGAAACGAAATGCAAGACAATTTTTGAAACTGTCACAGAAGATAAAAAAAACAGGAAAAAACTAATCTGCCTCTATAAGCTATATGCAAGAAGATTGAGAAATAAAAAGATTAATTTGATGTTTTTTTAATTTATTTATTTTTATTTTTTTACCCTGTGTCTGAGTCCTTCTGTGTGCAAGTGTGTGTTCTTTTCCCTGTTCTGCCAGCGTTTTGTTTCTTCTTGCCTGCACAACAAAAAGCCGCTTACCATCTCTTCGGGTGGCTTTGTTGTCTGCTCACACATTCTGCCTCCTTAGCCTGTCCGTCTCCTCCTGTATTCACCATGATAAGCTCAAATTGGGAGAGTTTGCCCACATACAAGTAAACATGCACAAAATAATGATACATGTTGTGGGAGTAGTATGCAAACAGGGAATCAAAAGTAGCATTGAAGGTGGAAAGCAAAGCCTTAGGAAACATAATTTGTTAGTTTACATATAGAAAGATCTGCTACACATATTGAGTAAAAAAAGAGAACATGGGCATCAGAGACACCAGCATAAAATGCTAAAACATGAAAGAAGTGCACTAATAATTTGAAAATGCCCATGCATGCTCACCAAAAAACAAAAACAGCAAAAGCATTGTGGAGAGGACTGATACCTTTCCCAAAAAATTTGAAGACAACAGAGGAATGGATGATGCCAAAGGGGTAGTTTGAGGTAACACAGCTGTGATGCCATTTTCACCACCTGCTAAAAAAACCCATTGTTTTCATGTGTTGATTCATTTTACCTGTAAATGAATTGGCACGCTGTTTGCTGGCCTTTGTTGTAATGTTTGCGCTTCAGGCATCATGTTGCTGTTTGCCATTTGTGAAACAAATATTACACCTGAACAGCCAGTGTGCTTTAATTGTACAAAGTCAGGTATCTTTCAAAAACAGAAGCAAAAGAAAAAAAATGAGCAAAATGTGAAACGTGCTCTATTTTTATTATGTTACTTGTTTTCTATTTTGACTGAAAAGTTTGGGGTTTATTTGGATTTTCTAAACGAGAAGGTCTACAAAAAAGTAAGTAAATACATCCCATCTTAAATACATTGTTTGACCATATGCAAGCACTACAAGCAGTGTATCACTGAAAAACTAGCTGCATCAGAAACAAACATTTGCTGTTTCACTTGCAAAGCAAAGAAACAGAAAACTAACTTCACAATAATGGTTAAAACTAATTACCACTCATCATACTGATACTAATTGTTAGTTTTAACTTATTTAAACTTATTAGTTCAATCTAATGCCTACTGTGCTTGTTTTTATACTCAGCAACTCATCATTTGAGGAGTTCGACCAAACATGATTAATGAAACATAGAGACAGACACTATAAAGTGCTCAGCAGCACATTATGTCTCACTCTGCTCATTGTAATGTAGATAAGCATTAATACTGTCAGGTTTAGTGCGAGGAGAATGAACCCAATTCCAGACGGAGGTGAATAAAAAACAAAAAGGTATTTATTTATAACCAAAAACAAAAAGCTGACGTGGCAGCAAAAACCAAAACTCTAGGAATACTCTGAGAAACACAGGGATGATGAGACAGTAGTACAAAGCCATGTAATGATCCAGCTGGGAATGAAGAGTAGAGAAGAGTATTTATACAGACAGGACGAGAGAGAAGATGACCAACAGCTGGGGAGAACTAATTACTAAACTGACACAGGTGAGTGTAGATGGCAGAAGGAAAAGCTGAGGGAAAGATGTACTGACAGAGGGAACACAATAGGGAGACAGGAGACAAGACAAAACACAGATCCCAACAAATACTGACTAAGGCATTGGCATCTTTAACTTTTCTCTGTTTTCATAACAGAGCACTTTGCTTTCAGACTGCAGGTTTACTTGTAAATCCTAGAGTTTTAGTTTTCGGCAGAGCTTTCATTTCTTAGGCTCTTGTGGAACCAACTTACAATTTATGTCTGTGTGGCTGACCCTCTGTCTACTTTTAAGACTAGATAAATTCTATTGTTGGGTCTAGGTTTCTTGAGTTGTTCCTTAGTTCTGCTGCTATAGGTTTAAGCGGGCAGCATGCTGCTTCCGAACCTATGAAATCGGATCGGATTGTCGCAGTTTCATGACAAAAATTGCATCATTCTGTTTGCATAGTCGACATTGTGGCACCTTCTTGTCGCAACCCGCGGGCTGAACTTTTTACCCCCTGCACATAAGAACATTTTGTGTGATTAATCAGAAGCTCATGGGAGTGTTTGTTTATGCTGAAAGTGCTCAGACACTGCATTTTGCTTCAATCACTTGTTTTAAAAAAAAAACCTACTTGCTTCTAGAAGCGGACTGTTGCCGGAAGCAGACACTTATAAAGATAGTCAAATGGCCAAAAACCCATGGATGGAGATAAAACAGATGTTGTGCATGGAGGAATGTGTCTGATAAAAACTGTGGAGCTTTAACCGCAACAGATTTGTGAACGGATAATGTCTCCAATTTTTTTAGACTCCAGCGAGAAGAAACCCCAAGTAGTGACGTATGCCACAGCCGGAGGGGTTTCCCAGTGTGTCTCAGGGGCTATGGAAGGTGTATGCCAAAACAAACGCCGAACAACCACGTAGACTGCTGGAGGACAAACATTTACTCACTCTCCTCTACATGTTTGCTGTTGTAATCATTTCTATCAATAACGTGTTTTTCTTTGTCTCACTTACTGTGGAAAATACACCTGAATCAAATGTTCTGTTTGTCTGTGTCTCTTCCCTGTCCTCTCAAACCCAGCCGGTTGAGGCAGATGGCCGCCTGTCCTGAGCCTGGTTCTGTTGCAGGTTTCTTCCTGTTAAAAGTGAGTTTTTCCTCTCCCCTGTCACCATTGTGTTGCCAAAGATGGGAGACTGTGACGAAGTGATTCAACACAATCTGACTGCTCTCTTAGATTGATTGTTTATGAAGAGTACCCTGAGTTTGTTGTGAAGAAACTGAATTGAACTTTTTCTGAAATGAGCTACATCCAACCCAGGCATTGAATTCTGTGTGATTTGTTAGTGGTTTTATATTTTGCAACCTACATGGAATCCTCTCACAATTTGACTACAGCCCAGGAGCCACCAGTTGAGAAATGTTTCTCCAAGGTTAAAGGTATGACAGTGTTGTATAAATTGTATAATGGCAAGTTTAAATAAGAATTTTGTTGTAATATGGAATATTAAAGGGAACGTTTGCCTCTTTGTATGAATTCTTGTCTCCCTTTTGAAATACAAAAAACAGGCCAAGACAAAAACAAATTTCAGCTTTTGACTGATAAATGTTGACAGCACTGAGCCGAACAGACTCATGTAACATGGAGGAAGATACTGTCTCCTAACTGTTCTCTATCCCCACACCCCCACCCTAACATCCATTTCTCCTCTCCTCCTCTTTTCAGTCCCTGATCCTTCTCTCCTCTCCTCCCCCTCTAACCCTGATTCGCCTGTCACGCTGTCACATCCCCCAGGTCTCGCTTTCTTCCCACTTCCCCTCAGTAACAGACAACCACTACTCTTTCCTCTGATTTATATGATACCGAGTCTTCTCTTCTCTTCTCTTTTTTTTTTGACAGAGCTGTCTCTTCATGAACCCAGCCTGATTATTACATCAACCACTCTACTTCGCAAGTATCTTTAATTACACTTGCTTGTCTGCATGATTACAGAGTACATATAAACTATGACACCACGCCAAAAGAATTATAGGGTGAGGGGGGAATGTAGTTCAGTTGCAAAACAGAAAAAAAATTTAATATTTGTATCCTTTGGGGCTTATGGGGTTTAAAACGAAATAGACCTCTGTTTAATACATCACAGTATCATTTACAGCTACACAAACATCTTTAAATTTACACCGATGTAACGTCTGGTCATAATAAGGCTTTTTATTTTGGGCCAGTTGAAGATATAATGGCACAATCAACAGATTAGGTTATAAGAATTAGTACGCATTTAACGTAATAAGAACAATCACTTGTTTAGTTCATGTATCCCACACACTGCAAAGTGCTTTCAATGGTAAATCAACAAAAAACTATTTTACTGTTACACTATGCTGTACTGTATGTTCTATACTACTCTGTTTAACCAGATAGAAGTTAAGTATAGTTTTCAAAAAAGTGATGCAAATGTGTTATATGAGAATTGTTTCTCCTTTCAGAAATGAGATTGTGGTGGTTGTTGCTGTTTTTTTTGACAGCATAAATCTTTCCTTTCATCTTGAGTTGTTGTATTTTTTTGTAAGACTTTGTGTTAAGACTCAAAAATCCAGAGCAGGTGTGTAAGCATGGTGTACTCAGACTCAAAACTGTTAGTTTGCATCCGAATACTGCTGCTGCTTTTAGAAATATTCTGCGCTCCAATTTGAGTCTGTCTGCTTGACTTTTTCAATGTATTCAGAAAAACTCCCTTGATTGAATTTCAGCATTTTGCTCCTGCTGGTTTGCTGAGAAATTACTCTGTCAAAACTCACACCACGTGCAGAAAGTCAAATGAAAATAGTGTATTTTTAAAAATGGGGGGGGGGTTCAAAGGAGAAAAATAAAGAATAAAAGTAAGAAAAGGTCATTTTAAGGCCATAGAAACAGATCTGGCTGTGTGAACCTTTAAGCACAAAGCATGAAGATGATCAGAATGACTGGGAATGTCAGGGGCAAAACTGTGTCAGTGGGAACTGAGAGAGGAATCAACTTCAACTCAGATTGACTAAATGACTGATCGCTACAAAGGCCTGGCCTAACCAAGAGGTTCCAGAATCAACCTGGTCCTGCAGAAATGCATAGACAGCTGCATAGAGATAGTTTGGTCATTTTCAAATTGATGTTCCATCATTTTTTTGCCAAAAGTTAATACTTTAGTCATGAAGGGCAGAAATGTTCCTCCAGGTTTGACTGATATTGTTTTTTAGACTTAATAAACATCTCATTCTCAAAAATGTATTACCGGTTTGGAAGAACACTGCACAAGTTATTTTTGGATCTCTACACTTTATTGCACACCAATTTGCTTCATTCTGTTGCTGCTTTCTTATTTATACAATGTTCCAGCTCTGCAGATGTATGGTGTGCTGAGTTCAGACAGTGTTGTTGTTGGTGCTGAAGCTGCTGAATATATCAGCCTGCCTGATCAGCATGTCTAGTCAGTCAAAGGTTTACCTCACTCCCAGCAGCGTCGGGACACTTATTTTTATTCAGTCGATTTATGCTGAGCCCACATATTTGCGTTGTAACATGAACATTTAGTAGAGAGATCAGCGGCAATCTAAACAATGTCATCGACAGGTGGAGAGGTTTCATATTAGCTAATGTGTCATTCTTTTACACCAATCTAACATTTTTGGATAAAATGTGAAAAATGACACCAAAAATGGGGCAAACGTTTTGCTTGCTTAGCACAGCCTGGAGGAAGTCTTCTGCTCTTTTCTTCATACTTCATGTTTTGTGACTGATATTAAAGCACTAACTATTTTAAAGACCATTACTTAAAAATGACCATGTTTGCATTAGTGGTGTATGAATGCTGTACAATGAAGTACAGAAGTTGTTCTGATGCCAAAGCAATCAAAAGACGTGATTATTCTTCTTAAACTAAGACCGTATAATTACAACAGTACATTTAGCAGCAGAAAGGGCTTGTGATGAGGGGTGCCAGCTCAGACATTTTACCTTGAGGGATATTGTACGAATCCCATGATGTTCTATTATTTCTGGACAACATTTGCAAAAGGTTTAAGATTCAGTGCTCTTTACTCTGGAACAAGATGGATTTTCCCTCAGTAAAAAAATCTTTAATGTTTGTCAAACTTTGTTCAGGAAAATGGCAGTGTTGGTCTACCTTTAGCTGAAGCTCATATTAATAGTGGGAAGTACAAAATCAGTGTTTTTTAAAAGGTATAGACATACCTGCTTGTGGTTTATCTTGTGTTTTTTTCTCTCTCTCCATTTTTCAAAGCTTGCAAAAGCACAAACCTGATGTCATTTATTGTTATACCAGTTGATAATAATGTTGTGTTGTAGTTGTTCTTTTTGTTTTTGTGGGACTGTTGAACTTGTCTTGCAAATGAGCTACACATCCTTTTATTTTGTTTAAACTAATTCCATGAACTGGTCCTCTGAATAACAGAGAGAGAGAGAGGGAGAGAGGAGGAAGGAGACAGAAAGCAAAGGTGATAGATTATGCCATCATCCATAAGAGGTTTCAGCAGCCAAATTTTTTTATGTTTCTGACCTTAAATGCTGAAGCAAATTGTACCACCTGCTGTGTCACCAACACCTCTTTCTCACCAGCACTATCTGTTCTGTGTTGCAGAAGTAAACTCATATAAGGGATATATTTGGAAAATCTTTAAAAATCAGTGGAATAAAAAAACAGAAAGACCATAAAACTAAAAAGACAAAATAAAGATGTTTATACTTTAAAAGAATGTAATTTTTCCAAAACAACATGAAATATTCTCAAATGTTTTTTGTTAAACCATATATATACATTTTCAACCAATGCCTTTTATTTCTTTCCTTTTTATCTGTTCTATTTGTTGTTTTATGGTCGTCTAACTTATGCTACCTCTTCCTTCATATAGCACAGAGGCGTACTGAGAGGAAAAGGTGGTTTTGCTTTTATAAATGACAGGACATTAACAGAAGCCGTTCCTGGAAACATTAGTCTAAGTTGCCTCGTTGTAGCATGGCAAAAATCCATAACTCCAACGTGGTTGTCTCCAGTGGAAAATAAACCCCAAGCCCCATGGGACCACAGTCTCTCCATTTAGCGCCATTAATCATGAACAGTGAAGCAAGAAGTGCTGTCTGACAAGGCCAGATATATCAATATGTATTCTAAACACCCATTAGTCACAACTTTAAAAATCTTGACAGGTGTGGCGAGTGGCATGGATCTCTTGTTACAGTGCAATAATCTGCTGGGAATATTTTGCTTCCATTGTCACATATTCCAGTTCCCCCTAATGATAGTGTCCCATTGGCAGAGACCAAAAGTCACTCACACATGTTCCAAAAAAGATAGATTTATGAGACCACCCAAGAGGGCTTGTCTAACTTAGACGCAGCTCTTAAATGTAATGTATCATGTGATTCCATCATGTGTTGTGCTTACATAAAATACATAAAAATGTGATTCTTTCAAAAAGTCTGAAAAATTAAGTTTTTCTTTAATAACAAGTAGCTCAAAACAAATAGGGATGTGTTCCAGGAAAGAGGTTCAGTTTTGTTAGACCTCTACCTTTGACTGTTAAATATTCTGCAGCATCATATGACCTTGTCTTGAGTGTAAATTTTGTCCAGCTGACCTCTCATTTTAACTCCAAGTTTTGCAGAAATGCAGGTTCTCAGGAGGAAGAAGCTGACAAAGCCCTTGGGGTGGAATTTTAAATGAAGAATTGCACAGTTTCACTACAGAGTGCACGTAGTAGAGTTCTAGTTCTCAATCTATGCAACTGAAACTGCATCAGGATAAGGTGACTTCATTGCCCTTTCATTTAGTTTTGTTTTATGTTGTCTTTGTCTTTGTTTTCCCTCCTATTTTATTTTTTTACATTTGCCTCTATTCTGTGCTCTGACCCATCACTTTTTTTTTTGGG
>JARVJO010000082.1:7974050-7985476 GCA_031762555.1 Cynodonichthys magdalenae
CTGATTTATTCTTTTAACATTGTGAAGCTCTACTTAGAACCTTCTTAAGATCCAATAGTGCAAAATGCAAATTCTTGAAATTTTTTGACTGGTCTTAAGATTTTGATCAGGAGTGTATATTTTAAATTATCTGTGTAATCACAATTTGATTTAATTTATTCAGTTTTGTTTTTTCACATAAAGCTATAAAATGACAAAAAGGCAAAAATATGGAAAGTTTACAATTTGACTAGATATTAATTAAAATACCTCTTTAAAAAACCTTTCTGTTCCATTATTAGGAAGAAGGGAAAGATAAAAGAGCTGTTTGCTGGAATTCTATCGTGTTCTGTGCTGACAACAATGTGCCTTGGTGGGGACAAAAAGAAAAAAAAAATAAATAAAACACTTACTGGTGTGTGACTGTTGTCTCCTCCATGACTACTGGCATTCAGAGAAGGGTGAGACAAGGAGGCGAGAGGAGAGGGAGCGGGGAGTCAGCAGGAAAGAGGAGGTGGAGGAGGCAAAGTGACACTCTCCCAGTGAGAGGGTGTGCGTTGGAGCAGATAAACCAGCAGTCAGATGGTTCAGCCAGAATCTGCGTGACCGAGATAAGTTTCCTAGTTGTCTTCTGTCTGAGACTTTGCTCTGCTCCCTGCAAATGCAGAGAGAGGGGGGGGGGGCAAATCCCGTCAGGGTACATGAGGGTGACAGTCCAGCACACAGCATTGTGGAGGCATGCTGAATAAACTTAGAAGTCATCAAAAAATAAAAATAACACTTTTAACATCCAAAGCTGATGATGTTAAATATGACATCAACAGAGGTGTCAAAATGATTCCCATTTATTAATTAAGTAGGAATTTAGGGTTTAAAAAGACTTTTTTGGAAGTAGTATCAACTCAAGCTTTTTACTCAAGTAAAAGTGTGAAAGTACTGATTTTAAAACTACTTAAAAAGTAAAGTAAGGCGGAAAAAACTAGAAGGGTGCGGCCAGTTGTGAATCATCTTCATAACAGGTCTATAACACCACCTCCTCAAAACATTTTTCTAAAGGATATAAGGACCATAAAATGTTATAAAATGGTAATAATAAAAAATTAAAAAAAAAATTTAAGAACAAAGCAATAGGGTGTCAGAATATTAATTATTTATACTTCTTTTCCAACCACAATCAAATTCACTCTATCCAAGAGGTGCCATATATCTGGAAAGTTGTGTTTTTTAATGATGACAAGCCAGAATGAAAACAAGTAAAATAGAAATGAAATACTTTTTTGCATTTTTAAAATGTAAGGAGTAAAAAGTACAGATAATTGTATGAGAATGTCAAATTTAAAAGTAAAAAGTATAAATAACCAAAATTTCTGCTTACAAAGTAATTGTACTTCATTACTTGACACGTCTAAACATCAAGCCAAAAGAAATCAACCTGAGCAGCTCGGCTCGTGAACCTCATTGTTTTCTCTTAAACTAAAATGTGTGTATTTTAAAACAGCACAACAAATGTTACACTTACCCTTGGGGGGTAGAAGCATCAGTGAGAATGTGAAGAGTTGGGAAGTGAAAGATTAATTGTAGAAGCAGTGAAACATGTGGTTTGTGTTGGGTGGGGGGTGGGGTCACTTCCTGCGTTCTGACATTGACCTTTTTAATTTAAGTTGATGTGCTGTGTGCGCACAAAAAAAAGAAGGGGGGGGTGACTTTGTGCGTGATGGAAGAGCACGTAGTGAAACTATTGCCTTTCGAGTCCTGGTATAAAAGCAGACACACTTTTATGTCGTGTCTAAAAGATGAACACGTTTTGTCCTGGGCTTGTTTGTTACCTGAAAGGTGGAAGCGGACTGAAGTGTTTTTACCCAAGTCCATGCTGTGTTGTATAAAATACCTCAAAGTGTTACCTGAATGAAAGAATGAGTATCTTACCATAAAATTATTTTAGTAAAAGTTAGTCTGCTTTAAAAATATTGAGTAAAAGTCTTAAAGTATCAGACACTTTTTGTACCTAAGTATCGAAGGTAAATTTCTGACATAAGTGTTGAGTAACAGTGAACAGTTGGAACTTTTAAAATGGCATTACCCCCCACTCCAAAAAAATAAAATAAAAAATACTCTAAAATTAACCTAACAGGTACCAACCTGACCCTAAAACTAACCTAAACTCAATTCACACCTTGGTCCTAAACTTAACCCCCCACCCAAAATTAGCATCCGTATGTGTGGGGACCGGGCATTGGTCCCACGAGGGTGCCTTTTTCTGGAAAATGGTTCCCACGATGTAACAAAAACGTGCTCCCCCCCACACACTTCACCTACTGGAATTACTCAAGTAAAGTATAGATAACCAATATTTTATACTTAAGTAAAATAATGTAGTATTTTTTACTTTACGACTCTGGATCATTGTAAAAACTAGTTACTGTGTTTTACACAGCAGCAAAACCTCAACATTGAAAGGAGTTTTGGGAGTGAGAAATAACTCAAAACATCACAATTTACCCAAATCCTATTCTTACTGCTAACATTCCTTCGTTATATTTGCATAGAAGTAGGCAAAGAGAGAAACCCAAAAGGTTAAGTTGAAATAGATTTTATTTTGGTGGAAATCCCAGACAAGCTAAGTTGATCACTATAAAAAAGGAAACGTGTCTAACAGGCTGGGAAGACATCCTCATTTCTGATGTAGAAAAAAAAAAACACGAGACATTTTCATCTGCAAGACCAGTGAAGGACTTTGGAAAAGGAGCAGGAGCAGTATGACGATGTAAAAATATGCTAGGTCAAACAGGAAGTGATGGGACATGTCTGTTCAGCATCTCTAAGTGAAGATCAGTTTTAAAGTTTCACTTTTAAGAATTGCTTGTTACGACATGCTGTGTCAGTCAAAAGGAACAGCTGTCCACATATCAAAACACAATTGAACTTAATTGAAAGAATATCTGACAGAGAAGCACTGTTCTTTTACTGCAGAACATTTTACAGATTCTGGCCTCAAATTCTTTTTCAGGTAAGATGAAAACTGCTGATTTCTCTAAAACACTTTACTGTTTTTGAGCTTTTTTACAATTCTAAAAGTCCAGAGTTTCTAGTCTCATTATTAACTAAAGTTGTTTTAAACAGAAGAAATGCTGTGACTATGAAATCTTTCTATAAGATATAGACTAATGTACAGAAACATCAGCCACAAAAGATGAATATGCTTAGCGGTGTTCTTTCGCCTTGTGTCAGAGTGACCTGTTAAATTGTAACTTGTCATGAAGCATTTGAAGTTTTCATCCAGAATCTGTGCTGAATGTGCTCCTGTGTGACACTGAGTGCTAGCCTAATGGATCAGGTACACCAGAGTGTCCCCAACATCTACAGTGAGGCCGTTGTCAGCCAAAGTGACCTTCTTCTCCTGCAGATTCACGTTGAACACAGATTTGCTGGAGATGGGCAGTTTGCCTTGTTCTTCCTGTCCCAGAACAGGCAACCTGCGAGGTCCCATCAAGGGATCCTCGTACCGCATCAGCTTCACTCTGGACAGATCTGGTGGGGTGGAGACAAACAGCGGAGTTAGGCAAGAGAAACAAAACCAAGCAAAAAGAGGAAAACAGAGGGAGGGGTGGAGCTGTGTGGGGAAGCCAAAAACTATCAGCATAAAGGAGAAGAATGAAACATTTCTTACATAAAAGCTGCAAAAAGTCAATAAATAAATAAAAGGAAAATGAGAAATTAAGATTTCAATGAATGAGACTACAAAGGATTTGGATCAATTTCTTGATGCAAAATGAAATGTAAAAAAAAAATAAATGCATAAACAATGATGATAGTATGACTTTGTTTTTTTATTTTGTTTTTTTTATTGCTTACGTCTTATTTGAAAGTAATGCGAGATGTATGATGATTGTGTTTCCAATTTTCTCCTTTTAAATCATTTTGACCTTTTCTAAACTCGCACACAGGCACAGTGCAGGTGAAGGGATTAGGCCTCTGTAGCCTCAGGGTTTCATTTCCACTTTGTGGCTGGACAATTAAAACCTGGAATAAAGTCAGGATTCAAACAGGCCATTTTGTGAATTGACCATTTTAAATTTTGACTTTTATTAATAACGATAATTAAAGGTTTTCTCTCTTACTCAGTAACATGTTCAGTTGGCAGATGGCAAACAATGAAAAAGCACAGAGGGAATGACACGAGACAGATTTGTACACAACATGTGTCTTACTTGGCTAAGCCACCAGGAGGTGTGATAAAACATTTTGCCCCAGAAATACAAAATCTGCCCAGCTTTGAACCGACTCAGCGGCTCACAACTGATTTAGCTCCAGGCAGAGTAAATAGTGTCATCTTTTTTTCTGAATTAAAGCGTTATTAACAGACCTGTTGCTGTTTGTTTTAGGAGTCGGTTGACTTTAGCGAGCCGTCGAACGATGCTGTCCCTGTTGTCCCCCTGTCGAATGTCGATCTTTGTCGAAAACAAGCCGCTGAACGGCTGAGGGTTGATCAGGGACACGCACACTCCCGGCTTAGGAGACAAAAGTGTGACACAAATGAACATCACTGACAGTGAGAGATGCACACAAACCAGCAGCTAAAGAGAAAAAAAATGCACTCTTTAATATCATGAAAGTGATCTTTAAGCAACTAAATCCCAGCTAAAATATTTACCTCAGATCTAAACACGCTGAATGGTTTCCCAGGGCAACAGTCCTCCTTTACTTTATCATCGCCTTCCGATGCAAATAAGACATCAATCTGCTCCAACTGTTGGGTAAGAATCATGGGAAAACATTAATACTCAGCTGATCCGCTGAGTGGGAAAATACACAAGAGTGTGTACACAGATGTGTTCTATGTGTTTGGCATGCTCACCGACACAGGCTGGTGGTGTTAACCCCAATCCGACAATGATCTAAGACTTAACATACCAAGCTTTACAGCAGAATGCCACATATCCCACAGGACAGCAAAGACAAAGAAATACTGAACCGTAAAGTAGAAGGAAACAAATCTACAAGACCAAAATGACTAAAAAACAGAAACAACAGAAAAGGCTGTCGAGGAATTCCCCAGCATGAACACAGAATTTGCTCTGTATTTTTCTGATCTCATTCATCCAGTCTAGGATCGGCCCAAGGTTGTTTTATTACCCTCTAAGCTGCGATTCCTAAGTGGTTTGAATGAATTTACAGCAACAAACGTGTCATTGACAAACTTTTTCTGTCATCAGGTCTGGCTTTGTTGTCGGCCTGATTTGGATGATGAATTATTTGATTCATTAGTATTAGATTCATGTTTTGAAGCAATTGAGGTAAAGTTTTCCTCTTGGTGTTTAAATCTGTGCCAGTTTCCCAAAGATACTTTCTGGGCTCTGAGTTTTATGTTGTGACAAGGCTAAGCTGTACAGACAAAAAGCATTCAACTTATAACTTTACCTCTTTTTTACAGGTGTGATAAAAAGATTAATATATATATACATTTCTGAGAAAATGTTGCAAATGTTACAAGATTTCTGTAAACATCCAAATTGTTTGTTTAGAAATGGTGCCGATATTCGTATTACCTCATGCTCTCTGTAAACAAAATCTGTTAAAATATCAATTTTGCTTAATATGGAGCTAACAAAACCCTCAGGCAGAGTTGGATCAAACACACATTTGGTTTGAGTGAAAACCTGAGGAGTGGAGCGCTGAATCAACACAAACCTCCAGAGAATTTGTTAAGTAGACCAGATTCTCCATGAGAACTGTTCGCTCATCGAACTCCAGTTCAAGATCCAACACCCTGGGTCCGTTCTTCTCCAGGTTTTCCTAAAGACAAAAATTCAAAACAAACAAATAAGCAAAACATCACTTATGATTAAACAAGAAATTCTTAGAACTAAAAATTAAAGTTGCAAAAAATAAGGTATGTTATCTTGTTTTGGATGACTGACATTTGTAATACGAAGAAAAGAATTTAATTCTTTTCACATGCAGTTCAATGACACAAATACATTTTTACGTGAATGGAAACACAAACAAAAGATAAAAACAGCTGATTTGACACTTACAAATGCAACAAATTAAAAGATTTGTTACACTAATTTCAATATTTACTTTTATTTAGTTTTTTGACAGAAAAAGGAATGAGTAAAATCTTATAAATGAACAAACAGCGTGACATTTGAAGAGGAGAAGCTTAAAACAGTCGGAGTGCAGAGCTGTGTGCAAACAGAAAAAAGTAAACCTTATTGACACACTATGGAAACATCATGAAAGCAAGAAAACAGGGAGAAAAGTCTAATACTAATTATAAATTTACCTTGATCATGGCAACAAAAGGCATGACTCTCTTCATGTATTTCTTCAGTTCAGGCAGGGCTCCCAAGTCACTCGCTATCACTTTGTTGTCAGGAAGGACCCCGTTGTTGCTCTGGGCAAAAACCAAGAAAAGAAAAACACATTAATAACTTGGGCCAAACAATTTTATAGAAACTGAAAAAAAAAAAAAGAAAAAATTGTGTATTTTAGTCCACTGCTATATCATGAACACGTGAAAATAAAAAAAATGAACAAGCTTCTGGTTTATTATGTCAACATTTGTTTTCACCTTATAGTGTTTGCCGAGCAAAGACAAGGCACTGTGCTGCCAGGGAGGGTAGCTCTTGGCTACATAGATGGTGCAGTGGGAGGGCTTGGCAGGGGGCTTCGAGTCACCTTTCTGTGGACAAAAACAAAACAAAAAACAGCTCGACTAAAATTTGAAAAAAAAAAAAAAAGCTTTGCTTTAAATCCTTTTATTACAACATAAAGTTTTATAATTGTTGCAGAAATATTTATTAGCATGATGTTAAATAGTTATCTGAGAAGGCACTTACACACTTTAAAGTGCCTGTGACATCCAATTTTTATAATATGAACACATTTTTAAAAAAATAATATTGATAACATATTGCAAAACAAATTACACCGCTGAGATGAACAGTTGTTGAAATATTCAGATGTGAAGCAACAGGAAGTGATGACAAAAAAGGATGTTTGAATGTGAACAGAGAATCGCTACAATAACTTACATGAAGAGTTAGAGTTCAAGTAATATCATATCAAACAAAGATACTCTTCTCTATTTTACTATTTTCCTTCTCTTCCAATCATCTTACAGTCTCGTCTCCATGGCAACAAAATACTTGTAACAAATTAATAAAAGCAGTCTCAGAGTTTAAGTTATCGTATTTTTTAGATCTTGTCAATACTTGCTCTACTTTTTTTTTCTCAGCAGCTGAAGACCATTTATTGAACCGCCTAACAGTCAATAGACATTTCCCTGCTGTGAGAAAACAGATTTAGATTTTCTAGTGTGTCTGAAAGGATAAAAGGATGCAGTTTGAGAATCACAAAAGCAGAAGATCAATAATCCAAAACTGCTACATGATGAGAATAAACCACCAAAAAAAGAGAACAAAATATCCTCTTGTTAGTTTTGAAACAAGTTCAAATCTGGTAAAATACAAGTTTATTAACTCTTATAAACTATTTATTTTGCTGAAGTTGAATCAATTCAGGTTTTTAATGCTGAGGTTTTTCTCCCCCCCCAATCTTTGTGCCTTAAAAAATCTAACATTAAACATCACCTAAGGAAGAAAATCCCTCAGACGCTCTACTGCCTCTAGTTTCTTTACTATGTTTAATGGACACACTTACACACGTATTGAATTTCATTTTAAACAAAAATAAGAGCTATTAATTCTGAAATTGATTTTCAGTCCAGCCACTTAGTATATGTAGTTAAACTATAAAGTTATCATATCTTACCTTGTTTTTTGGGGGAAGCAGGTATGCTTTGAGTCGCAAACGGAGGTCATGGGCCGTCTCCATCAGGTACTGAGAGGACCGAATCAGAATCTCATCCACTGGACCTGCTGCGGGCCACGAAGCCTTCATCAGAGAACCCGTCTATCAGAAGACAACAAGACAGAAGGAACGAGTTTGTGAGAGAAATACAAGTTTGTGTATTTTGATCATTATTTTGTGAAAACCAAAACTGGTAAACTGAAGAAAACTAAAGCTTAAAATCTGATCAAAAAGAAGTCACACCGCCTTCATAAAATCACTAACACACACCAGTTTGACTGGACATGTGTGAACACTTCACGCAATCACGTACAACTTTGTCAGCAGTGTGGACTCCACTCTTTAGCCTATTGCTTTAAGCAGAGAGAAAAGAAAAACAAAAAAAAAACAAATGCAGTTGTGGGGCTTTTGTTGTTGCTAAGCGACGACTGAAAAAAAAAAGCAGTATCTTCAGCACAGCAGCACTCCTTTCTATTCATAAATTTGAGTGTTAAAAATATTCTTGGCTCTTGGTGCTCGTGGAAGCGTGTAACAGTGTGTGCTCTTGTTTCACGCTGCAGAGAAAGAAAAGCTCAGTGTGAAGACGGGCTCCCAGGGGGACTTTTATTTCGTGCTAGTAGCCACTTCACAAAAAGGTAAATGAGCAGTGGGAACGACGCAACTCCAGGCCAACACAAGCCTGCTAGCTTAGGCTTTTGATATCCCAGGTGTACTCATGAATGCAAATAAATATGTTCTATTAAAAAGCTTTGTTGAGGTGAATATTTTAGATAAATGTGTACAGCAGAAATAAAAACGATGGATGAGAAAATCATAATTACATGTAAACCGTTTAAAAGTAGATGACTAAAAACAAAAAAAATGCACAAATGATGATAAATTTATAGGTTCTTTACCTTGCCCAGCAGACCCCATGTGTATTCACAAAGATGTGGACAGATGGGGGCCAGCAGCAGTGTTTGTCTCTCTATGAACTGGAACACCAGGTCTTTGTGCATGCCTTCGATAGCTAGCTCGCGATACTTGTCTTTGGCAGCCTGTAAACAGGAAATAAACACTTTAAATGAACTCAGCATCAGCATGTAAACTTGACAGCAGCATTGTTGCAGTGTTCATGATATTCAGTAGCTTGTTAATTTAATATCTGCATGAAATTCTAAATGAAAATGAGGGAACTTCTATCTGAACCAGGATCAGTCATGCTCAGTGGATTTAATTCACGTCATAAAAAAAAAGCTTCAGGGAAGATGGAAACAGCTTTGTGCTTTAACACGCACTTTTCTCCTGTAAATATGTAAAATTGTAATTTTATGTCGAACCCTTTTTGTCCCACTTTTTAACTTTTCACATTTTATTCTGTGTATCTTAATGTGAACCGTTTTATATTTCTAATCATGTTTACATGTGCAGTTTGGAGATGAGTTTTTATGTAAAGGTCAGGACTATTACTTGGCCCTTCCAAGTTATTTTTCTTTTCCTTCCATTGATATGAGAACTTGAATAAATAAGGTCACTGTCTTGTTGAAAAACACAAAGTTAGGATTCATTTCACATATGGATGTGGATTGTCATCCTTTTAAATCAACAAATAACCAAGTTTGAGTATTTCTCTTCTGTTCTTATCTACTTTTAAATCTATTTCAGGTCATGTTCCTGTATATTCACAGCCATTTGAAAAGTTAAGATTTATTTTCATGGTTCTATTGTTATTTTGCAAAAATCTCATGCTTGACTTCAAGCTGACAATTTGTGAGCTCTTTACAAAGAAAATTAAAAAATATTTACCTGGAACTCAAAAAAGCCACTCTTCAGAGCTTCCTTGTACATCATCCTCTCATAATGCTGCTCTGTCTTTATAATGCCTGCATTTATTTCACTGGATAAGACACAAAAATCACAAAAGTCATCACAGTCAGTTCAAATTAATCATTCAAAAATAAAGTACAATTGTCAGAATTTTATAAACTATAAAGCATAGCTCTATAATTTACGATAATTAAGGATTCTGCAAGCTAAAAAATGTAAAAGCTTCTGTCCTGTATACCATAAGAAATAAAATTACATTAGCAAATGAAGAAGTTGGATGACACGCATGTCAATACACACTGGTGACTTTCTCCATCTACCTGGCAAAGACGCGGTCATTGAAGGTGTCACAAGGTCCCGTCCTCAGGTTGTTCTGGTTGGCAATCATCTCCTTCACCCACTCCACCCACGTGTAGAGACGAAGAATGCCGGCGTCAGCCATGGTTTCTACAAAGTTGGCGTCCTCCACTGTGTCCCCGGCATCAGCCAGAGCCAGACGCATACCTTAAATAAGGCGTGAAACAGAAAGAAGTGGAAAAATCAACCAAACAGGTGCAAGAAAAGGTGTAGTTAAGATCGCAGACTGAGCTCCAGGGAGGAGCTATGTGCAAAGGGGCGGTGCTTTGTAGCAGGGTTAAGTGTTTAGGCAGCTCCACATGGCTACCACAGGAGATCCAAAGATTTCTCAAACATGCATGAATGAGTGAAAACAACATGTTTTTGATGAGGGAATGACATAACATGATATTACGCTCAAAAAAGTCGATTTGCATAATAACCCCCTGCCCCCCAAGAAAAAGATTGCAAGAATGGACAGGGGTTAATCTCCTAATCACCCAGGTACAAATATCAAACGCTATGCTGTATAGAAAAATAAATGCAAAACCAAAAGTGCATCTGTGCATGGGTGACATTTCAAATAATAATTTAAATCTGGATTTTAAAAACTCTCCTGCTGCACATGAGGACTCTGTCTTTGCTCCACAGCTTCACAGTAAGATAGTTTATTTTCATTTAGATTTGCAGAAATGTTTGCTTTTAGAGTCAACGCAATTCTGGTTTCCACTGCAGCATCCTGACCAACAGGAAGTATTACTACAGTGCAGCTCATGCATACACACAGATTACTTTATGATGTATTAAAACATAGAAGTCTCTGGACATTAATTAGTTTCTCTGGGTGACAAAACTTATTGAATATATTCTGCCTTCCATGTATCAGTTTGATTAAAGCATTCAAATATAATTTAGACATTTATTACTCAGACAGCATTAAGAATCTGACTTGTACAGCTTCTCATATCATCTGGATCAATTCAAAAACTTTAGTGTGAAATAAACTATTTTTCTCATATTTCAGTGCAACAAGACAGAGAATTAGCAAAAGAAGAAGGCAAAAAGATGTAAAGCGTGATCAAAATGTTTTACCATCTGCTGAAAACTTTTCAATGGCTTGGCAGAGGGTGAGAAAGTTTCCTGTTGATTTGGACATCTGGTAAAGAAATGTAAACAAAACCATTTCAGCAACAAAAATCTTTTAAAAACAGCTGACAATTTAGAACGACTATAACAAGCTCAATTCAACATCACAACACACTAAATGAAATGCTTAATAGTGTTCAAAGGAAGTCAATTACTGACAATAAATTAGCTTTAATGCAATGCCAAATGTTATTTTTTTATCTTTTGAAACATTTTATTTCATCCTTTTTAAAACCCTACATCATGTTTGAATGATTTCAAAAGGTTTATACACTCACCGGCCACTTTATTAGGTACACCTGTCCAACTGCTCATTAACACTTAATTTCTAATCAGCCAATCAC
>JARVJO010000082.1:7987455-7999867 GCA_031762555.1 Cynodonichthys magdalenae
TCTGAAGGCAAAAGGGGGTCCAACCCGTTACTAGCATGGTGTACCTAATAAAGTGGCCGGTGAGTGTATATTATGTGTCTTGAAATTTTTTAAAGGCTCACTACAAAAACTAAAACTTAACAAACCTTTTCAGAGTTGAGGAGCAGATGTCCGTTAGCTCGCACAGCTTGCGGCCATTTTCCACTGTAAATAAGATGTTTTTTTTCATTAGGGTCAATAATATTTTAATAATATTAAATGTTACAAAATCATCACGTTCAGGACATGATCCTGTCACTCATACAAACATGCTGTCCGTCTTAGAACAAGACTGGGATCTACATGGCAGCTTCATTAATTCTTAGCACAGAATCTGAAAGTGTAAATATTAAGTAAACTAAATATTTATCTAAAACCTATTTCCCCCGCTGACATTTTGATGACGCTGCTAGTAGACAGCCATGTCTGACTTTTAAATCAAAAAAATCATTCACACAAGTCAAAATGGGTTTAGAATCAGCAACTGCAAAGTCCTTAGCATAATAATTATCTAATTTCAAGCCAGTAAATGACCTGCTGTGCCCCATGAAGGAATGAGGGAAAGCTCACTTGTCTTTGGGCCAGATAGCAACATGGTTGTACAGAAAGTAGGACAGGTGGTTGGGCACCAAATCTTTTCCAGACACTCGGACGTCCACAGGGTACCAGTACTCAAACTCCCTCCTCAGCCTCTGAAGGTGCTCCCTGGGAATGTCTGTCTTGGGGAAAGGAGACGTCTTGAAGAAGATAAAGTCCCACACGTCTCTGGTCATTTGCTCCGGTCTGTAAAACAAAACAAAGAAAGTAAGAATGAGAACACGATTAAGGGTGGACAAAGGGATGAATTGGGTTTAAACAGGGTGAGAAGAAATATTTAAATGTGTAGTGTTTGAGGTTTCAAGTAATCCAGAATTTGTGTTTTCTGCTGGTTCACATTGAGAAAATTTGCTTAAATTAAACACTAAGCTAGGTAATACACCATAAAATAACATTTTGCTTCATTTAATAATTGAATCAAACCTAAATGAATCTATTACAAAGAGTCCATTCTACCTCTGCTGTTAAAAAGCAGAGAAAAAACAAACACGATACAAAGAGAAGAGGAAAAAAAAAAAGATGCACTCAGTTTAACAGTTGTTTATTCTTGTGTGAAGATGTGTTTGATGCAGCCTCACTTGATGCCCAGTGGAGAGGCTCCTTGTCCGTTGAGCACACCTCCCTGGAGGAGGTGGGCTACAGTGTAATAAGCCATGTAGATTGTGGAGTCCGATAGAGACTCAATCAGCCACTGCTCGTCCCAAGGCAGTCGTGTTCCTATGGTAACCAGGGGCCGGGCACCCATACAGTCACACACACACATCCAGAAACAAACACAGAAAAAAGTGAAAAATAAAGAAGATTATTCAGACAGAATAACTGACAGTGTTTTTGTTGAATTTGTGATCCCATCAAGCTCACCACACAAACACAAAAACACACAAACAGATGATTAAAGTCTTGGTTTCAGTGTTTCTGTAAATAAAATGTGTTTAATTAAATCTTAATATCTTCAGCCAAAAAGATCAAACAAAACTATCTTTTTTAAGAAATACAACTGCAGCTTCCAATTCAACTCATAGATTTGTGAATATTTTTTTTGTTCTAATTTATATTAACAATTTTTAGCAGCCAAGTTAAAAAAATTAAAAAGACAAAACTGATCAGTTTATGTGCTATCCGCTAAATTCATGTCAATGTTTTGCCAGATGGTCGACTTTCGGCTTGGAAATTAACAAAAAAAATTTGCAAGCTTAAATAGTCATTTATATTCAGTAGCTCTGAATCCATAATTCTGACATTTATACGGTATTTAATAGGAAAGATCTCCATTCTTATTCTCCCACACTTCAGAAGACAATTTATCATTATATTCCTCATATTTTTTTAATTCTTTATATTTGATTTAGACAATCCTTCAAAGTTTTTTCTCTTTCATTACTTTTAGTGTCTGAAGTAAAGTATAGTATGTGATTGTGATAATCAAATTATATATATTGCATCTTAAGTAGAGTAAAAATAAGATTTCTTTTTCTTCTGAGGAGAAATTAGCAAAGAATATACAATTACTTTTGGATTGGCAAGTAAAACTTTAAGTAAAGTACAGCAAATCTGTCTACAAGACATCCAGCTAGCATTTGTTTAAACAGGCGTAATGTGGCTAAATCTCTACAGTAAGACTCTACAACAAGTCTGGACTCTACAGCAGTGGCCTATAAATCCTGCCAACTGGCCTTCACGCTGCAACTATTATTGTATTAAGAGAGGCGGACTGTTGCTAGGCACATAATCATCAGTCCTCTGTCTCCATCTATAGACCAAAAAATAATCATCTGAAAAATAGCTTAGGAAACTGTAATTCAAAGAGTTGTAAAACTCATCAAAAAAACAAGAATAAGGGAAACAATTTAGTTTAAAAAAGGATGAAGTATATAAGTATGTATTATCTGTAATCCTGCTGAGCACTTATTGCAGAGGAAAAACACTTACCGAGTCCGTAAGTACGAGAGCAGGCATGTTCCTGCAGCCAGGCCAAAGTGGCCTCAAAGTTTCTTCTTGTCTCCTCACAAAATCTAGCATTTTGCAAAAGAAAATGTGCGAAATGACATGAAAGTTCCAATATATAAACAGTAGATTTGTCTTGATTTGATTTGTTCTCTGGTTTGGTCATAGCGCAGGTTAACAGGTAAATAAATTCTATACTTTATTCTAAACCCTGACGAGAGCTTTGAAGAGAAGGCTAATAAAAAAAAAGCTATATTTCACAAAAACAAGGATTACATGTAGATGGCAGTGACTTACGTCTCTAATGATTTGAGGGCTTTGTTTGCCTCCTGTTTCCATTCAGAATCTCCGTAGTCTAAATACCTGTCAAACACAAAAATAACCTTTGCAAAAAAACCTTTCAGAGACCAGACTACAGCTATTTTTTTTCCATCAAATGGTTATCGTCCAACATAAATGGCAGCCACTAAACAAAATGCTTGTCTTGGTGAAGCTGTAACATCCAAGTGTCACTACATTTAATATTAAGTAATTTTTTTCTTTAAAATCACGAATGAAATGACTTTTTATTGCATAATAATTCCTGAAATCCACTCACCACTGGTCACAGAGAGCCACGACACACTCATCGCCTGAACGTGACATGACTTGTTTCTCTGGCTCCATGTAGATCATGGCCTCGTCCTGTGACAAATGAGACAAACACCATTTAAAAACAACAAAAAACTATTAAAAACTTACCACCTCGATTTGCTAACTTAGTGCAAACGTGCAAGAAAAGCTTAATCCAGAGTATAAATGTAAATAAAAATATCTTACGCTCTCAACCATCATTTTCTGGATGGGCTTCTTTACATCCTGGACCTTCTGCCCCTTGAAGCCGTCAACTAGCATGATCTGAGACAGGATATGATTGTTTTTTATTTTGTTTAATGTGTATTGCTGCATTTGTATCATAACTTCTGTCAACAATGAAAAAGTGTCATGTAGTGTGCTGCTTTTCGAAACACAAGTGGAATATTAAATAGCTGAGTAGGAAGACCCAAAGGAAGTGTACACTGTAATCTGCTGGCAGTTTAGACAGATGATTAGGTAGAATTTCCAGTAACTAATGTCATGATGTGACAGGAAAGAACAGACAGCTAGACAAAAAAGGAAACATAATCCTAACCCTGTGTCACGCACTGCCAATACAAAAAAACAACAAAAAAATGGTTTTACTTTGGCTTTGATAAGTTACCTACTCAAATTTAAAAGCTCAAAACATAAAGTCAACCATAAAGAGAATATTATTTTCTGGTTTCACACTAAAAGTTATATTCAGACACTAAAGGGACTCACCCCTTCATAAAATCCTTTCAGGTAAACCTTTTCCTTAGCTTCAGCCAGCTTCTCTTTGTCATTCTGGCTCTGGATCTTCAGTTCATCACACACCAGAGGGGCAGACAGATTCCCATAGCCTGGGATTTCAATAATAGGGACCTGATGTGCATAAATATTCATATAAAACAAATAGAACAATAATCCAGTGAGCAACTGTCACTAAACAAAGACAATTCAATGAAAGAGAAGATGGAAAACTAAGCAGACTTGCTTACCGGCTCAAAAGGCAACACCATCTTGTCCTCAATTCCATATTTTTCACGCAGAGCCTTTTAGAAATACAAGAATTGATATTAGTTTTAAAAAAAATCTAATTTGTCCTGTGTACATAGAAATGGTTTATGTAATTAGAATTTCTCCTATAACGAAATGTAACTCATGTGTGTCCAGCTGAAATCTATACTGAGAATCACACTAAATACAAACAAATAACATATTCTTAAAGTATCTGTGACATCAACATACATGTCAAGTTGTACAGGTTGTCCGAAATTTACACGCATTTTCCGTCATTTTGCAGGCATATGAACGGATTTTTTCATTTTTTTACGTATTTTTCCAAAAACTCAGTTTCAAATTAACATGTCAGAACCTGCAGGACGTTAAAAAAAACAATTAACGTCAAATATCCATTTCCAACCCATCTGCTGCTAGAAATAGGTTCTTCTGTCCTCTTTTCCTTCTGATTTTGCTGCAGCTGAAAGTCCGCCTGCTCCCCGCCCCCTCCCCTCCGCAGCACCCCGCCCCCTGTATGATTAATATGGATTTTTTGCTAAACTTACAGATTTTTGAGGCTGATTACACACTATACGAAGGGGTTGACATGTATGCATCAAACTTTTGTAACAAACATTAATAAAATAATATTTTTAAATATTTTTTGAAAAATAACATTAATAGCGTGTTGCAAAAAAAATCGGCACTGAGAGGAATCGTTCTTGGGATATTTGCATGTGAAGTAACAGGAAGTGATGTCAAAGGGGAATGTCTGCCTGGGAACAGAGCATTGCTACAACACAGACTGTAGAGAAGAATCTGATGATTCTTTAGATTATTTTGAGTCACTATCATAAAGAGATAAAGAAGAGTCATTTTTTTCAATCCACCTTATTCCTGGGGGTGCTACTGTAGAAATGATTATGGGTAGTACTTCCTGTCAGACACCGGAAGTAGCAGTAAGTTTTAGCCAACCAAGGTAGTGGCGCATGGACAGTGGTTTGTTTGAAAGTAATTTGCATTCAGATTACCAGGACAAACTCTGTTTTTGTTTACATTTAATAACTGTAGCAGAGTTTAAAAATGGCCCTGTGGAGTTTAGAAACTTGTTTTGTTGTTCGTGACTACAAGAACAACCAGGCTAAACTGAATCAGTGGCTACAACACAGACCTGAAACAAAGAGTGTTCCTGTGAAAAGCCATTTGGTTTCTGTTGCTTATGTAGAGATGAAGAAACAAGAATGTGGCAGAAAAATCAGACCCTAAAGCACCAAAACGCTGCATGTTTGCTAATTTCACTTTGTTTACAAAACAGTCAAAAGAGGAAATTTCGCATCCAGCTTTGTGGCTCAGTTACAACAAACAAATTTTTCTATCTTACTTTAAATTTTAGATTATAGCAGGGATAGTGTAGCAGGTTTTCCTTATTTCTCTAGAAGGCTTAGGTCAGGGCTAACGAATGACAAAAATTTCAGTCAGAATGGCTTTGGCTGGGCTTTAAGGAAAAAAGGATTGTGACCCACTTCTTTTAACAAAACACCACCGGCCATATTACTGTGTAGGTTCCAATACATCTCAGAGCTTTTCAGGTTGTTTATCCATTCACTGTCTGAAGCAACCAAGTCAATGAAGTAGCTAAACATGCTTTGTTATCTGCAAATCAACAAAGAAAATATATATATACTAGTTATGCAACAAAATGGGTAAAATTGTGTGTGTTTTGCCAGGTGTTTTAAATATAAAAGCGTTTTCTTTCACTTTTTGTATTTGAAGGATATGCATGTCACAGGCACTTTAAACAGAGCAGTTTATTTATAGATCTGCAGCATCACCTGCTTCTTTTTAATGTCCCTTAGAGCAGCAATGTCATCAGGAGCATCAGATGGCACACTGGTTACAACCCCAGTACCTGCGGAAATCACACACCAAACAAAACGCACAAAACAAACTGTAACTGACTTGACTTCACTCAGATTCAACACTAACAGATGCCCAATGCTGCCACATTTCATTAAGTCTTGTGCAGGTGCACTGGAGCGACTAACCAACTGTGAAAAGGGAAGAAACAAACATGAGCTCATTTACTGTTGCTCATTACACTCCATCACCTTTTGGGACAGGATGACAGATTGTGTAGGAGAGATTTCTCATTATTCTCATTGAAATTCTGACATTTCGGTTTAGTGAGTCAGAAATTCAATTTACAGAAATTCATCAACAGGAAACATGAATTCCCTCGAAGATACAGCAGCCCCTTGAGCAATAAATACTTGCAAAAACTGGAAAATGGTTTATTTGTTGGTCTGTTTTACTCCAAGAGGTAAAACACCCATTCCTTTCATTCTGTGACCAAAGTATGTGTCCATATAGTAAGTTTGAAGTTATATTGCATTTCAATCATTTTTCCCCAGTCACTTTTTGAAGAGCATATTCTACACATAAAACCACATTAGTAAAAAAAAAAAAAGCTTTTATGTAACTTTTGTGTATTTTTAATGACAGGTAGTTATAAAAAATAGAAACATGATTAATGCGAGATTTCTATAAATAAGAGCCACACCCAAGTAGTGGTCTCTAACGGAGATAGGGGTAGTTTCTTGGTGTTTGTCCAAACTGGGATTGTTGGAAATACAGGCAGAGGTTTTTGGGTGGGAGGAGTTTAGCAAAACCATGATTGGTTGGATTGACTAGTCTTGGGAGCAAGTTAGATGAAGTAATGGTAGGCCTAATTGTAAAATTATTCTGAACTTGTAAATATAATTTATTGTCTTTAAATTTGTTGAAAATAGAAGCTTCCTTCTGGAGTTATGACTAAAATTAATATTCATATTGATCTTTTTCCAGGCAGGTTATGATTGTTTTGACTCAAATTGTTACACGTCTCTCCACATGTACGTCGTTCAATTCTCACGCAGCTAGCACCTTCCTGTCTCGAGTAAAATTAATATTTATTTTCGAAAATATAGGCGCTTTCAGGCCGTTTCAGCTGAGCTACGCGTCCCCCCAGCTGCCCCCGACTTCTTCAAACCCCACCCAAAAGCGTCAATCATGTCTTTAACAAAATTTTCCCACAAAATTCAAACAGACCAGTCATGTCGTCGACAAACTCCTACGCACCAAAAACCTCCCACTTAGTGACTGCAGAGACCCCCTTCTCGCCACACCAACAAACAACCCTATGAACTGTGTGTGAGGAAATTGGTGCCTTTAAAGTCAAATACTGTAACTTTTCAAAATGTATAGATCAGACTAAATGATCAGATTTGTTATTTTTAGTTTGTACCTTTGTCCTCCTTGATAGTGAGCATAGGCAGAGCATAGATGATCTTGTAGGAGGTCAAAGGAGCACTTAGGGCACAGCCAAGGATATCCTAGATGGACAAAAACAAAATGCTTAAACATCTTTTTTTGATTTAGACTTCGAGAGACAAAAGCTCCTTTACTTATTCCATGAGGAAAATCTGAGTCTGACAAAATGTAAAAGAAACACACTCAAACTTAAAACACACAATAGAGTCGACAGCAGTATTTGCATTTTGATGTTAAACAGGGTGACTTGCATAAATAATAGAATAACTGATTTGTTTATTTGCTGTAGTTGGAAACAGAAGACAAAGAAACGTACCTGTCCCAGTATTTCCATGACCACAGGCACCACTCCGTTCTCCTTGGTGAAGCCCTGGAAAGACATGTTTCTGGCAGACCTGCTGGTGGAGATGAAGACGTCTCCGCCAGCTGTTTCAAAGGCGACATACTTCATGTCGGGTCTCACCCAGCAGTTGGTCTGACCGAACATGGTTTCTGGTCTCAGTGTGGCAGCCACCAGAAAGATGTTTTTGCCTTTCATGCCACTGTGGGGGAAAAAAAAAAGCTAATATAACTAACATAACAGAAAATTAACATCTTAACGGGCATAGCGATTGTGTGTTCCATTAATTATCTAATAAAACAAGTGTTTGAGGCTCGTTACCTGCTATAAAAGACTTTAGATTTGAACTTTGCTGTGTACGGTTCAACAATTTTCATCTTGATGAGCGTGTACTCCTGAGGTCCAACTCCCTGCAAAAGACGTCTAAATGTTAAGAAAATCAACCAACAGCAGCTCTGGAATCACCACTGTTTAATTGAAAACGCAAACAAAAATTAAAATAAAATAATGAGTGAATCAACTCATATGGGATCACAAAGTATTCTCATTTGGTCACAAGGCAAAATACTGAAGCAAATCGATAAAACAACATAGCAATCTACTTCAAACTGCCCAAAATAACTGTTGATTTAACATGTGCAACATTTTACAGTTTGAAATTTACATAAAACTAGATAAATCTACCTCTCCAGTTTGCCTGTCATGGTCCATGCATGGCTGTCCATCCTTAGGAGAGTAGATGGTATACCTGAAGAGAATTTAATATTTGTCACGTTGCAATGCTAAAAACACAATGAAAATCAAATTATTCTTCAGGACCGTGAAATCAATTACAAAGTATATTTATCGTTGCCCTTACCTTTTGCCAAACTTAATCTTCTTTCTCTCTTTCAGCGTGACAAAGTGCCACCTGACAAAGGAGTCATAGAAGGGGTTCACATCTGTGGTGATAAAAGATCGCCTCCAATCCACCTAGGAAATATTAATATAGTTTGAAAATGAATACTGTAGTTTCCTGAACAGCGCGTCTTGGTAAAATTACAACACAAAAAATAAAAAATAACACATGAGGCCTCAAATGGTTGAGTGAAAGTCCATCTTTCAAAAAACCCGCAAACCCAATCAGCAAAAAACAAAAACAGAAAAACAGTTAAGTGAGGCAGTTCAATCGTTATATTTAGTCACCTTGACTCCCATCTGTTTGAGGTCTTTAACTGCCAAAGGAGGGAAGTACTCGAGCCAGTGTTCAGCATTGGCAAACTTGACAATTTCCTGGTCATTTAGGCCTAAAGACCTCATGATGTTCCACTGGAAAGCAGAAGATCCAGATTTGGCCACTGCTTTACTCTGACAAAAAAATATATAAAGGTTAAAATCTATTGTACGTGTCATAAACTATAAAAAAAGCAAATATATTCATAAATATTTAATTCAATCAAGTTTGAAGATAATTGCTTAGAATTTGTAATTTCGGTAAGATAGTGTGTATAGCCTCAGCTCAGGTGATACACACTAGGGATGCAGCCAATATCAATATCTGATATAATTATTGCTGTTATGGCCGATAACCGATATTTAACTATATTACACAAACACATTGTATTATACATATACGCAAAAACACACTTGGGTCTTTTTTTGATACCGTAAATAAACGACCAGACAGCTGACATGGCTCTCTGCTTCAGTTATTCCTGGCTATGCAGCGTCAATATCACTATCATGATCAAACAGATGCTGCTCAACCAAACATTTCTCCTCCAGAAACAGAAACACAAAGCTAAAAAGTGGGAAATCAATATCAGACGTTAATATTGGCCCAGTTTTACATATCGGACAGATACCGATATTAATGCTAATGTATCGTGCATCCCTAATACACACTGAACATTTATTTTCCATTAGTGGTTTTGATCCAATCCCATAAATTTTAGAGTGTAAAAATGATCTCAGGTTTCAGGTACTAACCTTCTTGCCCTTTGCTTTGTCTTTGATAATGATTTCATCAGAGCTCTTTGGCTTCTCCTTCTCCTCCTCTTCCGCCTCATCTGGAAACTGTGGAGGGTTTCCATACAGCTCCATTTCTCTCTTCAGCTTGTCAGCACAGGCCTGACAGAAACAATGTGGATTAATGAACTTACAAAACACAGTCAAAGTGTTGCAAGTTTGATTTTTTTTACAACAAGAAATTAACAGGAATATCTATTGAATATTTACAGTACACCAAAATTTCTGTTGTAATTACATTGCTAAAATGAACAATAAGTTTGTTTCATTAAACTGTGTGAGTATGATATAAAGTGTAGTGTTTTCTGTGAAATTCTCCAAATCAGACAAGTTTATTCTGCCCATTGGTGATTTCCTTTGTATTCCTTGACTTCTTATTGATTTCTTTTTTTTTTATAAGCAATCATGGTATCATTAAATAAATGCCAAGAGGAAAAAAAAGAACAAATATAAACAGGATAAAAAAACGGTTCCCTTAAAAATTCTAGCGACGAGAGTTTTTGACAGTTTTCTTTAATTTGTTGGAATATTGTTAAAAATGATTCTGCTGGTGTTTATCCATTAAAAGCCTGCACACAGACAAAATTACAACCATCCATCTCAGCTTTCATGAGGATGAGGATGCAGTCTTGCAGAAATGCTGAGCTGGGAGCTGTATTGAACTCCATCAATCACAAAATATTTCCCCTTCTAAATAAGATAAATAACACCTGGATATATTAGTTAATGCAGCACGGCTGAATTGGACTTGGACCTACACATCCAGACAGGTTTATACAGACTGCCAGCCACAAGACTTCACATACCTTTGTGTGGATGGTTGTGTCAGGATTATTTGACAAATGAAAAATGTTTGACTCCTGTACTTAATGATAATAAAGCAGACTCCAGAACAATTGTTTATGAAAAATCAGTAAGTTAGGATCATTTGTTCACTTTCTGCTAAAAATCGTGTCGGCTTTTGAGAACTTGTCACAAAAACATTTACTTTCTCATTTTTTTTTTTCTTATAACTTTGGACATTCAACACGTTTTGTTAGTTTGTTTATATAAAAAAATATATATATAGATGTATAAAATTGTGTCAGATTTTTTTTTTTCCCCATAAAATCTAGATATATTTTGGTAGCAGTTATCCCATTGACAATATCTTAAAATAAAAGCAGATTTGCAACTGTTGCAACATGATTCTAATGCGTAACGTAAGAAGAAAGCACACTAACCTTAATTGGCATTCCTGTGCAGTGCAGCCCAAATGGAAAGAGGCATTTCTTTCCCTTCAGAGACTGGTAACCAACAGCAAACTACAAAAACAAATCAGGGCAGGCTTAGAGGAAAGTAAAGGTAAGCTCATAATATTATTGTTTTATAGATAGCGATGTAATGCTCTCATCTTTTAGGTTTATCACTTCAATCAACTGCTGAGTGCTTTTAAACAATTTAATAAAATGTGGCCCACATATTTTATGAACAGTATTATTTATATATATTTATTTTGCAATCAACAGTTATGAAATATTTAAATTCTCTGACCTCCCACTGTTTGTCGTTTTAACCTCTAATAGTTTGGTTGACTTCAGAGAGCACAAACACAAAAATATGGCTATAACTCTTTCAGTTTCACAGGCCCTGATATAAAATCTGACATGATACTGCATATTGTTATTTCCAAGTTTTGACCAAAATGGCTACAGCTGTCATTTATTTAAGACTCTGGCATTAACGACAGCAGGTTATATTCATTCTTTTAAGGATCTTTAATTCCTCCAAATGTATTCCAGTCTAGGTATGTGGTATATAATTTGTACAATCCTATATTGTGTTATTTTTAAATGTATTACTTTTTAGCTTATTTTGAGCCTTTCAGATTATTTTACTCTATATGTGTACAGTAAAGCAACTTGTCTGTGTTTTTTTTCTGTTTAACTGACAACACAAACTCACCTCACACTTGGACAAACTAAAAGTATGGCCAAGATGCAATCGACCATTCATGTAAGGGTAGGGGAAGGTCACAAAATATTTGTTTTTGCTGGAAGGAAAAAGAGAGGGGTATGATTAATTACAGAAAATAGTATTACACCAACATAAACTGTTTTAGTTTGCAAATCTAGTTTTCTAAAACAAAATTGTTTAAGATGACATCAGCTACTCACTTGGAGCTTTCTCCAACAGTTGATGGTGCGTCACTCTCAAATGCTTTCTCCTTCTCCCATTTCTCTTGAATTTCCAATTCAATCTTTCTGAGAAAGTCCAACTTTGCAGTTCCTTTTCGTTCCTTCAAGACAATAAATGCCAAACAGTTACAATAGATCAAATGGATGTATGCAAATTGAATGCAGAGTATTTCTTTACACACAAACTATAACGATCATATTTCTATTTCGTACAGCTGGTTCGAGAGCGCATGCTAGTTCTGACTTAGCTATAATAGCTACAATAAGTTAAAACATTGAAAGAAAAATATTGATTTCCATTATTACCTTCCCTGGACTGTTTAAACAATACACCTACCGTCATTCTGTCTAAAAATGTGGGCTTTAGTCTGGTGTTAAAAAGGAAAGAAAAGGCAGAAACAGTGTGTCAAAAATAACCCAC
>JARVJO010000082.1:7999891-8034515 GCA_031762555.1 Cynodonichthys magdalenae
ACGCCACCGGTGCATAGATGATGACACCAACAGACAGATTTTCGAAGGGTTTCATGGGAAATGTAGTTCCTATTCGTTTTTAGCAACACATCAAAAGCAGTCAAAAAAATTCTTATTTCGATTCAAGTATTTATTCTTTATTTAACTTTAAATGCTTTTAAAAATCAAAGGCGTACCCGCTTATTTGTATTTAAGTGGTTGTTATTTTTAAGGGATCTCCTGCATTACGACAACTCGGCTTGTGTTGCCATGCCGTAAATCACTTTGCTCGACCTGCCAGAAGAGAGACAGAAGGCCTTAAAGCTTATTAATATATAGACGATGAAAGTAGGGTTGTCAAAGCGCGTTTTCTGTTTATAGGCAATATTACAGTCTTTCTCACGATGATCATAGAAAATGTTGAAGCTCTGAAGTCGTGGCTGGCAAAACTCCTGGAGCCAATGTGAGTGTTGAACTGAAATGACATTTAGCTTGCATGCTACGTTAGTTAGCGAGCCAGGCATCAATGGGGGTGTGCTAAAATCAGATGGCCGATTTACACGAGTTAGCCATCCAGCAAACCCGCTAGCTGGCCTTTAGTTGTGGAGAAGGTTAAGCTGCTGGTTAAGAAGCTGATACTTCTCATATTGCAAAAGTGTACACATTTATAGTGTGCCTCAATATATGTAGATACGTTTGTTCCATTGTTATTTGAGAATTCATTGCAGCACATTAGACTAGTGTTAAGACATACCTTTGTGGTTTTATTTGTGCTGCGTTCAGCTTCACTTTACTAAGTTGACTCTTTCAGTAACCATAGTTACACAATTTATTTTAACGTTGAACTTTCCTGCTAATACTTATTTCTGTACAGACTTGAATGTTGTAAAAATGTTTCACGTAGCTAAATGTTTTGATGAAATGAACACCTGATAGAGGTTAAAAGTTGCGTATATAACGTTTTTTCTAGCTTTAATTATATTGCTTTATGCCATATTTGTTATTTATTTTTGGTAAAGTTATGAGAATTTAAAAAAAGTTTGTAACTTCATTTTAAAGTTTAAATATCAATTATATACGCTAGCATTTGTCTGTTATCAAGCACTGTAAGTGGGACATAAGATGAGCCATTTTGTGTATTTTTGTTTGTTTACAACAAAAATACACATGTTTACATGTTACATGTAAATACATGTTTTGTTTGTGTATTTTTGTTTGTTTACATGTCGAGCCAAATAGCCAAACTGTTACACTTAACATTTATGAAAAAACAACATCCTTAATATGTTAATGTTTAATAAGTCACTAACTAAGTTGTAACTTTAACCATCAGGTGTTTGTTAGTGACACTTTTTAGTTTATTTTTCCTCAGCATTTCATCAACAACTTATCTCAGTAAAGTTCAATATCTCTGACCGCTCCATGCTTTGTTTAAATGTTCGTTTGGTCTGCAAACCCTCTTCTCCAAAGCTGCTCTTCTAGACCAATTTAATGATTTATAAAAAAAAAAAAGACATACACACGTTTTTGAAGTATACTTTTCTCTTACAACATGAACATTGATTTTTATCTTGGGAATAAATAAAATATTACAATCTATAATAGTATTTTCTGTGTAAAATTTTTACCAGTCAAATGATTTAGTCTTGCTCTCAAATATTGTGTCTCACTAGGCACAAGCTAGGCTTAGGCTTATTTGAATATTCAAACACCAATGGCACATATTGCCCTCACTTTGAGTATACATTTGAGGTTTATAGTTGTGTTTCTACCTTTCGTATGTCGTGAAACTGTGGCAAACTCCTCACTGCATTTTTATTTGGAATTTCTAATCACAGTGATCTATCTGGATAAACTGAAACTAAGTGTATATTTATTTTGTCCAGCAGATGCGATGCTGACCCCTCTGCGTTAGCCAACTATGTGGTGGCTCTTGTCAAGAAGGACAAACCGGAGAAGGAGCTCAAAGCTCTTTGTGCTGATCAGCTTGATGTCTTCCTACAAAAGGGTAAGAAAATCAAATGAAGCTTTTTTTTATTGTTGTTGTTCTGATGATACAGATTTCATAATAGCTTTTCGTGGTCAAGAGATTTTGTGAAAAAGATTTTCCTTGCAGTCCTTGTACATTTCAAATATTGGGAAGCTTTTTAGTTATGTCCCAGCTCCTCACCCTGAGGTTTAAAACGAAATAATTATTCAATTGGACTGTGTTAAAAATAGGCAGGCATTATGTACTAACATAATAATAATAATAATAATAATAATAATAATAATAATAATAAGGATAATACAATGATTGTAGCATGCAGAGTTTTTAATAAAAATCTTTGTGCAGAGGCAAATGTAAGCCAAACAAACCTCCCTCTACACTTAAAACTAAGCTAATCTAAATACAAAGGTTGTAAAAACTGTAGGTTGACATAGTTCAGGGCTGAATGGTTAATTTTTAACAAATCAGTGTTTTTTTTTTTTTATTGTGACTGCAGCTATTACCAGAGATCTTTTAGATATAATATAAGGTATAGTTAAACTGGAGTGCTTTGATGCAATAATTTTGCAAAAAAAACATGTTACTGTAGCACTAGGGTTTGATAAAAGGCTACATGTTGTTCCTTATTTTGATCAGCAGAGGGAGTGTTTTATTATGGGAGGGTACCACATGCACTTTTTGGTGCATCTGTATCTATCATGTTTAGTTTGAGTGGTGGTCCCATTTGCACGATGTCATTTATTTAATATATGACATCAACAACACAATTTACCATTTGTTAAATAAGCTCACAATCTTTATATTAAAGTTTTGATTATATAATATCATTCTCATTAATATATGCCATTATATTTTAAAGTGTTTGCAAAAACTAAGTAATGACCATAAAAAAGCCCTCTTGAGTGTTGCTCAATATATAAACTGGTTTTATAAATTTCATTTTATGTTTCCAGACATGTTATAATTAGGCAGCTCTCTACTGTTTCATGTTTTTGCTGCTTCTCAGTGTGTTTCTTATTGTTTACGATCTATTTAGAGCAGAAAAGAGGATCGTTTATTTGCATAAATTAACACAGCAGGGTTTGTATTGCTTTTCATCCTTGGAGGCAGTTTTGCTCTTTTAAAAATTGTTAAATCTGCACAAAAATGTGTGAAGAAAAGGAAATGTGTTGATGTGGTTCCTCTTGTAACTCTTGTAGAAACCGTTGGATTTGTCGATAAGCTTTTTGAATCGCTGACAACAAAGAACTACCTGGGAAATCCTGCTGCCAAGGAACCTCCAAAGGAAGAGGTTAAACCACCTGTAGTCAAAATTGATGTTGTTGAGGTAAGAATGGTCGATGAGCAGCTTTATAAAGAAAAAATTCTGAGAAGAGCAATGTTTGGTTTTTATTGTTTAGTTTTTTTTTCTTTTGGATCAAAGCATTTGCTTAAAATGTTTTTCTTTAAATGCATTTTATTGTAACAAACTCACTGTTTCCCTCAAGACTGAAACTCCAGAGGAGGAAAGAGAAAACAGGCGCAGGAGAAGCCCCCTGAGAAACCGCCCTGACTTCAATGAATCAAGGTAAGGCTGTGGCTTCGAGGATCTGTTCAACCAGTTTTAATGACAAAGGCAAATAAAAATATTTGTATCATTTATCTACTTAACCTATACTTACTGTTGATATAGAACAATATATTTTCATTTGATGCATTTGTACAAAGGTCTTAAGATGTTGCTATATTTTTATGTTCAGTTTGAATTCTCAGGAGTTCTGCTGGTAACTTGCTGAAGGCCCTGGTGTCCATAAACTTGTCCCTTAGCTGTGATGAAGTTACTCGAGATTGAACAATACATTGTCTAAACAATCACTTTAAACAATCTTAAAATTGATGTCCTGTGCAATCTCATTTGATGTTGCAGAATGTCCCATTCATATTATGTTCTGTTTATGACACTAAGCTACTTGTACATCAAGTTTTAGGTCAATTTCTACAATATTTTCTGAGTTATAGAAGCCATCTTGTGCTGGGTTGGCTCTGAAAGTTAATCAGTTGTAGATGTGCATCCAATAATTATCTCCTGAAAGTTTCATTAAAATTTCTCTAGGGGTTCATGAGAAATTTTGCTAACAGACATAAGCAAAAGCATTGTCCTTCCCCTTTGCCTTTTGACAACAGGTGATAATGAAACCCTCTCTCTACCAATGTGCTTTTTTTTTCTGCAGTGCAATAAAAAAATGGAAAAGTGTTTATAAAAAACAAATACATGATTATTCATAAATAAAAACCATGTCAGTTAGAGCACATTTATCTGTTGTGTCAGAAACCTATTGAGTAGGCCTGACTCACTTTAGTATTTAAATCAGGCACAGAGGTGTAATTTAAATGTGTCCTCTCCAACTCGCCAACACAGGAGCCGCGATGACAGGAGGCGGGACGATCGCAAGCGGCGTGACTTCGAGCGGCACGGGAAAAGCAGCGAGTCCCATCGCGAGCGTGAGCGCCACGAGCGTCGCAGGGCCAGCCCTCGTGGGAGGAGCTACAGCAGGAGCCGCAGCAGGAGCAGGAGTGGCAGCCGAGGAAAGAGCAGGGACCGGGAGCACAGAGGGGGCCGAGGTGAGAGAGTAGCGACAGCACAGGGGAACAGACTCGGGTGTGGCGGAGCTCGTGTCTGCATTAGTGATGTGGGAGTTGTGTCGGGAGCTACCTGGATGTGAGCTGGTTTGGATTGTTTAAAGGAGACAGAATTGGTTTTGTTGGATTAAGAAGGAAGGAACAATGTGGACAGCTTTGCAGTCACATCATTGGGGATTCAACAACATGGGTTGGAATTGGCCTCTTTACCCTCAAGGTTAATCTGCACATTTGGGTCTGACCTAATAAAATAATTTGTTAAGTTGGCGTTGTTAAGTTATTTACTTGTTATACATTTTACAAATCTATTTTTATCATCAACAGAGTTCAAGTCAAAGTTTGAGATGGAGAGAAAAGATATGGACAGCTACAACGCTTCTGTCATGCCCGGCTCTCAGCCACTGCCGCAGCAGCAGCACCCGCCACTTCTCCTGCCTCTTCCCACAACTCCTCACCCGTTCCCCTCGTCCTCATCCAGCGGCGTCTCTGGAGCCGGAGGGGTTCCTGTGGTGACACTCGCTCACCTGCCCGACAGCACTACAGACAGCTGGTCGAGCTACTTCGGCGCTCAGAGGCAAGATGGTGTCGGCAAGCCCTTCAGCAACAAGAGCGTCTCCCTCAAGCAGCGCTGCAGGGATTACGACGGTAAAAGCAGCGCTTAGATGTTCCTGTTGTTTTTATTTGAGCAGGTCCCTCTGGACTCAAACATTTTTGTGCTTATAAAATTTGTTTCTGTTTAAAACTAAAGACATCTCTGCTCAAAGCAAACAAGATAGCAGTCATTGCAAAGCTTGCTCTGGTTATTGTGTTTTCCCTCGATGGTTTTAGTGCCTTGTTGAGTTTCTTCACTAATGACCACTGTTTAGCACCCGTGTCTCATGTCCCCAGTGAAAGGCAGCAAAGCAAGCAGGTCCTATCTACACAGAGACACAAGAGAGTTTAAACTTATCCCACTGTCCCTGAAGCGCACTGCTGTGACAGTGTTCAGACACTAGAGACCCAGTGTCTTAATGAGACTGTGGGGTAAATACACGCACTGCACTGTGTACCTTACTGTCGGTGCTTTCTACTTCAACATTGGTCTTATCTCATTTTCTTCAATTTTTTTGTGTGCAGAATAGTTTTAAGTTAACCATTAATGAAAATGAGGTTGTAAACTCATGTATGACTAGAAAAAAAAAATCTGAATAATTTACCAACACATCTTCAAAACGACACTTGTTTTTGTTTCTGTTCCTCAAACAGAGAAAGGATTTTGTGTCCGCGGCGACCTTTGTCCGTTCGACCATGGCAATGATCCCCTCATCGTCGACGACGTCAATCTCCCGAATATAATTCCATTCCCACCCCCTCCTGTAATGCCTCCCGCCAGGTTACCCATGCCTCCGATCACCGAGCCACCCCCGTCCCTCAGGATTCCATCGATGCCACCCTATGGCCAGCCACCACCACCGGGCGTCTTCCCAATGACAGGTGAGCAGTGCTGTTACCTTGATGTAATAAGCTTAAACCTGTAGAAACGGTGCATTGTAATGTGTACCTTATTTGGCCAGTCTTTAGTTATCTTACTAATTATAACATTATAACAGCCTGCACACTCATGGCACTTTAGCTTTGTGTGCCAGGCCTTGATAATTCCCCCGCTGGCCTGCCCTCTTATTTTATCTTCCTCTTTATGCCAACACAATGTGACTTTTTGGTTTAAGAACAAAAGGAGCATTTTTATACTTGCAACACAACAACTGAGTTCAGGATTCTATTTACACTAAGTTGCATTTTCATGATAACATATTTGTGCATTGTTGGTATTCTCATGGTATTTTGCTCTGGCCAGACTGATTATACTGTATAAATCAGACACTGTTTAAAAAATTCTCTGTACTGATACGAATTTGGTACAGACAAATCATGTATGTTTTTACACATTGTGTTTTTGAAGTGGTGTTCCTATAACCGATCTCCTGGGATGAAAGTAAATAGTTGTCTACATACAGTTACATTACCTGCTTTAGCTGGTGGTCTTTGTAGAATGAAAACATTTAGTGGTTTAGAACAAAGCTTGGACTTGTGTCTCCCTCAGGACCCCCACTGATAGCAACCAGTGGGATCGATACCCCCAACCACCAATCCGCAATCACTTCTTCTCCTCCTCTCGGACCACCAGGCGTGGGGTTGCCACCTACTCTTCCTCCTCCTCCTCCTCAGCAGCCCCCTCCTTCAGCCTCATCTGTGTCTCTTCGCCCTCAATATGTCCAGTCTGAATGTAAGCAGAAATGCTTTTTCTGTTCAGATTGGGACCATGTGGCTGCTTTTTTTTCCTGTTTGTGATTTTTCTTTTTGTTTCTTTTTTGTTTTATCAGCTGCTTAGAATAAGATGTGTTTATGTCTGCTTAAAATTGCTTTGAGGCTGTTTAAAGAAAACCTGTTAAGTGTCTTGTTTGTGGTGGTGTCATTATTTTTTGTCATATCTGTTTAACTTGTGATGGTAATGTCTGCAATGATTGTGAGTGCAATAACAATTATAAACCACAGGGTGGTGCTGTTCTTTAAGCTAAAAACCCCATATTTAGGATTAATATTTCTGCTCTGTATTTCTTGGATTCATGAATAAAAAAATTTATTTGATTGTCATAAAAAGGGTTTATTCAGTATTTTTGATGCAGTAAGCTATAACTCTATTTTTTGGCAATTAAATTTCTTAATCTTATGATATTGAATTTTATTATTTTTTTAAAATAAAATGTGTGTATATTGGTAGTTGTGTACATGTTATTTAAATTTGTTTGCTATTTTAATGTTTTTTAAGTAACCATATACAATCAAAAAATGTTTATGTCTACGTTTTTAATTTTATTTAGATTACATTTAAACTTGCTGATCTATGTAACAAACCATAACATTTAAAAAAAAAAGTATTTAAAATATTTCAATTTTGTTCTGAAAGTGTGCACTTTTTACACTTTAGATACGTATGACCCAGAAGGCTACAACCCAGAATCTCCAGGACTGACTGCAGCAGCTCGTAATTCGTATCGTCAGTTTATTCCTCGCGTGCAGACCCAACGCTCCAACATCATTGGCCTCAAGTCAGGGGAAGGACAAGGGTCCAGAGGTAACAATTGTTAATCGAAGTGTTTTATCTTGAGAAATCTCAACCTCAGAAAACCTTACTGATAGTTAGCAGAGAGTTAAAAAATCAACATCAATCTATGTCAACGTTCTAATAATAATTCTGTCTTTCTGTCTTTGTTTTGTTTTCCTTCTAGCTGCCAATATTGTGATCCAGACAGAACCTTCAACTGCCTCCAGCAGTCCTGGAAATAATGTGTCACGTTTCAACTCCGAGCTGGACAGCAGAAAGAGAACACTGGGACCCATTACAGCTGAGGGACCTGCAGCTAAAAAGCCCTGGATGGAGAAGTAAGAAGTCCCAGAGGCATTCAAAGACATACAAGGAACTGATGGAACTGTGACAGAAATTTTAAACTCTGATTCTGCGCAGCAGTTCTCGTGTGTAGATGTTTAAATTAACCAGTCAGGCAAAATGCTGAGCAGCTACTCTACTTGTAATCAATATTTCTGTTAATCTGCAGGCCAAAAAAAAAATGTCTCAAGTGATAAGTCTTGAAATTCCCAACTTCACAATCTTTTTTTTTTTTTTTGTTTTCAGACCTTGCTTTACCAACCAAGATAAGATAAGTGTTTTTCCAAAGAGAAATCACTACGTGAACACCAAGCTGGAAGTGCGCAAGATCCCACGGGATCTCAACAACATCACCAAACTCAACGAGCACTTCAGCAAGTTTGGAACCATCGTCAATATACAGGTACAGTCTTTCTTTTTAACAGGTGATGGGCAAATTTTAAAGTAGAAAGGATACTTGAACTCTTCTTGGAATCTTAAAACTGTTTTAAACATAATTGTAAATGCACAAAGTGTTTATTTTGTCTCCAATGACAAAACGATTTAAAACCTACTTCAAATCATTTTCTAAATGTGTGTTTTGGATGTTGATTTTGTTTGTTTTATTCAGTGTTCCACTTTGACTAACTTCATCAAGCTCAAACCAGGAGAATTTTCTTTTTTCATAAACAGACAACTGTTTTGTTCCCTATGCTAACAATCCAGGTTGTTTTTGGCGGCGATCCAGAGGCGGCGTTGATCCAGTACACAAAGAACGAGGAAGCCAGACGAGCTATATCCAGCACCGAGGCCGTCCTCAACAACCGCTTCATCCGTGTGCACTGGCACCGCGAGCTCAGCGCCAACACCACAGGTCCTCTGGAGCAGAGCTCAGGGATCCAATCAGCTGGGTTAGCTCCCAACCAGGGACTGCAGCACGGCAACATGCATAAGGTTAGCATAAAGAGATAGAACAAACACTGTTTTTTTTTTTCATCGTTGTCTGCTATGAAACAAGTCTAACTAACTCTCACTTTTCTTCTCCTCTCTTTACGTTTTGATGTCTCTGCAGGGGATCAAGCAGCACAATCCGGCCGCCTACGTGTTGAACAAGACTGTACCCAAACATCACCTAAATGCAACAAAGACAGATGCACTGAATCCAAACTCAGACGCTGTTAATGTACGGTTTCATCTTTTCTCGGCAGAAATCTTTTAAAAATCTATTGTGTTTAGTTTATTGAACTAACCAAATGTTGATGGTACTAGGAACAGCTTAGTGGGTCGTGGCAACAACTGTTTTTTACCTAATTTTTATTCAGGAATTTTATTTTTGCAAAGGGAAGTCTGGCGAAGTACACTATACACTGTTGAGAAGATTATTTGTCTTTTCACAGTATTATGTTTATAATTTTGACACTAGTATTTTATTGAGTTGTCGGTAACTAATAAATAATTCCACATTGGGTTAAAGAATGCAGTCTGTCTGTAAACTTGTTTTATTGACCTTCATGAGTCTTTCATTTTGTGTATGCATAACACTTAGGTGGCGCCTAACACCCAGAAGATCCCTTACACTTCCACAGCCCTCAAGTCATCCTCGAAGAGCCTTGGGAAAACAGGAAAAGCACTGGAAGCTCAGGAAGCTCTAAAGAAGAAGCAGGCATGTTTTTGTTTTACTGCTGCGAGAAACACAAAGCTTGAATTAGACATTAGTGTCTTTGAAGGCCGTCTAGTGTGACACAGGTTTTGTGTATGGACTGAAATGTTGTGATTTAAATGTTTTTGTTTTTTTTTTCTTTTCTTTATTCATCAAGGAGGCATTAAAACTCCAACAGGACATGAGGAAGAAGAAGCAAGAGATGCTGAAGACGCAAATTGAGTGTCAGAAGGTAAAATATTCTCCTCATTGTTGTCTGCCGCTTCATCTCATCCTTTTACACAACTTATCTCTTCTCTCTCTTCTTCTCGCAGGCACTGATCAACCGTCTTGAGAAGAATCGAGGTATGAAGCCTGAGGAGAGGGCCAACATCATGAAAACCCTAAAGGAGCTAACAGAGAAGATTACCCAGCTGCAGAATGAAATGAACCCAGCCCCGCAGGCCCCGAGTGGTAAAACCAACCACAGCCAGCCCAAAACCAAGACTGATGTAAGTTTAGCCTGACACAGAGCTAAGGCTTCTCCAAATTTCTTTATTTTAATTAAAAATTTTTAAACTTTTGTCATAATCTTTTTTTTTTTCCTTGTTCTTTTTTCATTGGATTTAATGAACTGTTTTAATTTTGTGTGATTTGTTTCCAGGCTCAGAAGGAGTTGCTTGATGCTGAGCTCGACTTTCACAAGAAGATGAGCTCCGGAGAGGACACCACAGACCTCAAGAGGAAACTAGGGCAGCTGCAAGTAGAGGTAAAACACACAGAAACACAACACAATAATCACGCTAAAACTGCAATCTGAACAACACGTTGTAACCCACAGTTAGCCTTTTAAATGTCGATCTTTAAAATAGTGAGTCCACATTTCAACTCACAATAAATATCTTTTTTTAAAAAGGATGATAACATAGTTTTTTTCTCTTTTATCCCAAGTGTACATAATTAGCTAGTTCTTAAAAATGCATAAACCCTGTCCCCTCTTGCCCCATCCATTCAAGCCCAAACCTCCTTCTGCACATTACACCGCAGCCACTTAAGAAAGCCCAAAGGAGCAGCTGCTAACGAAGCCGACTCAGACACAAGTCCTTACACTGATGGAGCCCCGTCTCATTAAAGTTTGACTCGCCAGTCCGTGTGAGGAACTTGCAGAATGACAATTAAAGGTGCAAGCGAGGCGAGGACAAATGGGAGTGGAGAGTGGCTGTGAGGTTGTTAGGTGGTTAAAAAGTAAGACGTCTTTTTAAAAATGAAGGAGGAACAACTAATGGTGAAGGGGACAGAGCTGGAAAACAGACTAGATTATGAAGATTAATTTTATTTTATTTTTTTACCCAACGCTGAAGATTTTAGAGGACCATGTCGCACTTTTACTGTGGTTTTCCATTTACTATTTTAATCCACTTTAATCATGATCATAATAAGAACATTCCATCTTTCTCTGCTTTAGGCGACACGGTTGGGTCTGATTCGACCTCCAGCTGGTCGGGGCAGAGGCCGGGGGAAAATGGCACCAGAATCTGGTGCGATACACGGGGGCCGAGGCAGGAGCCGAAGCCGGGAAATGGGGTCCCGTGGTGGGCTTGTAAACCGAATGGTGGTGGACCACAGACCCAGAGCTCTCGCTATTTTAGGAGTCACCCAGGAAGAGAAAGAAGAACTAATGCCACATTTTGTGGTGAGAAACAACGACACTTTTTTTCTGAGTTCCTAAATGTGATTTCTGATATTTTAACTTGTTTGTTTTGGTTTTTTTTCCTGTTTAGAAATTTGGTGAAATCGAAGAACTTCGTGACCAAGATGCCAACAGCGTCATTATGACTTTTAAAACACGAAGTGAAGCAGAGAATGTAAGTTGTATGACTTCGAATTGAATTAGACACTCTCCTTTTCTGTTTTCTATAATATTCTGTTAAATTTAATCCATGAAAGCTTTCATTTCTAATTCTACCCACCCTCATTTTTTGTATCCTAGGCAGCCAATCAGGGAGCGAAGTTCAAAGGTCGTGTTCTGCAGATATCCTGGTACAAGCCCAAGACGGCCTCTGTTACAACTGAGCCAGAGGAGGAAGTCACTAAAGATGAGGACAATACGGTAGAAAACATCACACAAACAAACCTATAGAGGTGGTTTAGGGCAGATTTTATGCCTTTTTTAATTCTCAAGTAGACAAAAAGGGAAGTTTTTGCAACTTAAAATTTAAAGTGGGGGAAACTTTTTATTTAGCAATTTTAGTTCGATTCACATTTGTGCTTCTGAATTTTTCACTGCCGCTAACTGCCACGGCAAAATCCGAGCGAGCCGTGAGTGCTAAGAGCATCTCAGTCCCTCGAGTACAGCAGCATTACTGTCAGGTGGAACCCTCATACTGTGGTTTCATGAGGTTTTGAGTTGGGGGGGTGGGGGGAGTAATGAGTTTGGTGCTCATCTTATCACTCGCATCACATTGACGTGCACTGGAACAATACAGTGAAGAGTGGTTGTGGCTCCTTTAAGAGTGCACACAGAGCAAAAATGTGCACATGGCGAGGGAGCGAGCCTGTGTCCCTGGAGACTCAGAATTGCCCAAAATGGATGGAAAATTTGAGAATTTTTCAGTTTCAGTCTGATATCTGAGCGTTTATGCCCAACACACTCTTTTTGTGCAGGTTGTTGTTGGTAATTGCAGGTAATTTTTGTGTCTGCAGCTAGTAAAACTGTATTCTGGAGTTGGCAGGTTACAGTTTGTGCCATTATAGAAAAATTAAGGCAACAAGAACAACAGTGTTTTTGGGACATCACAGTGGAATTATCGAAATGAGCAAAGTTTTTAAACATGTTTTTATAACTGAGTTTTGAAATCTGAGTTGACACAGAAGTAAGTTTATGTTGACTTCTCCACATATCTCTGTCCATTCATTCTCACCAAGAATTGTAGTAAAATGCTTATTTTGTGTAAAAAGGAACTTTGATATACTTTTAATATTTTTTTCACCAGGGTTTAAGCAGCTCATTATTACACTATGTTACTCTGATGCCCTGAGACAATTAAAGTACATTAATGTTGGTATTACAGTGTCACGTCGCCTTTAAGTCGAGTTTATTTAATATGTTTATTCTTGTGTGGAAAAAGACATTTTGTTATATTGAGACATAAAAAGTAATTGAGCTAAGCATATTTTGGAGGTTGTAAACAAATTTATTCAAAAGGATTTGCTTATGAGTATTTGTGCCTGACCATTGACCTTATCTATAAACCAGATTTGGACTTTTAACTACAAAATTTATTAACTGGTTTAAAGGATCTTTTCGATAATGTAACAGCATACGCAAGTATAAGAGATGAGGAACCATTTGGAAACTGACAAATATCAAAGTTACAAGGATGTGTTTTCTTTTGAACAGAAGGAAGCGAGCTCGTATTTGCCAGGAGAAGAAGAGCGGGGAGAGGAGGAGGAAGAGGAGGAGGACGATGACGAGGATGACGAATACGAGAGCCGGTCTTGGAGGCGATAGAAACGGATTCATCTGTGAACACTCTCTGGCAAAACCTGATTTTGTTGTCCCTAATTAACAAAGAAACTCCTTGTTTTATTTTATTTTTATTTGTTTGTCTTTATGGTAATTTTAGACTTCAATCAAAGAAGAAAGATCTTTTACTTTGTTGCAATCCAAAATTAAAAAAAAAAAAAAAAGCTTCGAGGGTTGATAGGATTTCTGGCGACCCTCGATAAAACAATAGTTTAAAACGTCTCACTTTTGCTGAGAATGATAAATGTTAAGTTGTTCTTATAGATAGGGAAATCTATGTAAGTTTTAGTGTGCTTACCAGATGATATCAGTAATGCACAACATTTGTGTCTACTGTGAATAGGTATTTTTATACATACTGTATTTAAGCTAAATTTCTCACCGTTTTTTTTTTTTTTTTGTAAAATCTTGTCCCTGGTTCAGAGACAGCCATTCCATCAGCAGTTTTCTGTCAGTTTGAGAATGATTTATTTATTCTTCAACCACAATGCTGCACTGTCGTACTGACAGTGTGTGGGATGGATTTCAATTTCACTTTTGCTCGCAGTTTTTTTTTTTTTTCCCCCACATTGGTTGGCCCTAAAATGTTAAAAATCCAACTAATTTTGATTAGAACTCTGCTTGCGGGCAAAGATCCATGTTAGCTTGTGCATGTTGGATTTATCAGATGGAGCCACCTAACCTGAGCACATCCAGGTACAGCGATGACATTAGAGCGAGTGCAGGTACTGAAGGATACCGGTGCAACAGAATAACCAGACAATGTTTACAGATGTACATCAGAGACAGTCTTGTAGCATATTTTCCAACACTCTCCCTCTATTATTTTCATTTCTCCCTTGGTTTTCTGTGCCACTCTTTGTGAATACACACCGAAACAGGTGTTGCACAATTTCTAAGAGTGTAAAACATTTTCACTTGTTCCTCTCCGTCACTCAAAGGACAGAGAGGGGTTGGATCATCCATTTCAGAAATGTGACATCCATAGACAGGTGTTTGAATGTAATGCTGAACAATTGATTTTTAATATAAAAAAAAAAAAAAGAGTGTATATATAATTTCTTTGCCTTACACAGTCAGCAGACTGAGTTTTTACAGGATTTGTGATTTTCCTTTTGTAAATTTTGTAAATGCTTGAAAGAAGAATTATTGTACTTTTTTTTTTTTTTTTTTCTGGATTTGATTTGTGTCATTACACTTAACGATGTGTCGCATCAAGTAGAAGAGGTCAAACACGCGTGATTGGCTGCTTATTTGCAAAAATGTAGTGTTTTGTTTTTTTGTTTTTTTTTTCTTGCTGAACATCTTGTTTTGTTTATTCTTATAGCTGTCATAAGTAGCACAATTCTTTGAAAGGCATCCAGAGCTGCTGAGAGTTTAAACACTTTTCTTCAACGAATCAAAAAACACTGAGTTATGCACCAAACCATTTTATTTTTGCATAAGTGGAGCATTGCCTCAGTTTGAACATTATTTAACTTGAACTCTTATGGATTTTAAACAATAACGTTTGACTTTTGTCGTTTTTCCCTTGAGTGATTACAATGGGAGGAGCTAAATCCTTCGGAACGTTTACTATAAAAGATGAATGCAGTTGTTGCTCCTTAAAAAAAAAATAATTTACGTTTACCAGAAATTGAGTCGACTCATATCAAACCAAAACAAAGAAAAGAGTTTAACTTTTTAGTCTGTTTTTTCACTACTTTAAGCAGGAAATCTCACATGGATGCTTCTGCCTGCGTGTAAATAAACCCATACTAGAATTTTTTTGTTTTTTTCAACACACTGGCACCACTTAATGAAGGGTGTTTAAAGCATGTTTGTGATGAAAAGATGAACATACGCTTCATAATGTCACAAACCGGTTCAAATATCGAACCAACATGTTTCCTGCTTGTATAAACGAGGATTCAGAGGGTGTACACACCACGTTTTTTTTAAACTACCCTCTGTATGCTACTATCACACAAAGAGTGTACAAAATGTAAAATGTTTATTGGATAATAGTTTTGAATTTGTTACTGTTTATATTTGCAGGATGTGTATGTATTTTATTCATGTATTTTGTTTGTTAAAAAAAATGAATTTATAATTTACTAGCATGTTTGCTTTTGCCAATAAAGATGAAGGAATGGGGGAGCTTGTAAGATAATCAAAGAAAGGAGGGGGGAGATTGAAATTGGTCAAGAAAAGAAAAAGCTTAAAAAAGAAAAGATGAGAAGATTGGACACACGAAAAGAAGAAAGAAAAAAATAACAAGCAAAAGCATTCCAGAAAACAACCTGAAAATATTGTGTGGTCTCCTTTATTTTGCATGTTGTGTGAAAGTTTAATGAAGTATTTCTTTGTCTGATATTTAGCATGTGCAAAATAACAGTTTTGGTATTTTCATGCATGATTACTAAAAGTCTGGAATTGGGTGGCTTCATAAATGTAAAATCTAAAGAAATTAGGTGGAGTTTAAAACTTAAAGATGATCTCTGCTGGCTTCTGTTTTTAAACTTGTGTGCTCCGGCAGAATGCAGGACTCCAGAGTTCAGCTGCAACAGGTTTGCACGCGGCTGCTTTTAATCTGCGTAATGAATAAGAAGATGCCACGCTGGTAATGGATGCCTGCCACCGTGCTGCTGAATTATTTAAAGTCTGGAGAACAGGAGAGGTGGCCGGCAGGATCAGATTGACCCGGTGTGTCACCTGCACGCCTCTGCCCTCGTGGCTCCTCTTTTGGCCCGCCGCCCGACAGGTTATGGGTTTTAAACCAGCAGCCACACGAACAGGCTGGTGCTGGTTTGAGGATGGATGTTCACATGGGGTGGAGGGGCAAGGCTGTTAGGGGTCAGCTTTAGGCCTAAAGTTTAGAGTTGGTGAAATCAAACCATGTTATTGTGTTATATTGACCCATGTTTAGTGTGAGGCTCTGAGCTGTCCATGGTGCTGAAATAACTGCCGTAAACTCTTATTTAGGAGTTAAACTCTGAAAATCACTTTAACAAAGTTCAGACAAAAACAAACGTTAAATTAAGCCATAAAAATCACACACACATATATATATATATATATTTAAAACACTAGTTTTTTCACCAGTTCACAGCTTTTTATTAAAAGGACAATATGGCTAATTTTGAAGTGATGTTCTGTTAAATAATTAAGAACGTTCTTTACAGCAGGAACATCATTCAGACTTTGAATTGGTTGCATGAAGAGGCCTTCTGATGATTTTTTTTCACAAAATGTTTAATTGACTGTTGATGTCACACTGTAACTTTTGAATTGTCTGAACCAATTAATCTATATTACTAATAATAAATAATATGTTTTAATTAGGGATTATACCAGTTAATCAAGAATTGATTCTAACTGCTTAAAATGTGAATCGATTCATAAAATGAATGAAATGATTTCATTGTTACTTTTGTCTTTAAGACAAATTCAGACTTGATCATTTTTGGTCACAGACGTATTTGGGATGACATTTTATACACTTTATGGTTATACACTCAAATTTTTTTTTTAAATGTTTGCGTTGGATTTACTTAAATATATTATGTCAACAGGTTCTACTCAACAGAATTAAGTAAATCTAAAGCAATTTTTTCACTTATTTAATAAGTTAACATGAAGTAATTGTGTTAGATTTATTCAATTCAGTTGAGTAGATTAAAATGTTTTCTTTTTTGTAGTGTATTACTGAGACAACAGACAGTTACAGTTTAATACTAAGACAAAAATGATATTAAAAGAGAAAAACATTTTATTAGAAAATGGCTATAAATGATATATTTGCCTGTTTTTCATTGAAATGGTTTATTTTGTGTTTTCTTAATGTTCTTCCTGGTTAAATAAAAATTAAATAAAAAATACTAATAATTTTGTTAAAAAGCAAAATTGAAAATAATCATAAGCATGAACTTAACGTTGATAATATTGAATTAGGGCTTGAGTGAATCGTTACATCCCCAATAACAATGGTCTGAACCTTCCAAATTTTGGCAAAAAATAAAATAAAATAAAAAACTCTTTTTACTCTCGCAGCATTAAAGCACACACTTGCTTTGCTTTTCATTGTTTTAATTTTCTCACAAAGCTCACTTGTTTTATCCCACTTTCATCTTTTAAAAATTCAGAGAGAGCATCACTTTATGATCATCACACACGCTTTAAATAATCTCATTTTCACATTCTGTTGTTGCATTCTTCCTCATCAGATGATTTAAATATCAATGTTTGGTCTGATGTGATACCTGGCAGTCTGATTCTCTTCTACTATGACCCCTTCTGTGTTTGCTGCCTCTTGGCCAGGTCGTTCTTTAAAATGAAAATGTGTTCTCAACTGGCTGACCTGATGAAATAAAGGTCAAAAACTCAAAATTTAAAAGATACAACTGTTTGAGGCTTATATTTAAGTTTGCCACTCTGTCTGTCTTTTGTTGGAGTGTAACTAGGGAGTGACAGACACTGGTGGGTGCTCACTAACATGAACCACTGGAATCAACTGTAACATTTATTTTGAACTTGCTTCAAAACAGATGTAAATAACTGTTTTAAATATATTTTATACCCAGTTTATGTTAGAATTTTGAGCAGCAATTTGCATCCTTCAAATGTTCTAATGCACAATGGGAAAGTAAAGTTTGTGGGGTTTATCTTCTGCAGCTCTCGTTCCTAGGCCGGACTGTTGCAACCTGAGCAGGTGGGAGGAGGTGGGGGGCAGGCTGAAAGACGAGGAGGAGGAGGAAGAGGGATGCCGGGAGGCGCTGCGGATGTGAGCAGCTCAGTCTGGTGAAGGAGGAGACCAGAGGGGAGCTCTGCGGCTGTCCCGCACACCTCCCACACCATCCCGAACCCAAACCTGCGAGTTGCTCTTTTTTTTTTTTTTTTCATGTCAGGGGCCACACTGCTCGCGAGGGCCTCATTGCCGGGAGGCGGAGGAGGAGGATGATGATGACCATGAACGGCAAGCAGCACTTCTCCATGCACCCGGCCCTGCACGAGCCCAAGTACCCCGGCCTGCATTCAGGCTCGGAGGGCATGCGCAGAGTCTGTCTGCCCGCCCCGCAGGTACGTTCAGGTCTGAGGTGGGGGATGACTGGGAAAAAAAATATCAGTGAAAATGTAAAGTTGATTTGACAGGACTTTGTTCTATATACCCGCTTTCCCCTCCCTCCCTCCCTCCCTCCCTCCCCCTCCTTTATTCATCCCCATGTCTATTCAAGCAAAGCTTTCATATTAATTTTTATGACCTGCGCTCTGAGGAGGGTTCTCTCTGCTCTCCTCGGCGCTGCTCGCCTTTGGAAAATGCTTTTTTCTTTTTTTTTTTAAGATCCTGAGAGCTGCCTGACATAATTCCCCACTGACTCCAGTATGCGCACTCTTCCTTGCAGCTGCAGGGCAATATATTCGGAGGCTTTGATGAGAGCCTGCTGGCGCGTGCAGAAGCTCTGGCGGCTGCTGACAGCATCGTCTCTCAAGGCAAGAGCCACCCGTTCAAAGCAGACGTGACGTACCATACCATGAGCAGTGTCCCCTGCTCCTCAGCCTCCTCTTCCTCCTCCACCACCGTGCCCATCTCCCACCATCATCACCACCACCACCACCACCTCGGACAGACCCTGGAGGCCGGGGACCTCCTGGACCACCTTTCCAGCAGCCTGGCCGTGACCGGAATGGGCGCTCCGGAGCCTCCGGGTATGGCCACCCCGGCGCACCACCACCACCACCAGCACGCCCACCACCACCTGCAGACCATGGGGCAGCTGCACCAGGCCATGGCCACCATGGCCCACCCGCACTCCCTGTCCGTACACGGCGGTATGGCGTGCGTCAGCGACGTGGAGTCGGATCCCCGGGAGCTGGAAGCCTTCGCGGAGCGCTTCAAGCAGAGGCGCATCAAGCTGGGGGTGACCCAGGCGGACGTGGGCGCAGCGCTGGCCAACCTCAAGATCCCCGGCGTAGGCTCGCTGAGCCAGAGCACCATCTGCCGGTTCGAGTCCCTCACCCTGTCCCACAACAACATGATCGCGCTGAAGCCGGTGCTGCAGGCCTGGCTGGAGGAGGCCGAGGCCGCGCACCGGGAGAAGAGCAGCAAGCCGGACCTGTTCAACGGCGGCGAGAGGAAGAGGAAGCGCACGTCCATCGCCGCGCCGGAGAAGCGCTCCTTGGAAGCGTACTTCGCCATCCAACCGCGGCCCTCCTCGGAGAAAATCGCAGCCATCGCGGAGAAACTGGACCTGAAAAAGAACGTGGTTCGAGTGTGGTTCTGCAACCAGCGGCAGAAACAGAAACGAATGAAATACTCTGCTGTGCACTGACTTTTTTCTCCTCTGCCTCCCCCCCTGACATCATGAATAAAAGAGCCTTCTACATTTTTGATCGAGTGATTAATAATAACCTGAGGAGCTGAACAAACAGGGATTCATCAGCAGCTCTGTGCGTCTCATAGCTGAAAAAAAAGAAAGAAGTTGGACTTCCTCCAACTGGTTCAGTTTGTGTCACTCATCACTCATTGTTGCACTTTTCTTTTTTCGATTATATTGTTGATGGCATTTAATGTTGTTTGAAGATGAAGTTGATGATGTTGGTTATTATTACACTTTTCATTACATCAGAGTTTGTAACGTTCAGGGAGTTTTTTTTTTACATGATTTGACTTCAGAGGGCTGCTTTCTTTTCAATTTATGACCCTATAAAATGAGAACACTTTATTTTTTTCTGTAACACTGGTTAAAATATTACACGCAGAAATACCGACACCGTGTTTTACACTTTTTTAATAATTCTGTGGAACCTTTGGAAGAATATCAACATTGTTCACTTTAGAATCACCACTGATCTGAATCGGCTATGTGTGATCGTGATTTAGTCACAGAAAAGAAAAATCCAGTAAGTCTTTCACAGGATATGACACTGCTGCTATATTTTAATATGTTGATGTGATTCTTTTTTTTTCTTTTTTGAAAATTGCAGGTAAGATATATTTATTTAGATATATTATTTAGTTACATGATGTAATCACCTGATCTGAGTATTTATTTATTTCTTCACTCTCACTTGGATTTAAAAAAATATGATATTTAAACTGAATAAATTATTTGTTATTTTCTAAAAAAAAATCATATTTTTGTGCTTTATGAATTTCCTACTTTATCTTTTTTCTGCTTGTTTTAAATTGTGACCCGGGATCTAGAAATGATGCGTTTATAGTTGCTGAGTCATAAAAAAAACCCTACAACTCAGATTGTTTGTTGCTGTTGTTGTTTTTAACTGTATTATTTATTATTTAAATACCCTCTACAGGAATTAAAAATTCATTGTTGCATTTTAAACAAGGCATAAACCTGAACGGGTACATTTCGTTTTTATTATTTTACAAAGATTTTCTCACCATTCAGCCGCGTCCGATGCACTCCTGGTTCCCCTGTAATTAGTGCAGTCTCAATTATAGATGTCCACCCGGCTTGACTCGTGCATGGGGATTGAAATTATTAAGTAATGATGATGCAATATTAATTGTAGATGTGTATAAAGGCAAGTGAGAAGTTGGACTGCTGGTGACTCCAGGGAGACGTAAAACGCACCACAAGTTGGACATGGAAAAGAGGATATTTTGCTTCTGTTTTTGTCACCTATAGACTTTTTTTTTTATTTATTTGGTTGAGTGAGTATTTTTTTTTCTCTGACTTACATCTTAAAACCTTTTATTCGACATATATATAACCTATTAGCGCAAAGTTGTGTCATGTTTCCTGATCTAGTTATTGTGCTATTGTTTTCTAATTTTTACGAGTGTTTTTGATAAACTCTATAAAATCTGGCTTACTTTCTTTTTTGAATACATTTTACTACAATTGGAAACTTCCTTGAGCGCATTTTACGCGTCATCTTTTTACGCACTTTCGCGCGCGTTAAACACGTATCTCTTTTCTTTTGGATAACTAAGCCATGAAAATGCACATAAAAAGAGGCACATTAACAAATATTAAACAAAGATTTTCTTAAAATGAATGGATTAATTAGCCGAGTCGTTTAAAAAACGCTTCCGCCGGATTTCTCCACATGACTCCCGGCTGTGTTCGCTTCTCCCTGGGAGACTGTGGGCCGGTTGCTTGTTGCAGGGGATCCATTCTTTATTTGCAGCTCTGCGGAAACGTTTGTGACTCTCATGAATATTCTTTTTGATGATGATCAGGTCCATTGGAAATTCATGGCGTTAAATGGAATTTATGTGAGGAAGGGCGGCAAAAGATGAACGGTTTTCCTCCATTGATATTTTATATCTGCAAAATGTCCCTTTTATCATCACATCTGAGAGGATTCAGTCAAGAATATAAAATAAAAATATATTTTTTTGAAAAGTGGGATTTAGCAGACTGAATAATTGATCCGTGTGATACCAGTATTGATATCAGAATGTTCCGTGGTAAGTTGAGCTGAAGGCCTGTGAGCCTCAGCGGCATGTGGTGACTGAGGGCCTCTAAATTATTCAGCAGAAGCTGAAAGGTATATTCCTGTTTCTCATGCAATAACCCAGGTGCGCAGGGAGGCAAATTTGCACATTTATCAGCAAAAGAAAACTCAGTTTGAATCGCATCAAAATGGATTTTTAAGGAAAATAGACTCATTTCAAATCTAAATCTAAAAAAAAATCTTAAAAAATAAAAAGAGGATAGTTTAGGAGAAAGAAAGAAAGAAAGAAAGAAAGAAAGAAAGAAAGAAAGAAAGAAAGAAAGAAAGAAAGAAAGAGTTTACAGTGAGTTCTATGCAGGCGCTTCTTTTCTGACAGAATGAGGATGGGAGCTGAGTTTAATTGCTGTAGGAAGCATGTAATTTTAACCTCCACACACACACACACAACCACACACCACACAAACACAGTCAACCATGGGAGCAGACTGGGGGAATGTGAGAGGAGAAGTGGGAGCCAAGACACCCCCAACTCAATAATTCATGTCACACCAGGAGCAACAAATGAGAATGTGACCAGAGCCAAGGAAGACAGCTACCTCTCTATTAGTCACCTCCAGTCATCATCAGAAACCAGTTCAACCCATCCTGCTGGAGTCTACTCCCCACTAACCTGTGTGCAGCAAGGACACACACACACGTTTCTATCCTCGAGGGGACTTTGCATTGAATTCATTTAATGGTTATTTTATAGCCCTGTCCCCTTACCCTAAACTTTATTCTTACCTTAGTCCTAAACCAAACCCTTTGCCCCAAACCAGCCTTTAAACTCATGGGGACTGGGCTTTTGTTGCCATAGGAACAGTAAGTCCTCACCAGGAAACAAAAAACAGTGTTTTTCTATCCTCTCGGGGACTTTACATTGACACTAATTTTCCGAACATTTAGCCTAACCCTGACCCTTCATCCTAACCACTCAAACCTGACCCTAAATCAAGCCTAAACTCAATTCACACCATGGTCCTAAACCTACCCCCCCCCCCCCCCCCCCCACACACACACACACAATCAGCATCTGTACCTGTGGGGACCAGGCATTGGTTCCCACAAGGCTGTGTTTTTCCGAAAAATGGTCCTTATGATGTAGCAAATACAAGCACTCACACACACAGTGAGATATTCAGCTGAAATTTGACGCCAAGATGTCTTTTAAAGCTGGAAACAGTTGTGTACGGAAGAGGATTAGGGCCACTGAAAAAATAAAATAATTCTTATTTTAACTTCAAAATTCTTTTTTTTCCCTCAGGATTAGGAAAAAGTCAGAATTCAGATTAATTATGAGGAAAAAAAAGTCTGAATTCTGATTAAAAAAATAGAATTCTGTTTTAAAAAAGTCGGAAATGTATTTTTTTTATCAGAATTCAGACTTTTTTAAAAATCAGAATTCTAACTTTAATCTCAGGATTCTGATTTCTTTCTTAGAATTCTGAGAAAAAAAGTCAAAATTCTGAGATCAAAGTAATAATTCATTTTTTTCCCAGTGGCCCTAATCCTCTTTCGTAGTTGCGTGTTCATGTTAGACCATGTTTTTTTTTTTGTAATCTTTTGAAATACGAGTCAAAAAGGTATTTCACCGTGTTCTAAAAATGTTGAGATTCTTTCTAAAACATCTGTTTCAGTTGTGGGACACTGGACCACAGCTACAATCATCAAGTGCTAAACTGATAACGTTTTAGTTAATTCTCAGTGGTTGTAAACTTTTGCACTATGGGGTTTTTCATAGTAGATTAAAATTCAGTAACATCAAATTATTATTGGGATTTAATGTTGTCCGTCCGTTTTCTTCCGCGGAAGATTTAATGTTGTGCAGCACAAAAAGAAATCTGTTTAAGTCATTTGTTTTATTTATTTGGACATATGTGTCTTCTGGCGTCCATCAACTGCAGCACCCTCTGAACCCTTACTTAGTCATAAATATTAAAGCACAGGTTAGGCTAATATTTATTTTAAGTGGTGTTCTGTGAGATTGTTTTTAAATCATCAGTATCTTATCTGCAGTGCATCCACTGTTAGAAGTATCAGTCAGAGGATAGGTTTGAAAGCTGTTTATACAAACAGTTCCAAACCAGATTATGGTCATTTAAAAACAACTCTAATCAAGAAAAAAAATGCCAGAGGTTCAATGTGAACGCTGTTTTACAAAGTATTACACAAACTTTTAAGCCTCAACATTTACAATTTCAGTGTTTAAATTCAAGCGGTCTGTTGAGCCAGTTTACAGTCTATAGCCATGTTTCCATCAACGTTTTTTAATTCGCATTTTGAAGTATCCCATTAGAAAAGGTGAATGGAAGCGGCACGATTCGTTAAAACTTCCTCTAATTCGCAAAAAGTTTATACGCTCGCTTGAGGTGGTTTTGGGGTTTTTCGAAAAAGTGTTAATGCGCAAAAGGAGCGATGGAAACATATTTGCCAAATAAGTTCTGATGTAGAGAACATTTACCTCACATGTTGATCAGCTGTTCTCGCTCTCTGTCTGGTACCAGACTGCAGCTGGACCCTCCTCCTCCTGTCAGCGTCTCCTCAGTTATTCCCGTAACATGAAGAGAATTGCATTTGTTTTTCTACGTCTCCAGACAGCAGTAACATCACCAAAACTAGTTGATATGACAGAATAAGTACAACTTTCCTGATAGTAGCAACACGTTCCTGATAACTTATCTTCATTGCCCTGGGATGTGTATCCCTGCGAGTTTACGACTCCTACTTCCTGTTTACTACAGACATGCGTCTGACTTAATTACCCTTTGCGTAGCCTGGTTGATTCGCTTTAAGCCAGTTGATGGAAACACGTCTGATTCACATTTCTTTTTTTTTTCTTTTTTGCAAAAATTTTAAAAATTCGTTCAAAATTAAAATTAAAATTGGATGGAAACATGGCTTATAACAGCTTCAGCAACTTTTTCCTTTAAAGAAGTCTTCAAGTCTGTTTGTGTTCCAATTTCAAAATGACAACCAAAAGCCTAAACTTTGAAAGAGTGGCGAGTATTAGAAACCCCTCGCAGAATGCTCACTTCTGTGCACTTGCCTAATTGATTCAGCGGGACTGAGCAGTATTATACGCTCCATTCATTATTCAAATCTTCTCCATTATCAAAGCACCCAGAGAAACAAGACTAACTCAGCCAGAAATAACTCACTGTGGCGTGATTTTCTCTCTCTTTCCCTACAAAGCACTTAGCTGATCAGGTGCCGGGCTGGGCTGCACACAGACTCAGATTATATGAACATATAATCACAATCCAGTCTGCTGGGTGTGATCTTCGCTGAGATTAAAGGGTACTCCTCGAAGGAATGCACATTTCTTCTTTGTAAATGATTTAAAATAATGCAAGATCTCATGAGATGTATTAGCACTTGGAGTATGAGTCTCAGCTACTACCACACCAAGTTTTAGATTAATATCTGTAAAACTGATCAAATTATTATCAGATGACTGACTGTGGTGGCAATCTTGAACACGATTGAATTCAAAAGGTAATCCACAGTAAACAACCCCCCAATCCAGTGATTACTTTGTGGAAAGTTTCATTCAAATCTGTCACAAACAAGCAATAAAAATGTTATTTTAGGAATAGTGGGAAATAAATGAAAGAATGATGGACGAAAATAAGTTTAAGAAAGTAAGTATTTTTGGAAAACAATGAGCAGTAAGTAAAATAACCTACATTTAAAAAAAAAAAAAAGAGGAAGGAAAGAAAGAAAAACAAAACTCTAATGGCTGACGTGTCTGTTATCCCGAACGTCCGACTTTGGTTCTTTTTAGTTCCAAGTCGATCATGTCAAGGTGAGCATCTCCCTGCTGGCTGGGAAAGTCTGACACTAAACCCCCGTGACAGGAGGTGCACCCAGAGGAGCTGCTGAGGAGCCGAGAGAAAACCAGGAAGTCAAAATCCTGTAGAAGAGAGGCGACGTCCCAATCAAAGCCTCCTCTATTTAGATTCTCAAAGCCCTTTAATTAGCCTTTCTCTCTGCATGTTTTATTAATAATCCTAATCTGTGCTCAGGACAAAATTAGATGAAAGAAGCTTTTGTTTGTGTTTAAAAGGGTGAATGCAAAATCCCTATTTTATTCATTAAATACATTTTGTTGTGTATTTGGAGTTTTCAGGAGTGCAGAAAAGTAGAATTTAGTCTCTCCCAGTGCTGTGTACAATTCTGTATATTCTGTTTGGCTCACGCGTTCAGTTTTCGCTGATGTTTTCTGAATTATTACATAATTTGGCCCCCAACAAAACTGCAACATCTGTTTTGTTATTACTGAGTGCATCAGTTATCTTCAACATGTGTTGATACGATCCGTCACCTGAGAGACGGTCTGGACACGTGGGACAATAACAGCAGAGTAGCACTGCCGTTTCCTCTTGCCAAACACGAGTCTGCCTTTAAAGGCAGACATGAAAACTGAGCAAGGCCCCAGAAGTAGGTCCCCCCAGCAGGTGCAGCCCCCCGCCCTCTGTCCCCCCGTCTCCTCCCAGTGGCCTCAGGCCCTGAAGACATCCCCGAGGCTAATCGACCAGGATCACAATGAAGCAGCTTCAGTGTGTGTGTGTGTATGGATGAAGAGAAAGAACCCAAAAAAGTATATTAAACCTCCAAAATACAATGAATAATACAGGAGATTCCCGACTCCTGCAGTATTTCCATAGGTGAGGGTGAGTTTGAACACTTTTTAAATAATACTGTTTGCTGAATCCAATCAGATCAGCTTAAAAACAAGAATGTTAGATTTAGTAAAATACTGAACAATATGGAGTTATTTTTGTGTCATTATTTATTAAACACAAATAAATTAAAATCAAAATCACACTTCCCACGTAGGATGTTTCGATTTTCAAGAGGTAAAAATAATTTAAACCAAAACTTTGAGAATTACAGTTAAAAGACTGACATGCCTGCACTTTTGAAATGTGAAAAGTGTTTTGCAAATACATTTTTTTTTACTTTACATTAAGCAAAAATATAAATTGAACTGTTGTTTTTAAAGTTTTAATCTCAAATGGTTTTTTTTTACGAAAATGTTTTTGTTTGATTTAATAATAAAGACACAAAAATAGCTATAAATTTAAGTAATCGTAAGCATACCAAAGAAACGTATAACGAAGACCATTATATTGGTAGGGCCAGGAATCAATCAGATTTAATGCTGTAAAAATATTAATAAATTCTTAAGAGCTCAAATGCACAGAGACAAAAGAAAGGCAGCAGGAAGGTGAGAAAACAAAGCAATAAGTTTCAAAGAACAATGTGAAGAAATCTAACATTATTTATCAGCTAAAATCACATGTATTTAAACCTTTTCAGGACTGTTAATATTGATCAAAACAGCATTTTTAAAACAATTTCTCCCACAATCAGGTGACTTTTTGGTCCAGACAGCTACATGTTTAAATCATACCTTATTTAGGTGCTGGACCACTAGGTGGCGCCAGAGCAGTTTCTACAACAATGTGTGGAACTGAAGTAGAGGAATTGACTTCAAATTGTCTTTATTTTAACAGCTAATGAAACACCTCCGCAGCTCATTGTTCTCAATATGTCTGTCCAGTGTTGAGCAGAAAACCTAATCTGAAATGTGCCGATGAAATGTTGGCATCAAATTCTAGTTTGCTTTTAATAAAATAAACAATTGTGGTCTGTAAACATTTAAAATTTTACCATTTGTTGAAATAATGATCAAACATAGTAAATTGTAATTCTAAGATTTTTATATTTGCATTTTAAAAAACTGACAAAAATATGACAAAGAATGATTTTGTTGAACTTGGATGAATGGTTTGCAAACTGAATTGTAGAAGCAGAATTATAATAGTGCAGCACCACTTTGTAAACACAAAGACGTCCCTTCTTTCATTAACTTACAGGAAACTGATCACTTAGTGCAGTGACCTGCTGGGCCTGCAGAGGTTTATCTTCTCCACACTTTGATCAGAGTTTATTTGAAACCTTTCAGAAACTCTTGACATTTAGTGGGAAGGGTTAAACAAAGCATCAGGAATTTTCCAACCGTTTCCATAAAAAGCAATGCTGAAAAGGAGAGTGATTCTCTTTACTAAGTAATGAAGCAGCCACGGTTCAGCATCGCACACACACACACACACAGAGGCCGAACCTCCACCAAGAGCCAGCCCCCCCCCCAGCTCTCACATTGCATCAAGTCACTGAGTGACGGGTACATTGTCCAAGGCAAGAGGGAAAAGAGTGGTGAAACATGTTTCTCTTAGAGAGGAAACCAGCTCCCTGCAGCCGAGCAGAGCATTTACACAAATGCATTTCTGGGGCGCTCTGATTAGCTGAGTGCACTGTACAGAACCAAAAGAGGGTTCTTCACAAGTTTGTTTTGGGCTGAATGATTTACACATGCATCAATATTTGAGGGATCATTTGGACTTTTAAATGTTTCTGTATTGCTATTTCAAAACATATCAGAGTTGACCTTGATTTAGTCCAACATAATTTATGATAAATGGTGATACATGATAGTTGCCTTACGTGATTACAGAAAATTGCAATAATCAAAAACATGTACTTTCTCTTCTAATGCAGCTGCAAGGTGTTGTAAGGTAATGTACAATGTATAGGTATTGAACATTCCCTAATTGCCAATTAGGAAATACAAACAAAAAACAGATGGTGTTCACAATGTCACTGGCAGTAATTGTTTTTGTCATATACAGTATATGCTAAAGCTTTATTGATTTTAGATCTCAACCCAAAACCAAAATATTCAATCTATAGGGGTTTATGGGTGAAAATCAAAAGTATATACACTCACTGGGCACTTTATAAGGTACACCTGTCCAACTGCTCAAAAACGCAAATGTGGAATCAGCCAATCACATGGCAGCAACTCAATTCATTGAGGCATGTAGACATGGCCAAGATGATCTGCTGCAAACTGAGCATCAGAATGGAGAAGAAAGGTGATTTAAGTGACTTTGAACGTGGCATGGTTGTTGGTGCAAGACGGGCTGGTCTGAGTATTTCAGAAACTGCTGATCCACTGGGATGTTCATTCACAACCATCTCTAGGGTTTACAGAGAACAATAATAAGAAAAAAAAATATCCAGTCAGAGGCAGTTCTGTGGCAGCAAATGCCTTGTTGATGCCAGAGGTCAGAGGAGAATGGTCAGACTGGTTCGAGCTGATAGAACAACAGTAACTCAAATAACCACTCACAACACACAACACACAAGATGTCAAACCTCGGGCTACAGCAGCAGAAGACCACACCGGGTGCCACTTCTGTCAGCTAAGAAGGAAACTGAGGCTACAATTCCCACAGGCTCACCAAAATTGGACAACAGAAGATTGGAAAACTGTTGCCCAAGTCTCGATTTCTGCTGCAACATTCACATGGTAGGGTCAGAAATTGGCATCAGCAACATGACAGCATGGATCCATCCTGCCTTGTATCAATGGTTCAGGGTGGTGGTGGTGGTGCCGTGGTGTGGGGGATATGTTCCTGGCACACTCCATCCTTTTATGACCACAGTGTACCATCTTCTGATGGCTACTTCCAGCAAGATAACGCTCCATGTCATAAAGAATCATCTCAGACTGGTTTCTTGAACACAACAATGAGTTCACTGTACTTGAATGTCCTCCACAGTCACCAAATCTCAGTCCAATAGAACCTTTGGGATGTGGTGGAACGGGTGATTCACATCTTGGATGTGCAGCCGACAAATCTGCAGCAACTGTGTGATGCTATCCTGTCAATATGGACCAGACTCTCTGAGGAATGTTTCCAGTACCTTGTTGAATCTATGCCAAGAAGGATTAAGGCAGTTCTGAAGGCAAAAGGGGGTCCAACTGATACTAGCAAGGTGTACCTAATAAAGTGGCCGGTGAATGTATAACGTGTGTATGTTCAAAGCTGGTTTCCTGCATAATTTTTGTAACCAAATCAAGCAAATTAGCAGAAGTACACTAAATCTCCACTTTCCGACCAAAAAACACTAGTTTCATTTTAGTCAGACAAATTAAACACATTGTAAACATAATGTGGTAAATGTCTTCATCAGCATTTCCTCCATTTATGGTGACAGCTGAGATGACTTGATAAACACAAAGTCTAATGCTTTGTACGTTTACAATAACTTTAATGGTCTTGTTGCACCAATGAGACATCCATAATAAATTGTGTCCATGTATTTCATAATTCCTGTTTGGAGCTGCTGTCTGTCGTAGGTTGGACACTCCTCACAGAGATTTTAAATAAATAAGTCTTTCAACCATGTTAAATAATAGTCTAAATTACCAAAAGTTCAACTGTAAAGAAAATGTGACATAATTAGAGTATAAAAATTTTATGTAAAACAAACTCGAAATTGAACCACAGTTTTAGTTCGGTCGGCCTTTTACAAGTTTAACAAACTGTAACGTTGTTTTATTGCATCCGGCTGCTGCAAACTATACACATTTATTGATAAGATATAAATCGGTGGAGCTTTACATCATTTTCCTGAATACTAAGAAGTATTTTGTCTATAATCTTGTTAACTGGAATGAAACTTTCGTGTGGTTTGAAAGTAGAGGAGTGATAATAGTGAGTGAAACAGCATTTTTTTTTTCCCGAGGCGAGAACTGTATAATGCTGAGTCAGAACTATACTTGGTTTTAAAAAAAGTATTAGTTTAAAAAGTCTAAAAAGATTGAAAACTATACAGGCTGCATTTTAGCATCAACATTTTAGCATTGGGAGAGTATACAGCAGCATGCACAAAGGGGTAAAAAATAAAGACAAAGCTTTCCTTGCAAGAATGCATCAACATACGATGAATGATGCTTAGGCCACAGACGCCATGTTGGTGGACATACAGTATTTAAATGCTGTTTGCCAACTTGAGTTGAACCCTGCAAAGAACCATCTTCACCCTGACAAGATAAATAATAATTTATTCTTCAGAAGCATGAAACTGAATTCACAAGAACTTCATCTAGACCAAAGGAGACAAATGCATGGCCTTTCCTCCTTAATCATTTAACCAATATACTGGAACATAATTTTGAATTTATACCAACTTGCATTCAGATAATTGGAACCAGATACATAAATGACATGGGCACATATAAGACATGCACATGAAAGATTACGTGGTTAGAAAATGCACACTTCACATATTTTTCCAAACAAGCAATGCAAAGCCCAATGAGTGAAATAAGAAGAACGTTTGAAGATTATAAAACAAAACAGTGATTTTTACTTAAAAGTACAATGAAGTTTTTTTATTCATATTTTAATATAAACCAATTTAATTTCGGATACAATAATTGGCCAAACCTGACCGAGAATGCTAACAGCTGTGGTTTCTGTGGGGAAGATATCAGGAAAAGACACCTTGCTTCATATGTAGATTTTTAAGTACAAGTTCAAGAATCTTCATTATCCCAAAGGGGCAGTTTGTTTGCAGTCAGACATAAAAACCACATTCATGCGCAAACACAAAAAAGATCACAAATGTTGGTTAAGAAATTTGACTGCCGCAGGGATAAAGGAGTTCTTAAATATATTAGTTATAATTCTTGTCAACTGATCCCTGCATCTGGACGGAAGCAGTCTGAACTCACCAAGGACTGGGTCATCAGGGTCTGCCAGAATCAGTCTGGCCTTATTCAATGACCTGACCTTGTGTAGGTCAGTGAGGTTTGGTAGGTCTATACCAGCAATTCTGCTGCACATCCTAATAATCCCCAAGAGTTTGTTCCTGTTCTTACATGTTAAAACTCCAAACCAACAGATAAAGGCAACAGTTAAAAGAGACTCAATAAAACATGAATAAAGCATTCTTATAAAAGCAGGATCAACACTAAAACCAGAGATAAAAATACATTATCTGATGGGCCTTTTATGAGCATCAAAAATCAGTTTATCATCCAGGACAGTTAAATTATTTAAATTGGGGCACAACCTCAGCTTCACCATTAATGACCACAGGACTGACAACTGAAGAGTCTTTTCTTGATCTTTAAAACATTTCACTTTAAAAATGAAAACACATCATGCAGTGAAGTTCCAGACCACTGACACATGGTCAGGGCCATCACTGCTGAGGAGAGACAGGATGACGGTCTCATTAGCAAATTTTAAGATCTGATGCGGGGGACGCTGTCTGTGACAATCATTTACAAATTATATATATAAAATGACCAGACTGCTGACATGGCTCTCTGCTTCAGTTACTCCTGGTTGCGCAGCATCACTATTATGATCAAACAGATACTGATTGATCAACCATCTCCTCTCCCAAAACGGAAACACAAACGGCAACAAGCGGGAAATCAATATTGGACGTTAATATTGGCCCAGTTTTACTTACTGGACCAAAACCTTTGTTAAAAAATGACCAATATTGGTCGATACCTATGTCAATGCCGATATATCGTGCATCTCATTCCTTTTAAACTTGTTTTCATTCCAGCTTGTTAAAAAACTATCCAAATAAATTGTCCTCCTGGATAAAGTTAATTTAAATGGAGTTGGATGAGAAGTATAAGAAGATAGAACTCAACGCCAACGTCGCCAATGTCCTGCGTCAGATGGACAGAGAGAATTTCTATGTCCCTCGCCTCGGCAACGGGGGACAGTTAAATACCATTCTGACACCATATTAGTTTGTACACAGTCCATGACAGCTGCACGACACAAATCATGTCACACTCAGGAAACAGTCCCAACAGGCAGACTAGTGCATCCTAAAGATTTTAGCATTATTTTAATGACATTATAGTCATTTTGGCCTTTAGTCGCATCCCAATTTATTTGATTCATTTTGGAAAATCTAACTGCTTATTTTTACTCAGTACTTTTACTTTTAATATTTAAGTACATTTTATATCAGGAATTTGCTTTTGGTACTTAAGTACAACTAAGACTTAAGTAATATTCTAGAGGAGACTTCAACTTTTACCAAAGTAATTTTATGGTAAGATACTTGTACTTTTACTCAAGTATCACTTTGAATTTATTTATACAACACTGGCTAAAGGTATTTTTACATGCAAATGACTAAAACCAGGAGCAGAAATCTGACCGCAAACAAACAGGCCTATTTTAAGCCCTTTGATTTGCAGCGACCTTAAAATTTAGAACAAAGTAGCATTAACACGACACCACATAAAACAAAGCATGTCTGCACAGAATCTGGGTTGTGGGCAAAAAAGTTTATTCTTCTGTGATACACATTTCATTGCTTGTGTGAGAAAACAACAATAAATACTTAACTCGAAAAACAGACAGAAAAACACCATTAATTTAAATAAAATAAATAAGATGTACTTCAATGTAAATAAAAAAAACCTCAATTTTACTCACATATAAAGCAATATTACACTATGGCATTAATATTTTAAAATCTCAAATCACTTTGCCCAGGTATTTTCATTGTCATTCTAAATGACAACTTGAATGAATTCTGACACTTGATGTAATCCCTCTGAAAGCTCATGAAGTTGTGGTGGAGCTGCTCATTCCTCCTGTGTTTCTTCTCTGGCTGCAAATCTTAAGGTTTTTCAGCAGCTCTGTGATAGGCTTCCTTACTTCGGATTTTGCCACATCCTTCAGTACCTCTGTACAGCTAGCCTGAAAAAACAAGAAATCCAGTTTGTTTGGCACATTACCACTTTAATGTGTTCATATTTGTTTTAAACCACAAAGCATGTGACAGAGCATCAAGTGCTTTGTCCTTCTTTTGCTGCATAACTAGGCAACAAAATCTTACTTTCAAAGCCTTGATGTAGCCACCAAGTCTCTGCACAATGTCCTCTTCCTTGCCATGATGTTTCAGGATGTCTTTCACTTTGCAAAAGAACACATCCTGAATAGAAAATGAATCAAATCAGACAAATATGCAACAATTACACACAAAAAAAATGAATTTAAAATCACAAACACTCCTCTCACCTTGCATCCTTCATCAACCAGCTGCTGCACATCCTCCACAAAGATTTCCTGTCACACAAAACAATTATTAATTTAATTTCATCATAAACTTTTATAAAAAAATGATAGCATATACAAACAAGCAGTATATTACATTGGAGTTCTTACCCTTGTGAGATTGATCGTTTTGTTATTAACCAGGTCAATAATATCGTTGAGGCTGGAGCGCATCGCCTGAGGTGCAATGGACTTTGGGCTGACCAACTGAGCCATGCCACAGAGCAGCAGAATCATTATCATCTCCATGTCTGATGATCGTTGACACAAGAAGCTGAAGAGTTCTTGATTGTTCAGCTGTAAGCTTGCAGTTGCTCTGAAGTTGACTGAAGGCTCGAGATTTATATGCGCTTTGCCCACGCCTCTGTTTCATCATTGCAGAAAAAAAAAAAAGCAAAAAAAAAAAAAAAAGCACCGCCAGATAAGACAGAGTTGAGGTTGAGAAAAAAAAAAACCTTGAGAAACCAACTTGAGAAAAAGAAAAATCTCGCTTTTCTCTGAAGTAGCACGTTGGTTGCTTTACCATGTAAAAGAAAACTAACTTTTGTGGTGAACAATCACTCCAGCGTTGGTGCATGAGAAAACATTTAATATTTGAACTTACTCACAAAAGTGAAAGAAGAAAGTTTAAAATGCCACAACCCAATTTTTGACATCAATATGGAATAGGTGCACAACTTAAAGCTCCTCCATTTATAACTTTGATGTAGTTTCTTCACTTTACAAAAATGAAACATTTGGACCGTTTCCCATCCATAATCAAGTGAGCATAAAAAAAATAGATTTAGAGCTTTTGCTGTCAGTTTGCCTTAGTGTTCATGTTCAAAACAATTTCTTAACAATCATTTTTATAACCATCTTCTAGGCACTTAATTCTCTTTTGATGTTAAAAGATATAACATTTAACTTTGGTGTCACAAAACACTATTAATAAACATTCCAAAATGTCTTGTTTAAAGAAATCTGAGAAAACAAACAACTATTCATAGAACTAAAAAAAGGATGAGTTGCAGAATATATATATATATATATATATATATATATATATATATATATAATATATATA
>JARVJO010000082.1:8059877-8070078 GCA_031762555.1 Cynodonichthys magdalenae
CGTTAGGCTGATGGTCCTCTTTTGCATGTGACCAACCTGTTTGTCCACCATGTGGAGGCAGTGCTTATAAGGCTGAGATCACCTGAAACTCCTCAGACTGAAGAAGTCTCTCAGAGGAGAGACGAAGCATTTCATTAAAGGAAGAACCTGTCCAGAGGACCTACTTATTTTTCTTTTTGATTTTTTGTTCCTGGATTACTGAGATGCATCAGGACACGTTTTCACAGAACATATCTTACCATCATCTCATCAAAAGTCACTTTTTCCTGCTCCAGTCTTTGTGTGACTTGCTGATGGAAGCTTCCAAGCTGCAGAGAGGTGAAGGGCGGGCGGTCATAACCATCCATTTCCAGGTAGGTTGATAGAGAACGAACCTGCAAGAGAGAAAGGATGTAAGAAAAACATTTTTTTGTTTACTGTCTAAATATTTTTTATTTACTTATGATCCCTGATGACAAGCTAGTTTAGCACCAATAGTTACTTTGATTCCTCAGTAAAAACATCGACTACATATCATCACAGACCAACTATAGAAAAAACAAAACCAGTACAGGAGTGTATTTGTTTGTTTTTTTCTCACCTGTGCGTCCCGATTTTTGATGCTCTGAATGTGGTGATCAGCTTCCAGCTGTAAACGACCTGAAAAGAAAAATGAAACACAAGACTATTTTTTTTAAATCATTTCAATAATCTGCCTGTGCAACAACACAGCAACAACAAAAAAAAACAAGCTTAAATTATGTTTTGTTGTCCTTAACATCTTAACAAGCACTTCAACAAACAACCACCTCTAGCACACAACCTAAATTAAATTAGTGTAAACTTGACTTACATTTAATTAAGAATGTATAGAAATCAATAGTTGCTCAAATTGAACTGTTTTTTTATTAAACTGAACAGTTAAATTATAGAAAATATGATTTATTTAACCATGAGATATATGCCCATAAATACATCAGTTTAAATATTTACTTTGCGTGCAGAACTCTGTTTGTACTCAGATGACTTTAAGAAGTAGCTGCAAGCAATCGAGATTATTGTGTAGTTATAATGAATAAAACATTTATTTAACATTAACAGAACAGGTTTAACGTTGGGAGTGTGATGTGGTTACTTTATTAGTTCTAAATAATAAAGGGCCAAACAAAACAATTTCATCTGAAACTGCTATTCAGTCATTAGCCCAGTCAAACCCAAAGTGTTTGTCTTTTTTACCGTAGTAAATAATTTTTAACATTACACTGAATTTAATGTCTTTGCAAAGAACTTGCAAGCCAAAATGTATACACCTGTTAAAGGTTTTACCTTGCTCTACCAAGAGCTCAGCCTTGACTCTGTTGAGTCTCTGACACTCCCGGCCAGCTCTTTCCAGCTCCCTCTGACACTCCGTCAGCCTCCGTTCTTTCTCCTTCACAGTCCTTTGGTGGTTCTGATAAACATCTTGCAGTTCCTCATCTGATCCCTGGAACACCTGCTCCACACATGTTTAATGTGTTAAGAAAGGCTCTCAAACCCAATAAAAACAGTTTGGCAAAATATCAAGATCAGAATCAAATTGTGCTCAAATAAATCAAATCACATCACTGACATAATTCAAAATTATACACTATTGCATTACCTGTTCCATTGTTTCCTCTAGCTCCTTATTGTCCTCTTCCATTTGTTTCTTTCTGCTCTCTAAAGCTTTTATATCATTGTCCAGCTTCATCACTTTTCCAAGTTTCAAGTCAAAATCTGTAAGTCGATTCTAAAAAAAAAAAAAGAGTAATAGAAAGGCGGAGTTATAGTAACCTATCTTCTGTATGGTTTAGCCTTTAGGATTTATGCAATGCACATCTTGTTAATGTTAAAATACAATCTGAAACACAAAAACACTCCATCAACCCACCTCAAGTGGGTCAATCTGGCTCTCAATCTGCTGGATACTGTCTTTTGAAGCCATCAGTTGAGCCTCCTTGGTGGCCACAGTGTCTCTAATCTGCTGAGCCTTCTCCTTGTTCAGCTTCAGATAGCGCAGCTCCACCTGGCATTCTTTGACTGTCTGACTTTTTTTGAGGCGCAGCTGGCGCATCGTCTCCAGAGCTTTGATATACCTTACAGCAAGACACACAGTAAGACTGCATATTTTGGTAACATCTGCATAGTATGCTGCTATTTTTACTCATTTTAGGCAATTTGTTGCTTTGGCATGGTTAACTAAATTAAATTACAATAAAACTGACAAATATGTCAAACTTACTTTGTTGCAGCAAATATGGAGTCAAATTTATCTTTGAGTGCTTTGCCCTCACTTAGTGGCCAGTTAGACTCTTCTTGGTGACAAAAGATAACATGATTCAGCACAGGCTTGGATACTCCCAATGCAGAAATCATCTCTTGGTCCACCTCAGCACACTTCGCAGGTAAGCTGACTCTTTCACCATTTCTAGATCGATTACAATAGAAGTCATGTGCAAAACCAGATTCAATGATATATAGAATCCAAAATTTCCTTTTAATGTTGAATAATACATTAGCTGATAAAAGGGAGGTTCTTACTTCCATCTTGATATGACCTGGTCTAGGCTTTTGAATGAGTAGTTTTTAGCCTTCTGAGTGCAGGACATGGAGCGTTGAATGGTGACTTTTTCTCCATTGACATCTGTGAAGAGGAGTTTAATCTGAGCTCGCACATCTGTCTCATGGGCGTCCTGCAATAAAACATCATTTTTTTAATATGATGCATAAATAACTTTAATAACAATAGCACCATCTGACAGGGTAGAAATGACTCTGAGAAAAAAAAAACAAATAAATAAAAGTACATTAATAATTTTATAAAGCTCAAACATCAAACTTAAATCACAAATAATAAAAATATATATTCATTATGTTTCATTACAAACACTTCAATAGCTTTGTTTTTTCCTGTCTGCATTTGTTATGACTTGTATGGAAATTCTGAAAACATTCACAGATGATCTCAAATACAAACGTTTTAATGTGTTTGGAAAATACATATTTATACAACTCACCTTTGGATCATGAACAAAAGCACCTCCTTTAGAACCAGGGGGAAGTTCTCCTGATGTAGCATATTTAAGGCACTCAATAATTGTCTGAAAATATAAAACGAAAGCATGCGTGACAAAGACAATACATTCAGATTAGAACATAACATTTCTTTTAATTTTCATTCCTATTTTTAAATAAGCTTTATTTTAAAATATGAAATTATTAATGTCAAGTTACTTCAATAACAAATTGATATTTTCCTTCATAGTCTTGTTTCTGTTAACCTCATTATAATGTTCTCATACCGTTTTTCCTGCTCCATTGGGTCCAACCAGAACAGTTAAAGGTGGCCGGAAAGAGATGACTTGTTTATCTTTGTCCTCAATTCCAAAGCTCCTCACCCCCAGTATGCTCATTTTATCTATCCTTGACATTTTTGCTTTCTGGGAGACATTTAAGGATACTTTGAAACAAATGCCACTTCACATGTCAAAGAGCATATCAAAACATTTGAATGTAGATTATTCTGATAACAAAAAGCCATTTCAAAATACAAATACTGTACATGAAGGATCAAATGGAAGTGTTAATGTCAGATAATCTGCAGAATGCTGCATTCATTTAGGTGTTTCAGTGTGTAGCTAAAAATATACTTAAAAATAATTTGGCAAATCTAGCAACTTGTCAAACTTTATCACCTGAAGTAAACGTGTTGCTGTTTTAATGGCCGGTACAGTGGTACCACTGTACCACTTTCTAGTTGTTTTAACATATTAACTCAGTTAGGGGATGAGTGAAGTTCCTAGTTTTGTTACAGTCCCCTCCTACATAACAACAGTATGTTGGCTAAATGTTTATCTAGTTAGTAGATAGCTCCCTTTGCAACATGCACGAGTGATAATAACGTTTTGTTCAACACTCTTTAAAACTATAAGCTTCGAAACGTGTAAGCTAACAACGAAATTAGCTTATCGCCTCGCGAAGTGACGACGAGTTGACTCCTTTAGTTAACAAACTGTTCAACGAAATGAGTCACTGTAGGTTATTACAGAACTTATTTTACTACACGTAGCGGTTTGCTGTCATATACTTTTTTACTCCACTCACCTCGGACAGTGGCTAATTCTGCTGCTCAAAAATGAAACTACAGTTTTCGCGCTGTTAGGGAAAGTGAAAGGAAGCAGCGAATCACTTCCGGTGTAACTATAGTAACCATAGTGACCACAAACTACAACGTTAATTGTAAATTTTAAGTTATTCCCACTCATTAAACATCATGATTTTGTTTCAAACCACTTTACCCATTATATAAAATACAAAAAGTTTGATTTACATTCATTTTAATATTTTTTAAGAACACATTGATACAAAACAAACGAATTAATGCGATTAAAATGAGCTTTTAATTTGAAATCTGATAGCGCAGCGCATAGGCGCAGGGGTTGATCCAGATAAGTATAAATCGGCCTTTTTATCTGGCGTAAAATGAGAGCTTTTACTCTTCACATAACAATAGTAATATTTTTTTGAATGTTGTTTACCTTTTAGATTATTATTATTGTGATTTATTTTTTGCAAAGGTTTGATCTGATTGGATCAGAGTCAGACTATGCTACGTAAAAAAAATCATTCAAGTTGATAATTTTTACTTATTTTAAAACACTGACCACAAGAGTGCAGTGTTTATCCATAAAAAAGTTGAACTGTCAAACCCTGCAACATATCCAGGTTCTCACCCTTTTCCCCCACCATTCTTTTTAGTGGCTATTTCTAAGGCAGTTCTTGTGAAACTGTTGACCACGCCTGTCTTTCAGGACAAAAACAATAGTTATCTTATCTGACATTAAAAGGGGAAAGACAAGATGGCTATTGTTTTTGTCACTGCAACAATCATTAATAGTTATACTGTTTATGCACATTTTCATTCTAAAAAGCACCAACCTCATTTTTGATCCAAATGTTCAGCGACTTAAATCATTTCACTTGTATTTTTATGATTCAATTACTCTTAAAATAAGATTTGACTAACTACTAGCAAGCTTGGCACACATGTCAAATCACACAACTTCACTAATGCACCTGTACTGGAAAGAAGCAAACACAGATGATACTTGCACATAATTGTTCTTATTGATAACAATGTGATATAATCCGAGCCAGTACAGAGTCAACATTCTACATTTTTGACTTGGCAGTCTAAAAGGCAGATGAAGGTCTGTGCAAGAAGAAGGAAGATGCAGTTTTCAGATAAGATTTCCTGCATATGTCAGGTTCTTGTTAATGGAACGGCAATGATGAAATCCAACCCAGTCTCAGCAGCTTCTTTGTGGCCACTCTTATCATCAGACTGGGAGATGGTGCTTCTTGAAATTGGATTTTGTATTGTTGATATCAAAGCCACATATACTTGAATTTATTCCCACTTGAATTTATTAATTTTTTGGATCCAAAACAGTAAGTTTGAAACATGAATGCTATAGAATCACAGTCACACATTGTCTTAAGCTGTAATGCTCTGGAGATTTTACAGTGCAGCTGGCAGAAACACTTCTGTGGGAAGTCAACTGTCTGATATGTGTGAATTCAACAGCAGCAATTAATTCATGACTGTTTGCCTGCTTTCATACTTTCCTTTGTTAACACCGTTAAAACTGTCCTGCATGTTTACAGAGGGTTTTATGACAAAATCTCTTCTGCTGACCTCAATTTTGGGTTTAAGGGTGCATCCAGAACACAAAAGTGTCATGTCTCTGTGCTGAAAAAAATATATTTTTAGAAGTCACAACACAGAGCCAACTCTAAAACAAAATGCATAAATAGTTGACATTTTTACACAAACACATTTAACACGCAATGTATTGTGTTCACACATTGTTTTAGTGTTTCACCTTTTGCATGATTAAATATTAAATTAAATTTAATTTAATTTATGCAAACACTGAAATCACACATGACTTTGAAACATATGATGTTTTTGGAAGACATATGATACATTTTTGGTCTTATAAATATATTTTTCTCTTTCTGTCCTCTTACTTTTAGCTGGTCTTTTGCTACTTATTCATTACTTATTTTAGATATTGTTTGGCTACATTTCACCTCCCGCACAGTGACTGCTGCATATGGGCACCACTGACCCTTGTGATCCAGAAAGGAAGAACCTAGTAAAAAATGATGGATCCTACATTGCCATATTTATGATGATGATAATAATAATAATAATATATTTACATATCTACTATATTTAGTTTTTAGCTAGTCTTTTACTACTTTTTAATTTTAGCTTCTATTCTTCTACTTTTAGCTACCCTTCTGGTATTTTTAAATATACTTTTAACTTTTAGCTTGTTCTTTGCCACCTTTAGCTTCAAGCTAGCCTGTTGCTACTTGCTACATTTAACTTTAAGCTAGCTTTCTGATACTTTTGGTTTCAACTGACCTTTTGTCACTTTTAGCTGGTGATTTGCTTCTAGCTTTTAAAACCCATAAGTCATTTGTAGTGGGCCAGCTCTTTTATCATCGTTATACAAAGATCCAGAGCTAGTGGACAGCCTCTGTCACTATTGTTCCCCCACTGATAAAAGAGCTATTTCATTAAATTTACTAAATAACAGAGCTGGCCCTCTACACATTCAGCAGTCAGCATCCACACTGCATAGTCACAGAAAATGTATTTTCTCTGCTTTATTTTCATTGTTTTATGTGTGAAAAATCAAATGTATGTAATTTGGCAGGGAAAGCAAGTATATGCTTACTTTCACATTTGTGCATTGAAGCAAAGCCGGATAGGGTGGACGCATGTGCAAGAACACAGCACATGCACGCCAGCAGAGAATCTGTGTGTGCGTTTGTGTGCAAGCGAAAAGAAAAGAAGAGAACAAATCCAGCTGGAATAAAAGAAAGAGGGCTATTTTTAGCCTCAGTGTGTGGAGCTGAACAACATCATACATCCACAGGGACCTGCAGGCCTGGTGTTCCCCACCTGCAGCGAACACCCCCCCCCACATCCCAAAAAAAACAAAAAAAAAAACAAAACAAGGAACATCATCTCTCTGATGTCCTCCCTGTAGTCTCCCCGCTGAAAGACAGAAACCCAGACGCACACATTCCCACAAACTGCCTCCTGCTTCAATCCCTCTGATTCAGTCCATCTGTGTTATCAGCGTCTGACTCATTGTGCCTCAGTCTGTCCAGCTCATGGCCCTCTTTCTATTTTCATCTTGTCCTAACATGAAAATGCCATGACCTTGTGGCTTGTGTTGAACCACTGGAGGTATTTGCCTATGTGTGTTATTAAACTTGTTGGTGTGAAAGCCTAATCCTACGCTGCCCCACCCTCTCTGCCTGAATGAAATAGGTTTTCTTTGCATTTTAGATATTCAAGTAAGCCAGCTGGAGAGGATAGAGAAAAACCCCCTCAAAAATAGTAAACTTTATGTGTCTTACCTTTCAATGAACTGTCTTCCTGTTTCACGTTTTATGATGTCCTCTCAAAACTTGTAGCACTGTTTTCTTAAAATAAAATCCTCAGGGAGTGTTTGAACAGCAAATAATGCTGCTCACTCACTGGAAAGCATATTGAAACAATCAGTTGGTATAAGAAGTTTAAAACCTGACAGATTTGATGGTGAGTGAAAAAAACTTTCTTGCTGTTCCAAATGTTGAATTAAATCAAAAAAAATTCTAAAAGGAAAACTATTTTAATAGACAAACTCAGTTTACATATGTTGAATGCAGGGACGGAGCCAGAGGGGTGACCAGGGTGGCACTTGTCACCCCTGGCACCTGATTAGCCACCCCGTATGCCACCTACAAATGATTGACAAGTGAGGTAGTGTTTGCATGTGGCATTTCTAAGAAGGGTATTAAATGAGAATCCTTTTTTGTAATTTCAGTCTGCGTAATGATACAAAAATGACACAAAATGCACCTTAGGTTGCCTTCAGGCCCAGGCAAAAGAGATCTGCAATCTCAATTGGATTTGCCTGGTTAAATAATGTCAAATAAATAGATATATATCCATCATCTATACTCGTTTCTTCCTTTCAGGGTCACTGCTGCCCATATCCAGTCGTCACAGTGCGAGGGGCGGGGTGCAACCTGAACAGGTCGCAAGTCCATCACAGAGCCACACATAAAGACAAACATACACTCACACCTAGGGACAATTTAGAGTTATCAATTAACCTAACAGTCATGTTTTTGGTGTGTGTGAGGAGTACCCGGAGAGAACCCACGCATGCACAGAGAGAACATGCAAACTCTACCCAGAAAGGTCCCAGGGCCGGAATTTGATCTGGCGACCTTCTTGCTGAGAGGCAACAGCTCTACCAACCGAGCCACTGTGCCATGAATTAAACCTCATTGATGACCAACTGAGAGGACCAGGCCGTCTCCATGGTTACTGAATGATGCATCTGGTAATTAACTTGTTATCTCGACAAAACGGTCCTCGTTTTAGCGTGATAACGACATAATATGTCATTATCATGAGGAAACCATGGAAAATAATTATATGCAGAAAACGGCCACTCTCGGCTTCTGTAGAAAAGCTTTGAACAAGTTTTACACAAATCAATCCAAATCCTGACAAATACTTTGATATCAGTGATTTTGACCCAGTTTAAATAAATATTTTAATAAAAGATTTGATCAGCCATCATACAATTTTATTTATTTAATATCCATTCAATAAGTTATTTTTTAATAATAAATCTTGTAAATCCGAATATTGCAGAAGGTTTTTACTTTTTTAACAACACATTCTGAGCAGAATCGGGCAATAATGCTGCACTCTATCACAGGGATGTTTTGGTTGTTTGACTTCACATTTTTGAGGTTCTCAAGTCTTTTTAGCGTGTCCTCTGAGATGTCTGAGGACATTATTTCCTTTTCTTTGATGTTTAAAGTCCTGCTGTGTTTAGTACAGCTAAACTCCCACACAGTCAGGATTTGTCAAAATAAGTTTGAGTTGCAGCTGATGAGGCTGTCTCCTCCAAAAAGCACTTGATATGTTTCAGGCCAGTGAGGAAGAAATAAAAATAGAACAGGAATAGAAAGCTTCATAGACGACTATAGATGTTAAAAAGGAACAATGATTAAAAAAAATCCTCTTTATGTTTCCATTATCTTAAGTATATTTGCTCTAACAGTTCAAATTGATAACATTTAAAGATGAAAATAAAAGGTTTATATTGATTTTATCAAAAAGCATATTAATCAAATTTTGTGGTACAGCTTTTTTTTGGTACACATTTTGAGCCCTATAGTCCATTTAGTAAACATGTCTTTGGCACAACCAGACCTTTTCAGCTCTCTGTGTTTCTGAAGAACACATTTATTAAATTTACATTAACGAAATAAATGACGAAAGAAAAAAAAAACAGAAGAAGCAAAGCAAAGAGCATGACTGATGTCAGAATTAAATACAATCTCAGATGCAGAAGGAATTTGCTACTTGGTGAAAAACATGTTTTTTGAAATGACATAATAAGCTGGAGCAAAAACAAAAGTTTAGAGTGGTTTTTACAAAGCAAAGACAAAATAATTCAATTGTAATTGCAGCTGTGAATTTCTCTTGTTTCAATTAAGACAATTATTTGCATAAATTTGTTTGCTGCAACCTCACAACACAATACTGAAAACAAGATTTATGAAATGTAAGTTTTTCCCCCTTCATTTGACCTTTACTTAAACTGGTTAGTCAGTTGAGAACATTCTCATTTACAATGACCACCTGGCCAAGAGGCAGCAAATACAGGAGAACACAAAATAAAAAAAAAACTTTACTTCTAAGCAGGTGCTATTATACTGCACTATGGGCATATTGGCTATGAACCCATAAGCAGCCAGTTACTGGTTCAATATAATTATGAGCCTGGGTGTTGCTCCTACTTTACTTCCACCAGTCATCCATCCATCCGTTATCTTTTACCAGCCTCTTCCTTTCAAGGTCATGGGGTCACTGGTTAGCAGTGTTACCAGGACTGTTTTCTTCCACCTGTAATATCACTAAAATTAGAAACATCTTGTCAAACCATTTCTCAGAAAAACTGATCCATGCATTTATCACATCTTGGCTGGACTACTGTAATTCTTCATTATCTGGGCTCCAAAAAACTCTTTAACTTGTCTTCAGTTGATCCAAAAAGCTGCTGCTAGAGTTCTAATGAGAGTTGGAAGGAGAGATCATATTTCTCCAGTTTTA
>JARVJO010000082.1:8080278-8095637 GCA_031762555.1 Cynodonichthys magdalenae
ACAGTAACTAGCATATAGCCATGAGTTATAATCTTGTGGACACACAGTAACTAACACATAGCCATGAGTTATAATCTCGTGGACACACAGTAACTAGCATATAGCCATGAGTTATAATCTTGTGGACACACAGTAACTAACACATAGCCATGAGTTATAATCTTGTGGACACACAGTAACTAACACATAGCCATGAGTTATAATTTTGTGGTCACACATTAATTACACACAGCCATGATTAACTATCTAATGGCCACACAGGAACTAACTCATAGCTATGAGTTTTAATCTTGTGGCCACGCATTAATTAACACATAGCCTATATTATTTCATGGCCACACAGTAATTAACATGTAGCCATGAGTTGTAATTTTGTGGTCATGAAATAATTAACACATATCCATGAGTTATAATCTCGTGGACACACATTAACTAACTCATAGCCATGAGTTATAATCTAGTTGCCACGCATTTTTTAACATATAGCCATTATTATTTCATGGCCACACAGTAACTAACATAGCCATGAGTTATAATCTTGTGGTCACGAATTATTTAAAACATTTTCATGAGTTATAACTGCATAGACACACTGTAACTAACATATAGCCATGAGGTATAATCTTGTGGACACACAGTAACTAACACATAACCATGAGCTATTATCTTGTGGCCACGCATCATTTTTTAAAAATCCAATGTCACTGGAAAGTCTCCATATAAACTTAACACACATGTATGCTTTTCTATTAACATCACAAATGTAGACCAGAAATACTGTATATAGAGCTGGCTTTTTTAACGATAAACTCAATGTCCATAAATTTAAATGTAATGCAATAAATCAGGTTTGATTGCTCTGCTTTACTTTGAACGATAAAAATGAAAATACAATTATTTCTAAAATAAACTTAGTTTTTGCCCGGCAGTACATAACTATCTTCTACCCATGTATGTAAATTGCTTCATACTGTATAATTTATAATTTTAAGCACTAAACATGTTTCTAAATCAGTTGGCTGGATTTATTTATTAGACTATTATCATGGTAATTGTGACTTTTGCTGATTTTGCAAAATTGTCACATATTGATTTTCCCTGAGATATTTTTTGTTCATTTTAATCTTCGTCAGCATACAGGTGTTAGCAGCACCTCTGAAGCTTTGGTAAAAAAAGAAAAGAAAAAAAAACAATCTGGTGTTCTGTGATAAAAGAGTGACAGGAGCACTGATGAAAGTCTTACTTTCAGAGCAGCGGATGGAAGCAGATGTACTGATGTTTGTCTGAGTGATGTTTTGATCTCAGGAGTGCAGACAGGTTGGAAACCATGGCATGCAATTTCAGAGCAGAAAAGGAACAATGTGAAATGAATACAATGGACTATTAATGACAAACTCACGTTACTCATTTTCAAGTGTATGCAATTAAAACGAAAACTAACACAAAATTTTCTCTTTGTGTTTCTCTAGTCTTATTAATAATGACACAATAAACTGGCTTCTTTCCAAATGTAAACCACACACGCACGAGTGAGTGCCACCAAAACACTTCTGCTTTTATTTAGCAACCAGAGGGCTACGGAAGTCAACAAGCAGTCAGGAACTCGTAAAACCTGAAATTGATTTATGTATTTACCTCACATTCAGTTTAGGACTTATGGGTGAATAAATCCATGTCATGTTAATGTTTAACTTCAAAACCCATTGCAATCCAGAAAGTGAAGGGGAAACATATTAAGAGACTAAAAATCTTGTTTTGATGGAGAGTAAAGTTAAAAGAACTGGGAGTCACAGCTTGCAGAGCTTCTCCCTCTGTCACACACACTCTCTTGTTCTTTGTTAAATTGTTCTTGGCAGTGTGACATACAGGTCTCAGGTTGCTGCCATCCATTCACCCAGCAAAACGAAAGTCCAACGACTGAGATTACCGACTCACACGACAGCGTTACAGAGCTGTGTTGGGAACATTCAACTCTCACTGCAAAAAAGTCTACAACTGTGCAAACTTGACGTGGTGTCCACTTTTGTTGCTTGTGCATTTGAGCATCATAAATGGGTGACAGAATATTATCTGATGGGAGACCATGATGGCCACTTACAGATGTTACAGAGCAATCAGACTTTTAATTGCCACTTTGCTCCAATTCCCCCATTGCTAACAAGGTATTTATTTACACTACATAAAATAAATAGGACAGACATTAGAGCACATAGAGGGTTTAGATTACATAAGCAATCTCTAAAATTCATATGAGATTGCACATAATGTTATTTTTAGGTAGGATTTCTCAGTCTAAAAGCCAGAAAGGCAGTGAGTGAAATGTATTCCTTTCAAGAAATGTTAGAGTTCTAATTTTAAAAAACACAAGTTCATTTATAAGAAGTAATTTTGCTGAACTGCTTTTATAATCTTTTCAGAGCACATTGTCAGTAATTTTTAGTTGCACGGACACAATCACATTCTAAACCTATCAGGATTTTTTCCCCCTCTTTTTTTCTCATTCTCAACTCTTCCTTTACATCTGGGGATGAGAGACTCCCTGCAGTTAATATTTGGACCATCTGGTTGCAATTTAATTTGTTAAAGTAAAAATAAAGAAGTGGAGCACCAGTCATGCGAAAGTTAATCTCTAAGCATTTTGCACAAAACACATTATCCATTTTCTGTCTGTCTGACGACTTTCTGCTAAATAATGCATTCCCTGTAGCCTTAATACTCTGGCCTGAAGGTGCAAAGGAACATTTGACAAGAACAGATAAGACAGCAAACATACATTCATACTGAATGCAAATTACACTAATTGAAGTGAATAAAAGAATAGGTTCTACATGAGCAAGAAGTAAATCAAAAGTAAAACACATAAACAGAAAATACGATCCATTCCAAACTTTGTTTACAGGAGACAACACTGTCACTTCAAAGGCTATCAAAACACCATTAAGAAGATAAAAAGAAAGTTAGTTCATCTAATTTTTTCTATATAATTTGTGACTGAACTCAGTGAATAGTTTATGTCAAAGATTGCTGTGATTTATTGCTGAAACAAAAGGTTTTCATACACTTAATCAAATGAACTTATGAGAAAAATAGTGTTTTCTTTTTTTTGCACAACAAAAGTCAACATCAGAACCATCGTTTTAAAAAAGAGTTTATTTTCTTTCATTTTTGTAGTCCAAATTAGATTTTTTTCCTTTAACAATTTCACCAAAAAAACAAAAAAAAAACATTTGGATAAAGTCAGCCTTCAAGTTAAAACGGATTAGAAAATAACATTTCAGACAAAAGGCAAAAGGTGCTACTGGTAGTTAGTCAGGAGGTTAGTAATGTAGTTATTTGTTAGGTGTTTAGTTTGTTGGTTGATAGGTGGGTAGTTAGTGGCGTAGTTGGGTTATTTGGCTAGTTAGGTGGTATGTGGGTAGTTAGTTAGGGGTTTGGGCAGTTAGTTGACAGGTGGGTAGTTAGTCAGGTTGTTAGTTGGGTAGTTAGGTGGTATGTGGGTAGTTAAGTGGGTAGTTAGTTGGTAGGTGAGTAGTTGTTTATAGTCAGTGGGGACGGATAAAGAACCCATGTGAGCAGGGGCCTCCCATTGCTCTCCCCAAAAAGACACTGGTATTTATTCAAACCTATGCGTCCCACAGATGAAGGACACAAGTTTCCCAGGATCCATGAAAGGTTCTCCAATAATTATTGTCCTTTGACTTCTCAGAGCCAGGCAGTGACCTATAGTGCAAATAGGTCTCTCATTCAATGCCACAGTCATCACACAGACCATTGTCATGGAGTCCCATCACCATTTTGTGTTCAGCAGGTTGTGCCCAGTTAGGACTCAAACCAGTGTACTTAGAGATTTCCTTGTCAGGGCGATGAGAGTGTTCCCAAGATTTGGGCCTTTTATCAGTTCCTGTGCCTGTCTACCGTCCTTCCAACCCATTCTCACTCCCAACTCGTCACATCTTGACGCTTGGTCAGGTACCGTCTGCGTCCCAGTTTGGATGCGTCGAATAACCCCTTCGCATCCGTTATTGACGAGATGAAACGGAGGAGGAAGGCGTTGTCATATTGAGTGGGAAATGCATGACAACTAACTGTCCCAGACCCTAAATTGAACGATTATTAGCCCTATGCATCCTATCCCTGACCCCAGTACCTAAAATTAACCATTAACCCTGATCCCTCATATTAACCATTTTTAAAAGTGTAGAGAATGTGTGACAACTAACCATCCCAGACCCTAAATTTAACTTGTAATTTGCCCTTTACACCCTATCCCTGACCCCAGTACCTAAAATTAATCATTAATCCTGATCCCTAATATTAACCACGGACCCCAACCCAAAGGCCCCTATGTGGCGCAAACTCGGAAAAGCCACGGGAGTCAATAACTGACATGAGGGGGTTACCCGACGAGTCAAAACTGGGACGCAGACGATACCTGACCAAGCGTCAATATGTGATGAGTCTGGAGTGAGAATGTGTTAGTCCTTCAGCTCCCTCCAGCGGATCGAGTGTTGGCATCTGATCCAGGCCTGTAGGGCAGTCCTACAGACTGTTGTTGAGATACCTACAACAGGCTCTGGTCCTTTGAGGTGAGCCTGATGGTCAGCTTTTGCAAGGTAATCGAGTGAGTAGTTAGTTGAGTAGTTTGGTGGGTTGTTAGTTGGGTATGGGTAGTTAGTTATGTAGTTAGTTGGGTAGTTAGTTGGTAGGTGGGTAGTTAGTCTGGTAGTTAAGCAGTCTATTCCATTCTTTTCTATTGTATTCTTTTCTATTCTATTCTATTCTATTCTATTCTATTCTATTTTGTTCTATTCTGTTCTATTCTTTGTCACAGTGTTTTGTCTGCCTTTTGGAGCAGACAAATCATCCTTCTTCTCTTGTGTGTGTGTGTCTGCATGTGCACAAACAAAAAAAGACTGTGTATGTTTTATACGTGATGTGGTCTTAGTTTGAACTCTGTCAGTTGCACGCACACCCCGGCTCACTGCTACAGGGAAATGTGGGCGTTATGTCTGCCAGGCCTCTTACACTTGGCTTGTCTACATGCATTACTAACACAGATACACTCACTCACAGACACACACGTGAACACACATACCCAAACACTCTCATGCTAAGCGACATGCTAAGTCATACATGCACACATGCAGAACTAAATTCAGACCCCTCCCCACACAAACACACACAGGGGCAGAGTCCATTGAGGATTTCATCTCAATAAATAGTTAATATTCAAACTGGCTGAGTCTGTCAGCAGCATGAAACTGCAGTTTATTTAATCAACTTTTCTGTCTCTGTTGAGTCACTTTTTGACACAAACAGCCCATTATGAATTCTTATAATAAATATGCACACCTTATTCCAACTCTTAACATGAACCATTTCAATTAATTTGAACAATTTACATTATTGTGACTCCTTTGTAAACAAGGGGATACATTTTGCGTACTTTGGGTCTGTGTAAACAGATTTGCATCCCCACAACATGAGATAACAGGCTTTCAGCCCTCACATCTACACTGATTTCATGCCCCTCCCTGCTGCAGAGTCTCAGCTAGTTCAGATTTAGGAGGTCATGTTTATTCAGGTGATGGTAATGCATCGTGGCTTCAGCTCAGTCAGAAGCAACTCTCCTGGTATCTTTGCGTCCAGTAGATGGCCTCATTGGGCCAGGAAGCAGGTTCAACGCAGGACGTTTGGACAATTTTCTTTAGCTCATCCTTTAACTTTTCATCTTATCTTTTTAGCAGCTATTTGGTGTAAATGACCAGCAATGTTGTCTACAAAAATAGAAAATACAAGTTAGTAATACATCTTTACAAGTCATATCTGTAGATTTCAAGGACACAAAACTTCTCTGCAGTTTTAGTCCCAATATAATTTTTAGACTCTTAAACTTAAAAAAAAAACTCATACAGCTTAAACTATTTAGGTAAGCCGTGTAGGTTGAGCTTACATGGCTTTGTCCTGACAATCTCCCTGAAAGGAGCAGATGTGGCAGAGACCGTGGCGCACAGCAGCAGCGGAGCAGAGAGAGAGGGGCGCGCGCGGCAGCTCTCTTGGAGAGATCAGAATCATTCCCATCACTCTACGGCGGCCACTCACACCCGTTGTCACATCGCAGAACTGCCAGGCTGAATGTTGCACAACAAAGGATGACGCTGGTAAGCACGAGAAAAGCGGAAAGGAGTCATAAAACCCGAGGACCGCGTCAACACAGACTCCCCGTGGAAGAGCGCGCAGAGAGGGTGAGCTCTTTTGCATTAACCTAATCAAAAGTTGAGGGTCGAATTAAGGTGAAATATTTTTAACATTTGTTGAATTAGGGGTTGATTTTTTGGTCAGAGTTTAAATCCTGTCCAAAGACGCCTCAGTGTCTCTAGAGCTGTCCAACCTTGTCACGCAGCGAGGCGCGCGTTTTTGGACAGAAAAACTCAGCAGGAACAAATGAAGTGCTTGTTTTTCAAGGACAGATATAATTCAGGTGTTTGGTCAGAAAACGTAATTTTTGAAAGGAAGGCAGATGCGTTGGCACAAATGGCCAGAAAACTCACGAGGATTAACCTTTACTATGAAAACAGCCTTGATTAGTTTTAAAATGTTTTACTTATGAATCCGAATATTATCTGCCTTAAAATGGGATGGTTAGGAGTCCTAAACTACTTTTTTTTGCTCAGAAATTCTGACAGGAAAGTAGTTATAAAGTGTGCCAACAGAAAGGTTTTTAATTATTATTTTAAAGTAGAAAACATTATAATTTTGAAAAGCATCTAATAGCTGGGGTGGATCCAGGGACCAGTAATCAGAGAGACACGCCTCAAAGATCATTAAGCAAATCAGATAAACGCAGCACGAAAACCATCAATATAAGGTATTGATGTGGTGGTATATAAGCCTAATGATTGGCAAAACCTCTTTTGACTCAAAAGCTCAGCAACAACATGCTGTGAAACCTTTGCCCAAGGCTTTATATGTGCAGCATGCCATAGATAGAGAAGAAACGAAGGAATTTTCTTGAACCATATGTTTTTTGTTTGTTTGTTTCAGAAAATTTAATGAAGAAACTGTTAACTTGAAGAACAAATGCAAAGAAAAGCTGGGAAATTCTCCCCACTCTACAAACTAGAATGTCGACTGTCGGTTCATCTGTTGCAGGATTCTGTGAACTTGACATTTTGGGGACCAGAAATTCTGAAGGGAGATTTTGTGAAACATTTATAGCGGTGCTTGCATGAAAATGGTGGTTGTGACAAGAAGCCTGAGGATAACCCAGTCAGTGGGAGAGCTGGTGCCGAGACAGTTCAGTTCTCCGCCAGTGACGGCATCCATCTAAAGCTCCCAACAGAGGCGCAGCTGCTGCAGGGCTGGGGATGTGATGGGGTGACTGCTGACATCCCCTTCACCCACCCCCCTTCTCTCGCTTTATTAGCAGGGCACTAAAAACAATGGATGCAAATTTCTCAACTGTACGAGATGGCAAGCAGCTCACGCCGGAGCGAGACTCATCCAAACGCGTTCTGACAGGATGTTTTCTCTCCCTGCTCATCTTCACCACGCTGTTAGGCAACACCCTCGTGTGCGTCGCCGTCACCAAGTTCCGACACCTGAGGTCGAAGGTCACAAACCTATTCGTCATCTCATTGGCTATCTCTGACCTTCTGGTCGCGATTTTGGTAATGCCATGGAAGGCGGCCATGGAGATTGTGGGGTTTTGGCCATTCGGAGCTTTCTGCAATGTCTGGGTTGCGTTTGACATCATGTGTTCCACTGCCTCCATCTTGAACCTGTGTGTCATCAGTGTTGATCGTTACTGGGCCATCTCCAGCCCGTTCCGTTATGAACGGAAGATGACCCCAAAAGTGGCGTGTCTGATGATCAGTGTGGCATGGACCCTCTCTGTGCTCATCTCCTTCATCCCAGTTCAGCTTAACTGGCATAAAGCTGAAACCACCAGCTACACAGAGCTCAACGGTACCAGTGACCTGCCCCCTGACGACAACTGTGACTTCAGTCTTAACAGAACCTACGCCATCTCCTCCTCCTTCATCAGCTTCTACATCCCTGTGGCCATTATGCTCGTCACCTACACCCGGATCTACCGCATCGCCCAGAAACAGATCCGAAGAATATCTGCCCTGGAGCGAGCAGCGGAGAGTGCCAAAAACCGCCACAGCAGCATGGGGAACAGTTCGAACATGGATAGCGAGAGCTCCTTTAAAATGTCGTTCAAACGAGAAACCAAGGTGTTGAAGACACTCTCTGTCATCATGGGTGTGTTTGTGTGCTGCTGGTTGCCCTTCTTCATCCTGAACTGCATGGTGCCATTCTGTGAGGTCAACCTGCCAGACGGGTCCACGGAGTTCCCCTGCATCAGCTCCACCACCTTCGATGTGTTTGTGTGGTTCGGTTGGGCAAACTCATCCCTCAACCCCATCATCTACGCCTTCAACGCAGACTTTCGAAAGGCCTTCTCCATCCTCCTGGGCTGCCACCGGCTCTGCCCGGGGAGCAACGCCATCGAGATTGTCAGTATTAACAACAACATGGGTGCCCCCGCCTCCAAGCCCAACTCTCAGTATCAGCCCAAGAGCCACATCCCGAAGGAGGGCAACAACTCGGGAGGTTACGTGATCCCCCACAGCATCCTGTGTCAGGAGGAGGAGTTACAGAAAAAAGACGGATGCAGAGGGGGGGTGACAGAGGTCGGAAAGGGCAACGAAAATCTAGAGAAACCCTCCCCAGACATTTCTGGGAATTTAGACAGCGACACTGAGGTTACTCTGGAAAAGATCAATCCCATAACTCAGAATGGGCAGCATAAAACTGTGACATGTTGAGAAAATGTTGGCAAAGATAGATTAAAAAAAAAAGAAAATAACTGAGAAGAGCTTAAAGAAAAGCCCACATGGGAGAACAGTATAAAGAAATATTAAAAACATTTCTGAGTATATAACAAGAATATAACAAAGTGACAGGACTAAGACTATCAGCAAGAAACCACGAGGAAAAATAAAACTAAAGAAAAAAAAAACCTACAGAATGTTTTCAAGTAAAGGCACTTTATTCTGGATATAACTATCTGCAAAATACTTTCAGCATTTATTGATGAAATTCTTACATTTGATGATAAATGTTGAAAACATGTACATTAAAGCAGAAAACCAATGCATTTGTATACATTTTTTACATGTTTTCAAAGATGTATACTTCTGCATGTGTATACTCTACGGTAATGTCACTATTCTGTAAGGGAATATATTCAGAGAAGAAAAAAAATGTAGTGTTAGTAAAATATCATATAGGTAGGAGCTTTGTATGTGTTTCATGAACGAGAAAACAATGTGGGTAAATTATTTCAGTAAAAAAATTACTTATTGCAGTTATTTAAGATTTGAAACAACAGTTTTATTGCAAAATGAACACCTGTATTATAATGGTAATTTGTTTGATTTTTTTAAGAACAGTGTTTTGATTCAGGCTAAATGAAGCATGGGTTAAATATTTGTTAGATTATCTAAAAGTCAAATGTGAGGTCCAGCTTTATGTGGAAAAGAGAAAGACATGGAAGTGGAAAATATACTGTCGTGGTTTGATTTCTGTTCCTTGTATCCTGTTTCTGATCGATCCCCGGCAAGCCAGTTTGTCTCATCTGAATTTTCCTCCATTTTTTGACCTTGTTACCTTCTTTTTTTTCTTTTTAATCAACTTTGTCTCCATCTCTGCTGCATTTTAGCCAAGCAATTCATTTGCTTCTCATTCATATTTCTCCTTTCTCCTTCATGTGCCCTCTCTCTCGCCATCAACAGGCTATTTTGCGCACCGTTCCTCTTAATTCTGTCTTTCTGTCTCCACACCATCTCCTTTGGCAGCCCTCCATTTTAAATCCTAAATCTGCCCACTTGAAGTGGATTTGATGGGACTCTGCAAGGCAGTTTATAAATTAGAATAAGAATGCAAATATTTAAACAGAAATCTTTTGCATTTGTAAAGAGAAGGCGAAGCAGCAGGCTCACTCAGCCGAAATGCAAGTGACACTTGGTGACCTTTTGCAAACTTACAGACATCAGATTTTGTAAATTACTCACGCTGGGAGCCGTGCTGGGCTGTAGGGATGATGTGGAGCATGCAGTGTGACAGTCAGTCTGTTTGCAGAGGTAGAGTAACACACAAAACACCATTATGAAGATTAACCCTGAGGTACCAGATGTGTTTTGTCTATTTGAACAGCTGCATTTCGACAAAGAGCTATTAGGATTAGCCCTAATGACATACTACAAAATGAACCCAATGAGTTTCTTAAAATACTCCTAATAACATTTTTTAACAACATATAAACTGTTAAAATACAGCTGTTTGTAATAATACATGCAATTTGAAATAGTTTGCTTGTAATTAGTCCTGCTTCCTTTTAAACCAATATCCACAGTGTTCAAATAGCTCTAAGTTTTGAGAATCAGTAAAAGAATAGTTCAGCTTTTATGAAGAAGGGTTCTGTGGAAAGGTTGCAAACAATCATTATCTTACCAGTTGTAGATAACTTTTCGAGCAACCTTGGGTTGAAGAAATTAAGTTTAATTTAAACTTAATTGACAAGCTAATGGCCAATAAAGACCAAATAACTCCGGTCTCAAAGTTTTATATTTACATCACCATCAGTTTTATATTACATGCTTGTTCTGACAGGAAGTTTATAATATTCCTGATACAGGAACTACAACAGCTAGCTGCTGCCACTAGTTGTACTTGCAAATTCTACAGAATTCTATGTAAATAAACATATATTGTGAAACTGATTACTATAAACCTGAATTAAATAATGTCAGCAATCAAAGTGATGTTTTTAAGATTACCTTTGAGCTGGAGCAATCCACTTTGGTCTTAGCCCAGCTCAGAAAAACAGATTTCATCATCAGTTTAGACAGATTTAAACAAAGGTTGGTCAACAGTTAAAATATTAATTGTTCACCACAATTCCATAGAATCCTTTTTCAACAGCTTGGATTTATAACCCCATTAATAAGTATTATAAGTCAGAGCAGTGGTCCAGAGCAAGAGAACAATAACAAACAACTGAAGCAGCAAAATGTTTTTTTTTATGTTTAGATTTATATTTTCTTTTTGAAATAGAAACCTTTTGTTACATAGGTTACATAAAAAACATACAATAAAAATAAGGGAAGTAAACACAAGAAAAAGGGAACCTAATGAAAAAGAGAAGGTTCACTGTCACACTTTGAATCATATAAAATATAATTTATTATTTTTCACTTTCATATAAACTGAATGGCGTTGTTATGTAATGTACTGTATGCCCACATAACCATCACATATAATTATCTCACAAGTCAAAGTTTGCACATTGACTCTTTCCAGTCCTTTCAGTGTTGCTGGGGAAAGTTAGCAGCACTCTTTCTGACATTGTAGGCTGAGCGTTCACAGCATGCTGTTTGTGTCCACGAAGGTGTGAAACTGTTGTACATCAGAGACAGAGAGAGTCAATTCAATAGAAAGCAATTGGTCTTGAATAAAGCATTTGATTTTCCTGCACTGGAAAATCCAATGCTGTCTTGATGGCAGCAAAGCAAGGGAAAGCTTTTAACTCAATATGTTGCTTTGGCTTGTGCCACGAAAGCACCCTCATTGTCCTCTGTGCTGCCCTGCAACCTCCCACTTGCTGCTCTGTCAGGCTGGAATTTGATGTTTGTAAAGTGCAATTTGGATTAGCAGCCTATGGTTATTTAATTTAATATAAGAGGCGCTCAAGGTACAAAAGGTACCACATGCAGTGGCTTCCACTTAAGCGCTCTAATCCATCTCTTTTACATATGATCATCTCCATCGCCTCAGCATCCCTCCCTGCTCCCCCTGCACCAGCTCCTCGACATTCACTCCATAATTATTTCCCAACACACGCCAGCTCCAACATGTGATAAAACACAAAGTGAGGCTAATCCTTCACGATTGGACATGAAAGAAAACTGCCTTGGGGAGGACTGTTCCTCCTCCCAACCCTCCTCACTCCCCGCACCTCCTTCCTCCTCCGTCTCTTTCTGTTTTCTCTTGGCTGCCTCTGTCGACATGAAGATTTTTCGCAACGTTAACGATGGAAGATGGAAATTTATTATTCAGCAGACAGATCCGACTGTTTCCGTTCTGTAATCTAAGTCAAAGCGCCAAATCAAAGCTCCCAACAGTTTTTTTAAAGTGTTTTATTTACCAATTGTTTTTCTTTTGGCTTAAAATGGCTGTACTTCAACACATGCTGTGGGTAAATCTGTGTTTGGTGGTTTAGACAGCATGGGTACTTTTAATGAAATTAACCTGCCATGTCTTCTGACCTCTTTGACATTCCCACACAGAAATTTTCATATATGTTGTTAGTATACACACTAAAAACTGCTGGGTTATTTAGGTAACTCAACTGCCCGATCAAAGGTGTTGAGGAATAGGTTAGGTTGGTTTGACCAAATATTGGATCAAAAAGTTTGACTCAGTTTGACTCAAAAATGGACTAAATCAAACCTGACTTGACTCTCTTTAATAATAGTCAAAGATAAACAACTTGTATGAAAGTATGTTAGCTATGTTTTTAGTTTTAGTTTGCAGTAGACAGACAGTTTTGGTTTCTAAAAAAAGCATTACTGTTAGCTAGGTAATGCCAACTTAGTAGCCCATGTTGTCATTCTCTAATAACCTAAATTTGTGGTAAATTGCAGTATATACATTTAGCTTTACTTCAACAAATTAGTCGATTTAACCACATTTTCAGGTTAAAAGCTTAACTGGGTCAAACTGATAACCCAACCTTGCTAAGTCAAAACTACCCAAGTTTGGCTAGGTCCAAATTTGACCCAAAGCTGGGTTACTGCATGGGTTGTTTTCAACCCAGACGTTTTTAGTGTGAACATTTAAAGAAGCCTGCAGTTCAGATGTCTCTCTGAAGGTGAGCTCTGCAAGTCTCTTTGTAGCTTAAACCTTTTTAAACTGAAAACATACAAAAAGCAAGATAAAGGGGCAAAATGTTTCAGCTTGATACATGTTGCTGTTTGGGAGCGACGGTGACAGAACGTGGTCTTACAGTCAGGGTAGCAAAAATGGCGTATGACTAATCTGACAGCACAGAATCACTCAGTCAGAGCATCCAGACATCGATCTGAGATGCTTAAAGTAGACCTTTTTTTATGACAATGTTTCACCTCATTTAACTGGCTAAAGTGATGACAGAATCCCTACCTCAACCTCAGTTATGTGGCAAATGTGGATTACAAAAAAGACTAAGCAATGGCAGTAATGAAGGTTTGGGGTTTGCAGGGATGCAGCGATGTTCAAAAATGTTGTGATGAACACAAGTGCTTTCTATCTTTTAGAATCCTTAACATGTGTAGCAAACTTAAAATGCTGTATAATTTCTCCATTGTGGGATTAAAACGTGCAGTAAAATGTGTAACGGCCAATGACGGTTTATGTATTAACTTTATGTACATGTTTCTGGTGTTCATCCATAAAAGTGATGTCAAAGGTTAAAACCATTTAGTTTACGGTTTGTACAAGAAACTAATGTGCCCTTCCTGTAAAATAAACATGTATGGATGTTTTTTTTATTCACTTGCCTTTTTTGCATTGTCTTTTCTTAAAATACGGGTTCTAATTGAGGGTATGTTGTGTACCTTTGACTCCCAATGAGTTTTTGGTAGATCATTCCACTGCGGAGGATCAATGGGGATTGATTTTGGACTGTGACGCATATTTTTTTGTTCCAGTCCAATGAGTCTGCTGTCCTCACTGGCTGTACTTCACTTTTACGTAACCTGACTGTCACTTCACAGTCGACACAAACTCTTCCTCTCCTCACCCCCTCTTCTCATGCATCTGCTCTCTCACTTTAGAATGGAAATTAGGGATCAGACACAAAAAGACTCAGATAATACACAAACATCCTGTTTAATATGGAGCTACTTTATGAAAAAAAAATACGTTTTTCTCCAAACAACTACAAGATGTATAAGCTTATTTCAAAATGTTTCCAAATGTTTGTAAAAAGTCAAAAAACTTAGGATTTTAACTTTAAATTTATGAGCGTTGAACATTGATGGATGATTTATCATCATCCTGTTTGGTTGAAAATTATTTTGTCAGTAGGCAGAACTAGATATCTATTAATGAAACAGGTTGAAACAGATTTTGAGCGCACTGCTTTGTTGTTCTGTAATTACATCAATCAATCATAAGCATAAATGTGCTCCAAATGTCAGATAAAAATGTTTATTTCAAATTATAGTCAGTCTTAACAGTCTTACTAAAATGAGCAATAAACTCAGAAGAATGAATCAAATTAAGTTGTACATTCTAATACAGCTAACAGTTTGACTGCACAATGGTTCAGTGGTTAGCACTGATGCCTCACAATAAGAAGGTCCCTGGTTCAGATCTTGGATTTTTTTGTGCAGTTTTCTCCGATACTCCGGTTTTCTCCCAAAGACCAAAAACATGTTCAATAGGTTGCCTTCAGGTCCAGGCCTCCCTTGCAAAAGTGATCTGTGACCTTACTAGGATTTGCCTGCTTAGATAAAGGTCAAGAAATAACTAAATACTAAATATTTATTCATGAGTGAATCTTGAACCAGCAAACATTACAAAAAATGTATACTGAGAAAAAATTATTTCTAAACACACATTTAGCACATTGATTGGTACTATAATCTGTAGAAAATGTGAAGCAACCTATTAAAAGCAAGAAAACAAAAAAGAAACCTTTTGCAAAATAAAACAGGAAATAAAATAAACAAAAAATCTAAACAGAAAATAAAACTAACTGAAACGATTCAGGAAGCTGTGACAGATTCAAATGAACTCAAAATGTAAACTTTTGCAGCAATTGAGTAGAAATATTTTAACTAGTTTAGCTGATCACGAGCTTCTAAAAAGTGGCCAGTTATTGGCTCAATAAACTCTAAATATTAACTTACAAATATTATATTTTTATGGCAATTCACAGTTTAGGAAGTGCTCAACCACTCACAACACTTTAATACTCTCGGGTTCAAGTGGTCAATTATCAGCTTGCTTCTCATTCCTTCATGAATTATTCATTGACTAATAATTCAGGACTAGTTAGGAATAGTTAGCCAGTGGCAAGATTCTCTTTGTTTTTTTCTTTTTTTTTAGGTTTCAGGTGACTATTTACTAAGCATTAGTGTCTGTTAGGTTTTTCTTTTTTTTTTTTTATAAAGTCACTTCAGTAGAAAAATGAATGAATTTTCTCATCATTAGTGACTTTTTTTTTTTCCCCCCCAAAAGTAGTGGACAGAAGTAAGAAAACTGACATTTAAAGAGAGATTGAAAGACACAACCCAAGACAACAC
>JARVJO010000082.1:8096283-8109184 GCA_031762555.1 Cynodonichthys magdalenae
CATTTAATTTAATCAATTACATTTTAATCTTTAGAATCTTCTTCTTCCATCTTCATGACTGTTTCCAAAACTTGTTGTTGCCCATTATTCGACAATTGTATGGGTCACAAAGTCCTTTTTTTACATTATTAATCAGCTAAATCCAATAAATACAGACCCATCAAACAAAACTATATTAGAGTCTTTCATGTGATGTATTACTTCTGGTGAATGAATTCTTAAAGCATTTTCACCAGAATGGGCAAGGCTATCAGTCAGGTTCATGCTACATGCCGCATATTGCAAAACCACAAATCACTTGGATGTAAAATAAAATAAAAGACTTCTGATTTCCCAGTTTTGATCTTCAGACATAGAGGCACCATCATCCATTGTTTTAAAATGTAACCTGATTCAGCCTTACAGAAGGGGCAAATGGACAGGAGCGGGGTCACAGTGGAAATACTGACAAGGTTAATGATAGACTGCAGGCAGCAACATGCAGCACAGGCTTGTTGTGTGCCAGAGATGAGCATGGATGCACAGTGCTGTAATGTGCTTATGTAACAACGGCATCACTCATTCAGCTTCTTTGCTCAGACACAACTTACCAGAACGGCAGCAGCCTTCCCCAGAGCCATGGACTTTTGCTAATCCAGTTCATGGAAAATAATCAGAATTATCATACAAAATCTAAATGTTCTCGGATAAAATCAAACCAGATAATCTTTTAGACAGTAGCAATGCTTCATGTAGGGAGGGGAAGCCCTGGGGTTATTTATAGATTTACTCTATATTTTACAATTCCTTTGTCATTTTAATAATGATCTCATCTATTTCATGTTTTTCAAGTTTCATTTTGTTATTTTTCTGTGACCCATTATTGGTAGCAGAAGCTGCTTACAAGCAAAGATTATCAGATTAAATGTATAGTTTATTTAGTTGAAAGTACAGTTTTAGTGGTTCAGATATGGTTATTATGAGCAGCTACTCAGTGACCATTAGTAATGTCAGATATGTTCAATATGATAATAAAGTTCTGGAAGGTAGATCACTGTATAGCATGCTATACAATCTGTTCCTGAGCAGATCATAATGAGATTTACTGATTAAACTGTCAGTTGAAACAAGCCAAAACAATTATAATAATATTACCCTTAACGGAAAAATCCAACAGAAACAACATTTAGATGTTTCTGAATTCAGGCCAAATTAAATGCTGTTATTATAAGCAAATTAAAATTACCCAGAAATGTTGGCTTCTTAAAAATCAAACACAATTAAATACAGAAATTGATAGAATATCAATATATCTGCTGTCTGCTATAAAGTGATCTGTATTGTGATCAAATGTTGCCAATTTATTTATTCCAAATACAAAGTTGATTCAATTTTCAGCTTTTCACCAAATTTGACCTGGCATAGACCTCCGTTCCTGCCCAAAATCTTTGCTTTTTAACTACTTTTGCTCAAAACTTCTTTTTCTCACATTTCTCAGTCATAAGAACACAATCATAAGATGATATTCTACCATGTAGAAATAACATTTAAAATACAAATTAAATCAAACTGTACGTCCCACATAATACCAATAATTTATTCTGGTTGTGATCCAGAATGAGTCTCTGTTTTACGTTTTTTTTTTGTTTGTTTGTTTAAATCGGCAGTTCTGCTTTGTTTACAATGAACCAATAACAGGTTGGACAATTGAATTATTACTGTATTTTTATCAAACTGAGTTCACAACATAAAGTATAGCCTATTTTGCAAAGCAATTTTTTTGTTGCCACATTTGCACCTCTTGTTTTTTTTTTGGTAAAATTTTGGTTAAAAAATTAAAATAAAAATGAGAAAAATATGATAAGTTTTTATTTATGCATGTCCACTTTTTCGATTTATGTATTAGGCATGTGCTAGAAACCAGAATACTAAACTATTCTTAATAGTGATAATACATTTTTGGCCTGACCTTGTCATATGCTTGCAAGATAAAATAAAACAAAATACGCTAAGTATTGTTAAATTAAAAGCAAGAATATTATTTTTGGAATTTAGAAAGTGCCAACTATCAAAATAAAAATTGAGATTGAAAAAGCCTGCTACCTTGGTTCAGTAAACTAAATTTCTCTGCCATTATTAAATTAAACAACAAGTTCACAGAGTGGCCTTGTGTCTCTGAGGAATCATTTAGTGGCTATAACTCAACATCTGGAAGATCTGTAAAATTAAAACAGGACGGTTTAAGAATGGAGGATGACATTTTGATGTAACATGACACAGCAGAAATAAAACTGAAATAGCTCTGATTCATAAGGTCATACTTTTCTTGTTATTTTTTATAGCTTTGTGCTAAAAGACCATACTGCATGTTTGAGCGTTGGCCTTGCCACAGCCTTCAGACTAAAAAGGAATTTTCTTGTAATCACGTCAACCCAGTCGTGATCTTTGATTTTGTTTTGTAGCATTTTTCTTGTTTTATTTAGAACGATATTTATCTTATACCCTTTTAAACATTCGTGCAACCTCAACTGACTCCTTTCAGTCAGAGGAATACTAATTTTACTCCAAGCTCCACCTGGTTGTCTGAGATCCTTTTTCAAATCTTTGAGGCTGAACCCAGCAATGCAAAGAAGACTGGCTTTTGTTCTGAGCCAAAAAAATTTAAAAATTGCACAAAGTTTAGGTTTATGCTTCAGTTTCTCTATAATTCAGATAAAACATCCACTAAATGATGGTGAAGACTGACTTTTTTTCATATCGTGAAAACTAATCCCAGGTCGGGGGTACACCCTGGATAGTCCATCTCAGGGTTGTTTCCATCTTTTGAAATGCTAATATTTTTTTTACAATAAAATGTAAAAACCAAAATTAATTTTCACAAACCTTAAGATTTTTTGAAATTTGTGTTTGAGTATTTCTTTGTTGTATCAATGCTTCTCGGCAATAACTCACACTGTTGGAAAACCTATTAATTTTCCATTTAGATGGTGCCACATTTGTAAAGAACATGCATTTGTGGGATGAGCAGTAGAGCTGAGTATGTGGGTTGCGAACATGAAAAATGTACCAAATCTTTTCTGCCAAACAGCTTATTTTGTTGTTCCTATTGAGACTTGTAGGTCTTCCTGTACCCTCATTTGTTGTCATTCAGGTGCCCCATATAAGTTTATTGCCAAAAAGCATTGTTACAACAAAGAAACAAACTACCAAACACAAATTTCCTTACTTTTTGTGCTAAGTACAGTTAAGGTGAATAAGACAAATGACAGGAATGGGGGAAAAATGAAGGACGTATGACTAAATTTTTATTTTCATCTATAAGCTACAAAGCTTTACTTGCTTAATTAATCTCTTTTTATCTTCTTCAGACATTGGTCGCATGCCTTGATATGCCTCACAGTTTTATCCAAAACATACCAACAACAGTAACAGAGAATGATTTGGTTTGGGTAATATTAGCCATTTATGCAAGAACAGACAGCAAAACCAGTGAGATATAACACCAAAGTCCTTGTAAAGTCAGCAACGTCCTATTGGATGTTCTGCTTGTATTAGATTTTTTTATTGCTCTGAAAATTCAAAAGATGGGAGCAGCTGAAAAGGTTATTTTTCTAAGCAGGTTTATTAAAGACCTTGAAGAAGGACAAAAGTATTTTCATAACAACTGCATTAGGAGAAGATACTGAACTTGTGCATTGGAGTGTTATCTGAGGCAGTGGAAAGATCTTGAACATCATTTATGATCATTAGACAAAGTTTCCATTCATGACTGGTCAATATTATGTAACTGTAGTAATCGGGTTTAGGTGATTTGAGGAAAGTAACTATTTGTTTTCGATATAAAGATTTGTGGGATTTAAAAGGACTTGTCTGCCACTCACTTACCACTCCTGAGACTCAGGTTCTGTTGTATTATTTTCATTTTATCTTTTTTGCTTTATTAAATTGTGGAGAGTCTCAATTTTAGGGAACGTGTCCTTGAACTTCATCTTTACCTCTGCTAGAAAACTCTCCAAGGTCTCCTTATGACAGCTACTTCAATCGTTGCTGGAGTACCTCCACTCAGCACCGAGAGGCTTTGGGATTTGATCATTTTTGTTGGATCTGTCTGACTCTTCTGCTCCCTTGAACAACAAAAGTTGGTTGAATGGCATCACTGAAGTTTCCCACGAAACACTTCATGATCTGAGTGATGTTGATCTGCATGTCCTTGTTTTTAATGCTTTTGATTTGTTCTGAAACCAAACAAAAGACCTTCTCTGTGATGCAGAACCTTGTCTTCTACCATTAGTTTACTTGTGATAATCTACAGTCCCAGCTGAGAGGCAAGCACCGGTCTACTGCCTCATTTCAGCTGCAGTCACGTCTTATTTGTTTTCTTTCTATTGCTCTGAAAGTTTGTTCTCAAGGTTACCTATTACTCTAATTCAGAATAAGGTCTATTTATTAAGGTTTTAGACATACAGACTGTATTTTTTTGTGCAACACAAGTTTTAAGAAAGTGTCAACTGACAGGAAACCAGTGTCAGGGCCACTATCTGTCAACAAAATTAATAATAATAAAAATAAGGAAAATAAAAAATCCACTGGAAAGGCTAAATTTGTGCTAGATGGAATTATCATCATGTGATTGATGAGATATCAAAGTAGTTCCAGTCTTTGCGATTTCATTGCTATGCTGTTTTGTAAACCACTACATTGATGTTAGTTATTCATTGCATTGTTAATTTGGCAGAAATATTGTGTTAAGCCTGTCGGATATGACCCTAATATTTCCTGTAAGTTCTATAGTCTTACACTTTAAATAATCACAGTAAATAACTGAGTAATGCAGAAGGACAGTGATGTAAGGATTTGCGTGATCTGCGTGTTTCAGCGTTTGGTTTTCTGTTTTGGGGTTTATTTTCATCTTTGTCTCTTCTGTGTTTTATTTGTGTTTACTTTTTTTCTAGTGCCTCTTTGTCTTTTCCACAGCCTCTGCTGCTCCCACTCACACCTGTTCTCCATCCCTATTAGTTTCAGCTGCAGCCGCTTACCTGCCTTTTTATTTCATCTGTCTTAAATCACCTGCAGGCTGACATTGTGTCTCTATGCCCTGTCTGGTTCTCGTTCATGTTTCCTCCAGTTGTCATTTTTTAAATGTTTTTTGCTGCCACAACAGCTTTTTGTTTTCACTAACAAATGTCAGTGATGGGCAGGTGAAGCTCGATGAAAGTCTGTGTAGTTTCGGGTCCCTGATATGTTTTAACTGGCAGCAGTTTTTGGCTTGTAGACTGTCTACCACAATAAACAAATAAAATATAAAAGATTATTTTGTCTTTGGTTGTGTTCAAAACGGTAGGCCGGGTCCTACCCGGTCGAGGTGGGCCTAGTCCCTGGTAGACCGCGAAGACCAGAAGAAAGTCACTGTGAATTTAGACGGTCTAGCCTTCGGCTTTATTCCCGCCCTTACCCGGCGTATGTCTGGTCGCCTAGCAACCGTGACAACGCTATACAGAAGCTAAATTAGAATGAAATGAGAAAAATATCAACATATTAGAGTTAATATTATCACAAAACAATAAAGTTAACTTAAAGACGATATTTGAAGTGCTAATGGACCCGCCATAGGTGCATGTTTATTTCGCTGCACTAGATTGTTATTTTCTGGCAAAAACAATATTTAAAAACACGTTTATACAAATATTAAAAATAATAACACAACTGCTTGAAAAATGGAATTTTTATACCGCCAGATTTTTATTTAAAAAGTTTTCCTTTCACTCGCTTCATCCGCCATTACTAGCAGAAAACAAATCTCCGGTATGCTCGCAATGCAAGGAAGACTGGCTTTTGTTCTGGGCCAAAAAAAAAAAAAAATGCAGAAAGTTTAGGTTTATGCTTCAGTTTCTCTCTAATTCAGATAAATCATCCACTTAATGATGGTGAAGACTGACTTTTTTCATATCGTGAAAACTAATCCCAGGTGGGGGGTACACCCTGGATAGATTGCATTATGGGATATAGTGGGCCGAGAAGGATTCATCAGACCAGTCCTTCAATTTGGGGCAAAGGAAGGACGCGTTTGTTTGGACAGCCTCTGTCGTGGCGCTGTGATGTAAGCAACCGACGAATTCGACCTTCGGAGGACCTGGCCTCTCGATTTGGATACAGCCTTTGACAGATAGAACATAATTTGTTTGGTGACTTTTTAAAATTACCAAACAATGTTTTTTTTTTTCTGTTTATTGAGTTTTTCTTTTTTCTCATTTAAATTGTCAAAAGGTTTTTAAAAGTAGTATAATTCTGGACACCACAAAAATCTTGTCATGAGAATTGAAAGGTGTCATTTGCAGGTGCATGTATATAATCCCTGGTTTGTCTTTTAACTGATGTTTATTGTAAACCCTGTGATAACCCAGCCTCTCTTCTCATCCTATTGACCTTGCTTCTGATCCCCAATATAAACTCGCCTCTCATTTTCATCCTCCTGATCCCCTAACTTCACCTAATCTTTTTTTTTACCCATGTACAAACAGTGGAACAACTCCCACTATATTTTTGCCACTTCACAGCAGCCCATGCATTTTCATCACCCCAAAGTAAACATGAAAGCAAAATATTTGTTTTAGATATTCAATATAAAGAGATTATTTGTGTTCTTAATTGCATAAATGTCATCACTTTGTCCAACCAGATTCTAGGGTGCAGCTTGTGCGCAGCATTTCTGTTGCATCACAAAGAAAAACAGAAGAACAGAGGTGAAGTTTTCAGTTTTTCAAGCAAAATGTTCCTGAAATGAATGGGAAAATAATATTGAAGAAAAGGATAAAGGTGTGCAGGTAAATGTACTAATGTACCTACAGTAAATAATAAAAACATTAGTTTGATGGCATCAGTATTTGTTTTACTAACATATTTCTTTTTATATTTTAGACTACTTTGTCTGCCTATGTTTGGAGAAATGTTTTTGTACCCAGCTGGGAAAAATGTGCTTAATTAACTGTAAATAATGTTGCAGTTGGCAGCAAATTACAGAGTACTTTCACTGTCTGTGTTTGTCCTGGTTCAGTTTTCTGCTTGGAGCTTTATTTTCTTGTGGTGTTTGGCTTCTGTGTTTATTTTCTGGTTAGTTTGTTCTTTGCATCTGCCGTCATCTGTCGTTTCCGATCAGCCAGCTTCCTGCTTCTCAGTTTGGCCACACCCACTCTCACCTGTTCTCTGTTTCAGTTTGCTTCATTAGCCTTAGTCCATAAAATCAGATGTCATTCCAGAATTCAGTGGAACATTGTTCATTTTTAAACTAAAATATATTCAACTAATATTTTTTGGTTTATTATCATTTGTGTTTGATCATATGAGGCAGATGGAAAGCACACACGGTATCTAATCATGTTCTGAAGTATGTAAAAAATGTCTGTCTGTGTTATATTTTTCAGCTGAGGAAGTGGTCCATTAGGAGACAAAACAAGTTTGGAAAAAAAATTAAAAATCTGATTTTACATTTTCCAACTTTTAAATGCTGCCTCATGCAATTGAACCTAGTTTTCTCTTCTTTACATGTACATTAATTCTGATTTTGCTCAGGTTTTATTTTCCCCTTTCCTGGATCATGTATTATGTCTGTAGAGGAACAACATGGTATATTTTAAGTTTCACTTGATTAGGATTAGAAAAAAAATATAATAAAATAGATGGCTTCATGATTAGAACAGCTTGTTAAAAGGATGTTTTCTCCCTGATGACCTGCACCATCTGTGAAAGACAAATGTGGTAAAAATATAAAATAAAAAAAGTTAATCTTGATGAACCTCTTTGTGTAAAGATTGCCTTTATTACTGTTAAAACAAATAAGTAAAAACAAGAAAAGTTATTTAACCTGAAAAAAAATGTTTTTTTTCTGGAAAGCTGAGAGGAGAAAGGAGCACTTTGTTTCAGAGAATTCAGCTGAAAGTTGTAGAGTTTGAATTATTATTGTTTTATTCATGAACACATTTTTTGCCTTTTTCTGCTGCACAGTTCTCCATTCTTCATTATCATACTGTTACAACGGTAAGAATTTAGTGACAGAGTGGCTTTCCTCTATATGAAGCAAACATTTCTGAGTCACATCAGCAATTTATAACTCTGTCCGTGAACTGAATTTGAACACAGTGATTGCAAGAAAGTGTGATATTTTAAGAGAAAAATTATTCAGTTTTCACAGATTTTCAAGCATTACTTCTTGTCTTTCAGTTTGATTATTACAATTTGGTAAATGTGTCATGACTTGCGTGGTTTTATTTGTCAGTTTTGGTTTTCTGAGTGGAGGAGTTTAAGGTCGTAATCACACCTGATAGTTCGGCAGACTCTGTTTCATTGGGGACCAAAATTGTAAGAATTGTTTACATTTTCAGTTGGTGCGGTTCACATTCACACTGCTCTTTGTCAAACAAACTAAACCCTGTGAACAACCTGTTCTCTCCCTCACCTGTGGTGGCGCTGCACCAAGAACCAGTGAAGGGAACTACACTAAAACCTCAGAAGAAGACAAGAAGCGCGACTTCCTTCTTTACAAAATGTAAACAAACATGGAGTGACGTCAGATTTTAGTGTCTGTAGGATTTATTTGTTGGTTTTGGCCAAACAAACACTTTTCAAAAATGGGCTCAGCATGAGTGGAAGATGAGGCAGAACCTTGGAGAATATTGTTTTCCTCACAAGGCAGCTGAGACGGCTTAGTATGAGGCGGAGTTCACCGAGAAGAAGTGGGTCCAGATTCATAGCAGTGATGTCCACCTTATACAGATATCGAGCGAGGTATTTACAAGATTTGAGTAACATCAGAGTATGATTACGCATTCACACCTCCCCAAATGAACCAGACTTTATAGACAGACAAACTAGAGTTTGATCAAAGCGGACTAAACAGGGCTGGTGAATACACCATAAGTTTCAAGTGAAAGTAGGATGGAGCAGGAGATGGATCGACGGATTTGAGCCTCTTCCTCAGTAATAAGAGCGTTGCTTTGGTCGGTCGTGGTGAAGAAAGAGCTGAGTCGAAAGGCAAAGCTTTCGATTTACTGGTCTGTCTATGATTCAACCCTCACCTCTGGCCATGAGGTGTGGATCATGACTAAAAGAACAAGAACCTGGATACAAGCAGCCAAAATAGGCTTCCTTCAATGGGTTCAGCCTTAGTGATAGGGTAAAGATCTACTTCACGTTACGTTATGTTTCCTGTCTGGCCTGAGAACACACCTCAGGGTCCCCCAGGTCGAGCTGGTAAGTGTCACTGGGAAGAGGGATGTCTGGCTTTTTTCTTCTGGACCTATTGCCGCTATGATTTCACCACAGATAAGCGGCAGAAGATAGATAAAATGATTTTTTATGTTTTTTCAATTTAGTTGCATTTTTGTTAACCTCAGATTTTATTTTGTTTAGGTCAATTCTGTCGCTACCCGTTGTAATTGCATCTACTGTTGGTCTGCCCCGTTAATTGTCTAAATTTAGTTTTTCCCCTGTGACTTGTCACCACTCAGTAGCTACAGGCCTCAGGTACTCTGCTGTGGATATAAAGTTGGGATTTTCTGCTCCCATCTATACCTAACTGGGCTTTTAATGAACAACAAAACAAAACAAAACAAAAACACCCTTGACGTGTAGCCATCTTGGTCCCCCCCGCCCTCATTAGTGTTGCTTAAGACCACAGCAGGCAGTTGTTTTTTTAAATGATTAATCATTAAAAGCCAGTGCTCTCTAGTTACCCAACACCACACAGCAGGCAGACACAGGTGGTGTCAAGCTGATGAGCTAAAGTGGGCCATTTAGAAGCAAAGAAAGCCAAATTTTTTCCTCCAGGAGTTGGCCAAAGCCAGTTCACAGCTAAAAGAATGATGAATATTGGTTGTAAATTTGTCAGCTGGCCCAAAGCAACCATTAGCTACGCAATTAAGTTCATTCAAAGGTGACCAAGCATTTGTATTTTGTTTGCAGGTTCTTACTGTCTCTAATCTGTTAAGTAAGTTTGATGTTTTTGCCAATTAGCAGTCCCCACTGTAGTTGTATCAGCAGTTCTCTAAGGTTCAGCAACAAAGCTGAGCCAAGTTTATTCAAGCCCATTGACTGTGATCCAGGCCTTCATCTTCCCTCCTCCTACCAATCCCAGCATGTGTTCAAACGTGTGCTGTGTCTTTTCTAATTCATAAACTGGCATCTGTCCTCGTTCTCTGTGTGGCTCAATCACAGTCGCACTCACTGCCACAATGATTACACACTTAATCGGAGGATTCAGGACTGCTATACGGCCTCCTGCTGAGTGCTCTGTCAGGATCTTAAGGTTTCATATTCATGTCTGAAGTGCCTTCAAATTGAATTAAAGACGAGGTTCTGTCTCATTCTGGATTAATTGATACGGCTTCATGTTCTGAATCTATTTGCAGATGTAAGCGGCTGCTGTCATGAGTGAATCAGATGTACTGAATGCAGCTTTGAGAATTCAAAAGAAGATGAAGGGTATACATTAAGTTATATTTGGTGTTTGTGATGGAAGACTTCAAAAATGTCAAGTCTTTTGGTGCAGATAAGTTGCAGAGAAGTACAGTACTGTGACCTAAGGCCAAGAGATAAAGAAAGTTGAACTGAATATAATTTAATGAATTATACACAAAAGACAATGGATAATGTCATTATTTTTTGTGTCCATGTTGAGGTGCAAGCCAAACCAAGTTCTTGGACAGCCACCTTTTCCCTTGGAAAGACTTGTGGCTCTGAATGTGATGTCTGTTAGTTGCCAGGCACCATTGAAGCTGAAATTTTATGTGTTCCAGATTTTCCTCCTGAAGGATGAGGCTTCACAACCTCCTGGCCATTTTGCTCAATTGAACCATGACGACCCTGTTGTCCCTTTAGGGGAGACTCTTCTTTGACTCTGCCTCTTTCCCCCACCTTCACTTTTTAGGAGCCAAAATTTTTCCCAGGTTGTCAGAAAATTAAAAAAAAATCTATTTATTCAGGTCTTTTAGGCAAACATTCCTGCAAAGTGAAGAGAAGGAATGATGATATACTTGGATTTATTTTTAAGAGTGCACGTGTTGTGTGAATCTATCGTTTGCATTACGGCTGCTGACTGTGTGAGTGTGCAGCTGCAGCTATTTATCTTCTTCAGAGCAGTGCTGTGGTTGCCGTGCCACTCCGAGCACCTGTTTTCTCTCTGCTTACTTGTTTTCTTTTATGTAATTCATTCCCATCTCTCCTGAGATTTAGTTTTGAGTGCCCTATGTTAACTATATGAGAATCTTGTAACGCCGTATTATGTAATAACGCCACAATATGTAATAACAATTTAATAATAATAATAATAATAACATTTTGTAACAATCGCCATCAAATGTAATAATGTTATTACATAATGTGGCTGAATATATTACAAAAGGTGTTAAAGACTTTTAATACATTTTGTATCAATTATAACAAAATGCGGTTTTAGTACAGTTTTATTACATTTTGAAGCCCGATTTTATTATGTTATTACATATTGTGGCGTTACAGGTCTTATAGGAGACTTTCACATTTAAATCATCCAGCTGGTGTCTATATGAAGTGGAACTGCAATGCTTTGGTCTGAATTCTTCCATAAAGTAACTCTACAAGCTCGTCTTTCACCCCTTTTCTGAGCTGTGTCAGGAGCCCACCACGTCTGTTTTCAACCAATGCAGGGTTTTTTTAAGGCAGGGTTTTTGGACAAGGGTGACTTAAAAGGCATTCAAGTCAAACTCACAGTAAGTGATCAGGGCAACCTTAAAAACACAGTATTGGTGAATATTTCTACAACAAACTAAACTGACTGAGTGGGATGTAAATGTCTTTTCAGCTACACCCACAGAAAAGATAAAAATATGTATTTTTTAACTCAACCTTCACATTAGTCATTTTGTTGGAAGCCTTGGTTTAAAAAATAATTAATTTATGGCAAAATTATGTTGCTGCAATAGTTAATTAATTTATTTTTCCACTTTATAAACGAATATTTAACTATTAGATTATGGTTATAAAGCACAAGTGATTAATTTTTATGAGGGTGGGACTACATGATAATTCAAAACCACTGTTTTATATTATATATTTCAGAGATGCCACTTTGACACTAATGTAGGAATTTTCATGTCCACTAAAGAACTTTTCCCAATAACTTTTGATGTAATTAAATATTGTTATTCCCCTGGAAGATGAAATGACCCATTGGGTTGTCTTGGAAAAGGTGAATTTCCAGTGATTTATGAGCTTTGTTCTCAGCAGAGGCTTTGGCCTATATGCAAGCTTCTTCTGTCTTCCTGTATCAGAAAAGTGGGAGACATTTGACCTGAATTTACATGGCAGATAGGTTATGACAGCTGTGCTGGATTTGCTTTTGCTTTCAACTGTATATCAGCCCTTAAGGGTAAAGAAACAAGCAAAGAGCAACACAATGCTGCTTAATGATTAACTAATAAAAACATCTTATATGAATTCAAAACTAAAGATATGTTAAACATATTAATTGTTACATTTCAACAAAGAGATTCTACATATAATGTCAGTTCTAAGGGTGTATTCATACCAGCCCTGTTTAGTCTGCTTTAATCAAACTCTAGTTTGTTTGCCTAGAATCAATTGGGGAGGTATGAATGTGTAATAAAAGTCGGATGGTTACCAAAAAAGCAAACTCTAGTCCACCTGGAAACCTAGGTCTCTGTTCGGTTAAAGCAAACTCTGGTGTGGTTTGAATGCATGTGTGAACTCCAAGTGGACCCGAGACTGCTCCAAAAGCAGGAAGTGGATCATCAAGCAGGGCATTCTGAGTAATAACAGTAATAACGTTACTCAGATACCAGTATAAGGTGGATATCACACTCTAAAAATGAAATGTTAGATTTACTTAACCATGTTATGTCAACTGGTTCCACTTAACTGAGTTGAGTAAATT
>JARVJO010000082.1:8109284-8121873 GCA_031762555.1 Cynodonichthys magdalenae
TCCTGATCAAAAATAACACCAAGGTTCTTTACATTAGAGCTGGAGGCCAGATTAATGCCATCCAGAGGAAGTGAAAGTGATCCCTAAGATGCTCAGGTCCAAAAACCACAACCTCTGTCTTATCTGAGTTTAGAAGAAGAAAATTAAGAGTCATCCAAGTTTTTATGTCTCTGTTATTCTCTTATTCTCCAAAGTGTGGGCTGAAGATGACACAAAAGAAAGAAAGATTTAACACCTCTGAATGAAATCAATGAGGTGCAACTAATTGTTTTATCAGGTCTGTTGTTCAGTCATTTCTAATAGGAGTTTTATTTGAATCGTTCCTGTAATTTGTAGGAATCACAGTGTTACAATGTCAGAATAATGTACAGGAAACATTAGGCATCAGACTCAGCGGGGAGAAAAGCAGGATGGCTTTGATGATGAAATCATTTTTTTACAGAGAATCTGACAGAAAAATCTGGGGTTAAATCATACTTTCCTGGCTTTCAAAACTTAAAGGTCGATGAGTCTCCTTCTGATTTTTCACTGCCTTCTTAAAATTCTGTGTTATGAACAATGTGTAAAACTTATTTCACTGAAATTATTTGAAACTCCTGCAAGATTCAGTTAATTTTTAACAACTAATGTCACAGAAATCTAAAAAGGAACACGTCTTTGTTTTCCAAAGTGTAAGAACAATATAATTTTATGATATACCTAAATTTCAACATGTTAACAATATGTTAAAAATATGCTGTTTTGATTTGGTCGTATTGGACTTTTGTGTGACCCTTTCTTGTCTGTGTTTTAAATCCTCTGTGGGAAAGTCATGCTGGACCGTGAGGGGTTCGCAGTCCCCTCACGGTCCTCACTGATTACATGCAGTTCTGTGGGAAAATACCTGTAGAGCAGAGATAAGTGCTTAATTAACTCAAATAAAATGTCAATGCAGGTAATTAAAATGTGCAAACTACTATCTGCATTCATGAGATAATATTTTTTTTATTCTTATATAAAAGTGTGTTTATTCCTACAACCAAATAATAATTTCTTAGAATGTTTGTCATCATCTTTCTCCTCTCCACCAGTTCCCTATAAAACTCTGTCCATCTTTTAATACAGAGGAAAATAAAAAGGCAATTAATTTTGCACCGCCTCCAGATATTTTTGTAATTCTGTGCTCATTTCTTTTATTCTTCCAGATGTTCTCAGTTCATGAACCCGTATTATAAATGAAAGAATAACAAGAAGCTATGAAACAGAAGACTAAGTCTCGTTTTCCCATTTGTCCCAAGTGTCTCTCTTCATAGTTTTTGTCTTGTTTTTGACTGGCAGTCTGTTATTTAGGGGCTGGTTTGGCTTCAGGCTACACTGTGACCCTGAACAGTAACAAATGAAAACGTGACATTTTAATTGGACTGATGGTTTGGTGAACAAGAGTTCAGACAAAAGGGAGCATCAAACTTACATCAACTTAGCAAACTTTGCAGCCAAGTAGCAATATTTGTCTTTTTTTTTCTATTTTATTAAATTCGGAACATTTTAGACACATAAACAAAAATATAAACAAGTAAATGATTGTGTTTGTGTTTTGCTGTAAAATTTAGGAAGCCTGAGAACAGATTTTGGTATGTTATAGAAAACGAGTAAGGGACGATGTTGCCCCTGCCAGCATATTTAGCTTTCAGTTTGTTATTAGGTTTGTGCACTCTACCAAAGTATCTGTCTGCTCTCATAGGGACTGAAGAAGCCTGATTTTGGACTTCAATACAAGAGCAAAAATATAAAATAAAATAAAAAAAAAAATCAGGAACATTAAGCTAAATGAAAAAAGGCTTGAGAGAAGCAGTGTTTTCAAAAGAAACAAACAAAAATAAATCTGTGTCCTCGCTATATATTTCATAGAATACTCCACAACATTCTTCAGCTATCTAAGGTTATATGAGGGTTTGTTTCTGTGTAATTGTTCCGTCTGTGCTGACTGATAAGGTTGCAAATAATTTTATTATATTACAGCATACAGATCCCTGCTGAGCCAACCCAATGATCTCACATATCTGCTCAAACTCATTAAAATGTGCTTCAAATGTGGTTTCTGGATATTAAACTCATTTTAAGTCAGTGACACAGCATTAATTTGCCAGGGCTCTTAACAGGTCGATGCTGCAGAAGAGGATGAAGATGTGATTTGTTTACTGGTTTGCAGTAGTTTTAGTTAAATTCTGCAGGTGCTGAAACAAAGGAAATTGAAGCTAATTAGCTTTTCTGAATGTACACTGAAAAAAAAATGTAGACTTGACTAAATTAAAGTGGAAAACAAAAAATGTCATTTTAAGATAATTTGCTTTTCAAAAATTAGGTCCTAATACCAAACCATCAAAACAAATTTGATTTGACAAATCGTGCTGTCGAAGTTGACAACTAACAAACAGAAAAATACATAATTTAACAAAAACAAACAAAAAAAATAATAATGATGTAACCTGTTGGACTTTTTTTTGTTTTTTTACTTAAGCTTACACTGCTTGGTGTTCAGAATGTTCTGTTCGATAATGACCAGGTTTGTTCTTATTGCTTTTCTTTGTTTTAACAAGAGACCATTCTGTTTCTTTGTTCCCCTGAAGAACAAAAAAAGTTAAACAAATCCCTCTTTTATGTGAGCTTTTCAGCTCAACCGGTGGCTTAATTGTCAATTTTCTTCATTTCAACATGTGTTTTTGAGAAAACCACTTATTAAACTAAAGGCAGATTTAAAAGTTTGGTCGTCTGGTAGGATTCAGTCACAAGTACAGATTGTGAAACATGCTGGTGTGCAGAATAAATAGCTTTATAGTCAAAAATGTCCAAATCCAGTGCTTTTCAGAAAGAAAAAAAATCACTTCATCTCTGAGTTTCATCTTAACACATCTTCCAGCAACAAGCTGGCAATTTGATTCAACACAACACTGAGAAGAAAAAAAAAATTTACATTTTGTTGCACTTCTACAACAAACAAGCATTTCCCTGCTTGTTGAGGTCATTTTCTTTCTGAATGCTCTTACAATTTCAGCTCATATAGCGCTACAGCTGCTCCTGTTTCATTCTGCTGTTCGTACTGGAGTCACAGTTCTTGATATAATCGGTCGTCTGAAAACTAGCGACAGTGATGATCCCAGCACTTTTCTGAAAAGTTTCCAACTTGAGGATTTTCAACCTAAAAGCGCTGGAAGCAGAACATGCTGAAAAAGGTGACGAACTCCGAGAGAGGACGTTTGGTTAGAGTTCTTTTCTGTACGCATCAGCACACTCTTTTTATTCACTGGGGGAAACAGAGACACGAGACAATGTAAGAAGAAGAAGAGGAAGAAGAAGAAGAAGGGGGGTGGGGTGGACATTGGCCTATATTCTGATCAGAACCATGTGTTAAACAGCCCAGTGGGACTGATCCTGAAGCTCCCGATTAACTTATCTGTTATTGCCTATTAGCACTGAGATTATGACAACTATTAAAATCTTTGAACACATCCTGAAAATTTAATTTATTTTGTTTCTAATTTTCCAATGAAATAAGCATAATTTGTGCAAAGCTTGAGTTTTACATGTGTTTCACACATGCTGCGTTTTCAAGGTGAAAGTGTGTCATTCCTATGAGTTCAGGAAGCTTTTTTAAATAAATATTTTATGTTGTCATTTCAGCAGCCTTACTGTCTGAGGAATAAAGCTTTTCCACATTCTGCTTGTTTTTGATATAATGGAAAGAAATCATCTTCCAGACGGCAGGAGGTTAAAAAAGATTGTGGGCAGAGTGAAAAGGATCTCTCACAATTCTGAGATTTTCTTTTCTTTTTAGCAATTCAGACTCCCCCAGATTTGGAGTCTTTGATGTATGTTGTTTTTAGAAAAATCCACAATCAGCTTTTCAGTTTTGCAGACATTAAGAGACAAATTGTTGTCTCTGCGCCAGTCCACTAACTCTTCCACTATTGCCCTATAGGTTGTTTTATATTCAGTAAAAAATCAGCAGCTTTCATGAGGTGGTTAATCTGGGAGTGAAGTTAGCAGAGTAAAAGCAAAGGATTTGCATACATCCATGAGGACTCTCCTATATACCTGTTTTAAAAAAGCTTCATAAAGCTATTCATAAGAGATAAAAGCCACTGTGTGACTGTATTTGTGTAAAAACCATTAAAGGCCTAAGAAAAGTCAGTAAAAAAAGATACAGTGCATGGCCCTTAGCATCTTCACTATCAATGATTTTGAAACAAAAAGCACTGAGTCCGTCATGTTGCAGACCCTTTAAACATCAGAGAAAAATATTTCTGTTCAGTTAAAGGGTTATGTCATGCAAAATCCACTGTTTCAGCCATTAAATGCATTTTGTTGTGCACTCAAAATCTCTAGGAGAGCAGAAAATTAGAATTTATTCTCTCACAGAGTTGCAAAGAAATGTGTCTCCGACATGTAAGACTGGATGGACAAGTCTTTCTTCACTGATATATTTTAATTAATTTGAGTCGCAAACCCCTCTATCAAACTAGAATGCCAAAAAAAGACAAAAGTATTGCAGTTTATCTGTATATAGACCCCAACTGAATGATTTAAATGTGAAAAAGAAGGATTTAAAAGCAGCATATGTCTTCTCTAAAATTTAGCTCTCACTGAAAAATGGCAGAAAATGTCAAATGACATTAACAGAGAAACATTGATTACTGTGGAACTGTGACTGTCAATTCCCCACAACTGTGGTAGTGTTGTGCGAAAACAACACGGTTCATCTTGTAACAAGACAAAGCCCAGAGCTGGCAATTAAAAGAAAAGTCAAATATGCTGGTGATCCCAGGGTGCATCTGCAAGTAACCTGGTATTTTGGTCATAGGACTTTATCTGGGTGGCCGCAGCCACAGCTTTAAAAAATGCCCTCTGGCAGGAAAGAGTGCTGGCTAGATTGTGTCACTCTTTATTACCACCATGCCTGCATTCTTAAAATTAGAGCGGACACGTCTGTAAACATAGCAGTGGATCTTGGAATGGCTTCCAGTTGGGGTTGAGAGCTAAATAAGGATTCTATACAGGTATGGATAAAAGCTTAATTAGGTTAGTGTTGATTTGTTGCTCCCTGCTCTCTAGTTGATCATCTATTAGGTTTTTCTCCACAAATCATCTGATCCTGGACACTGATGAAGTCAGCTGAACTGGAAAAGATTCAAACCAATACTAATACAATCTTAGTCCTGTTCCCATCCATCTGTACTAATTTAGGTGCGTTTTCTAGAAAGCAATAAAACAAAAAAGTACTCATTTATTAACAAGAATGTGTGTTGCTCTAACTCTGGTCATTTGGGGGTGGGGTTTATATCTAACAAACAGAGCTATGGAAAGAACCTGATAGTGTGCAACAGACTGACCAACCGATATTGTATTTGCTATGCCTGCGAGTAATGGAAAGTGCAACAAAGCCTGAGAGAAGATAGACAGTCAGGCACAGATGGGGGAAATAACTGTTAACTGTGCAGCCAATATCCCAGTCCCTGTCCCTTTTCTGCACTGCATTGTGCAACGTTGTGTGCTAGTGGTAATCAATGTTTGGCACTAGTTATTTGTGGAGTCACATCCTGAGTGCCAGCATAGGGAGACTCCAAGGTCAGTGCACAGTGCATGCAGGGTTACTAGCTGCTTATGCACATCAGCAGATGCACCAGAACAAGACCGCTCAGGTTAAAATCTTTTTCTGTTCTGTTGTCATGACGTGTATACGGAAAGTCAACCGTTGATTAAACTAAACATCTCTTACGACTTCTTTTACCCAGTTACAATGTCAGTTTAGTGTGAGTAAACATTTTGAATCAGGTCCCAAATTCTATTTATATCCCCCATAAAAAGCGAGCCTTTCCTGCTTTAACGGGCAGAACATGTATAATCAGTAGATACAATTACCAGTGAGTTATTTTTAAGTCAGAGGCTTCCACTTTATGCATGGCTTGTTTTTCACTCAGTCACACATGACCAAGTGCTTGTTTTTTTTGTTTTTTTCATTTTACCGATCATCGAGCAAAACGGATAAAAACCGTCCAAGAGAAACACGCTCATTTGATTTACAACCGTGCCGTCCAGACGACAGCTTTCACTTTTTCACTCTTTCGAGAGATTTAACAGGCGCTGGCGAAGTGAATCCAACATACGTCAAATCGCACAGCGATTAAATCTGATACAAAGTATGATGTGGCGGATACTGAGAGAAACTCATTTCACTATCAGAAGACCAAAAAAAACCCTCTTATCTTTGGTTCTATGAAAAGAAAAGCTTTTAATTTTACTGATAAGGACATGGACTCCAAACCATTTCAAAGGACATGTGTTTTGGTTCAAAACAGTTCCGTCTCAATACCAGCGCTGATTACAGATGCTAAATGGTAAACAGACTTTTATAGCACCCTTCGAACCAACCAGACTACTCAAAGCACTTTACAACACTATTTGTGCCCTCATTACCCTCCCAGACACACATTAAACACACAGCATTAAACTATAGGTCTACATAGCTAATCGGGACAAATATAATTTTCTAGAGTTTAATCAGTGCTTTAGATTATAGTATTACACAGATAAAGTACATTGGAGAAACTGAAGGTTTAGTGTCTTGTCCAGCGACTGCATATCGGTCAAACCAGAGTTGCTTAAAATAAAAATGAACTTTACAGATTTTTTTTTTAATTCTGTTAAATAAAATTCTGATTTCTACAATAATTACAAACTCTATCACTGCATACTTTGAGCCATTTTTAAGTATTCCAAGACAAAACACAGATCTATATCAACATGACTTCTGTCTTTAATGCATTGATAGCCCAGCATGTGAAAAGTGAAAACATCTTTTTTTTACTTATTTATTTTTTCGTTCTTTTTCAAACCTTCAGCATGTGGTCTCATCTCAACGATTCCTCCAACTTCTGCCCAATCAGAGGTATTCGTCTGTAAAATTACCCGGCGAGTCGCCTGTTAACTAGCCCTGCTGCATGCTGGGAATATTTGTTTTTGTTGTAGACGAAGCTGTCAGTATCCATTTTGTGAGGCAGGCAAAGTGATTTCCCAACATATATTTTATTAAACTACATGCTTCCTCTTTCTGACAATGATCCTTGACTCAAATTTCAGATAAATAATAAATAGCGCTTTGTGTTAACTCTTTTTTTTATTCTTTCTTAATTAAAAATCAGTTGTAGAAAGAAAAGTTTTTTGTCCTATAGAGAACACATTAATCATTAGTGATATAAATATTAAGTAAATATGCTAAATAAAAGAAATATATTTGATGTAACTCCTACATGGATTCCCTTTGTTCCATTTCCGTGTGTATTTCTCAGTGTGTATTTCTCAGTGTGTATTGCATGATGTTGTTGTGCTTTTATTTTTAAAGCATAAATAAAATGAAATTATCATCACAGGCCTTTAAATCAATTGCAGTCCTTCACATAAATGTAACAAATGTGTTTTTTATCATATTGCGGTTACACAGGGAGCTGTGTGAAGAGGTCTCTTGGACCTGCTGCACTGATGTTTTGCTTGATTTTTGAGTTTTATTAGATCAACTTGTCAGCTTGCTGAACATGTGGATCTTTATTGTAATAAGATTTAGGAGATGTGATATTTATGAATTTTGTTGTTCAACAACTAAATTACCAGCTGGTGGAACATTTGTTTTGCACTGCTGCCTTGGGCTTACTATTTATCCTAACAAGCATGTTAGCTTAACTGGTGACTTGAAATTGTCCCTATAGGAGCTTGAATGATTGTCTCTGGTTCAGGTGTCGCCTCTGCCTCTCCTCCATGGATGCTGGACCTGGGCACCAAACGGTTATAGAAACTTGAAACCGCGGTCTCTTTTGCCTTTCTTCAATCTCCAAACATTAACCGGATTATTCTCTATAAAGACTAGTTTAGTGGTTTGGTGGACTCGACAGCGTCTCACCAAACATTTGCAAAAGACTGATTCCTTGTTTCTGCTGCTCTGTTATTGTTGCTTCATGAAGTGTAGAGGTTTTTTCAACACTTTCAGCTCATGGAGGAATGAGAGAAAGACATCGGGTCACCTCAGGTCAGAAGTTAATCAAGCTGTGAGCAACATTTAGAAAATCGGGCAACGACAATCACTGGCTGCAGTTTTGTATTAGCCTTGTGAAATAACTTTTTTTATGTCTGTGCCATCCTTTTACTAATAACACATATGTTGCAGAAAAACAGCTTGGTTCCGAAGGACATTATTTACTTTAGAAGTGACCTACATTTTCCTATTAAGCTTTTTTAAAAGTAAGCAAGTAAGTAAATATTTGTGGTTAATTAGTTGTCATTTTCTCTACTTCTATAGCAAAATATATTGTAAACGTATTGTGTTTTTTTTTCTAAAGTTCTGTGAATGTTAGTTTTTGGTGAGATGTTTGGTTTTTGTTTGTGTTTTTAATGAAACGGAGGGAAAAAGTGTTTTCGCCGCAGGCCGCGAGCAGCACATGCATCATCATTATTACACATCTCAGAGGCTATTTTTAGACCTTTGATTTTCTGTCACGGCGCTCTGCCTCTTAAAGCCACGTGTGTCTTTAAAATCTAGACTATTTTTAGAAGAAATAAAAAAGGTCATTTTGCCTTTAACTACATTTCTGTTTTTTTGTGCGCTCAGCTGTAGATGAAGAATGTAAGAGACGTAATTTGTCTGAGATTGCTGTGATGAGATTTTTTCACCCCAGCTGGGATAATAACCTCTGATAGACACTATTACAGGTGCTGCTGACAGATAAATGATGGGACTGTGCTTTTAGGTGCAAGTTTGCCAGTGAGTTCAGAACCCTGTTCAGGTACAACAATCATGCAGCTATTTTTGTAAGACCCTTAAAATAAAAATTAAACTATTTTTGGTCCGATTGATTTGATCAGTTCAAAAAAGGGAGACAAAAGATGTAAAAGACAGCATAACTGTCGTTGTCACTTGTTTTTAAAGGTTTTACTATAGATAAAACTACATTTGCTAATAAATTATGTAAAATGCAAACAAAACCAAACTCATATTAAAATTGTTCTTTGCAAATTACACTTTTTTTGTTTTAAATAAATATATAATGTAAAATCATACGCAATTATTTTTGTGACTTATGAGAATAGTCATCTCAATTTATAATGTCTTTACAGATATTTAGACAGCAACTGGTTGAATCAAATGTAAAAAGTTAGTTTATTTTTTTAGAGTTGGTATAATGGTGCAGTGCTGTTCTGTTTGTTTGGTTTTTTTTTTTGAACAAATTGTTTGCTTGTGCTAATTGTTGCAGAAACACATTACTATTGTACTGACTAGGTTCTAAAACTATAACATTTAGGTCAAAATTTAAGAAGAACTGACAGTTCTAATTAAATTGATACTCCTACATCAGAGCATTTTCATTATCTGTTTAATTCTATTTAAATAATATACAGATATAAAAGATAGTTTTCCATTAATAGACAAACAGGCTAAAGCTGGTATTTTTAAAGTGGCTGTCTTGATACAGTGTGGTGAAAAAAATGAAAAAGAAATCCTGGGTGACTAAAGGATTTATTTTAAAATGTTATTATAGCTGGATGTATGTACTCTTCTGTCACTGCTAACTCTGCATGTTAAGTCGCCAGCTTAGTTGTTGCTAGGTTACAAACATCACATCCCAGTGCATTTATAGAGATATTTGAGGATTTCACCTATAGGGATCAACCAACTGAGAAATGTTTTTAAAGACCTTTATAAAGTCGGTTACACTATTACTAATGTAATAAATGATCAATAGGCTGACCTTTTCCATGAAATAATGACCTAATTTTTAAATACATCTTGTCCATTTCAGGGTTTTTCACATCCAGAAAGAAACAACAACTATATGCAAATAGCAAATGGTATTTTTTACCGAACAGTCTGGTGGAAATCAACAAATTCTGTATCTAATGTTATCTTAAAATATTCACACTCCCAGCTTTTCAGTTGTTTGTTGTTCTAACAAAATAATGAAAAAGAATAAAACGAATCTTTCATTTCAAGATGACCTCAGTGTCTTGTGTGTTTTAAACATCTGCATGCAGAATATTTTAACATAATAGTTGTTACCACATTATAACAAGGAATGTGAGTTATTGATGAGTTGTGTGTGGAAAGAGCAAGAACCTGCAGAAGAATAAAATTAGGAGCAAACAACATGCAGATTGTTTGGTCGGGGATGAAAAAAAAAAGCCAATAATCCAAGGCAAAAATTATATTAACTGAGTTTTCAGCAGGTTCAGATAAAGGTTGTAAGTTTTTTTTTTTAACCTTACAGATCTACTTTAAGCTCACAGCTTTCCTGTAACAACATCCTGCAAATAAACACAATAACATCTCCCATCACATCGGAAAACTCTGAGACCCCCTCTGTTTCCCCTATACTACCTGCATGCAGTCAGGCGAAATGACAACAGGAGAGACTGAACTAAAACAAGACAACAGCTCCAACCAGTAACAACCTTAATGACCTGCAGCCTGCATGAATAAGTCATATGGAATTTTACAGCCCTTAGTGATGGTTCTCAAGCTAAACTTTATGTTGATTAGTTATTAGCTGGTACTGTCAAAATAATGTTACAATTAAATAATAACCTAATGATTATTGGTCAGTTTATGTTAGCATTATCTGTACAGTGCAAGTTTTAAGGTTAATTGTTTGTAATGCATTAATCATGATTGTTTGCATTTTGCCACACACACGATGCATGTAAAATCGTTACTGAAACAGCTTTAAAGTTGATTTGTAGATTGTGAACTGATGCATTTTTGACTTTTGATGGACAGATTTTCTGTACAACCAATGCAAAAAGGATTTTTTGAAGAACTTCAACTTTTGATTTGAGGCCAAAATAATGTTCCAGCCAAGCACACCAGTGCTCAGGGATGATGAGTGTCTGTACAGGATTTAATCCAAATCTGTCAGTCAAATGTTATTTAAATCTGCAGCATCAGATTGACAGAAAATTCACAAATGCCCTACAGACATGTCTCAATCGATGCTAAAATTACACCTTAAGGATCTATTCTTCATGAAGGGCTAAGTCGAATGTATTTATATATTTTTTTAAAACAGACACAGTTTAATGTTCACTGTGATGTGTTGGAGTTTATATCCACACATGCTGTGTGTCTATATGTGAGCCGTTAAACAGCAGGAGCATCACCAACCACAGACATCGTGAAAACAAACAAATCCATCAAAGATGCCTCTGTGGCTCCACAATCTCCTCTTCTTCCTTATGTAATGTAGGTCCTGTCACAGCAAGTCAGCTTCAGGGGCTCACGCTGCGGCTGCAGCAGCACGAGTCGCATAACAGGCGGGTAACATGGATGATGACGGTTGGGCTGCGTGATGATTGGCCAGGCGTATTGGATGGCTGGTTATTAGTTTGTGACTGACTGTCAGGGAAGCAAATGTTCTGTTTTTGGCACGCTGGACCTGAGAGGAAAATAAATATATAAAAACAGGGTTAATGGTATTCTGTCTAAGTTTAGCGATTTTTCTGGATGATGTCACAACAAGATGAGACGCTGAGAGACTATTTTCAAACGCAGACCTATATAAAGACGAGCCTTTGCTCAAATGAAACAAAGAAACTGGGTTTGCAGGTCACTGCCGTCGCTTACAGGTTTCAGATCAGCGGTTTCCAATCCTGGTTCTTGAGAGCCAGCATCCTGCAGGTTTTAGTCACGTTCCTGCTCCAACACACCTACTTTGATAATCGAATTACCTGGAAAGCAAGTCTGCAAATTGTACACGAGCCTGTTAATCCTTGATTCATTCAAATCACGTGTGTCGAAGCAGAACACCATTTCAAACCTGCAGGATAGAAGCCCTCAAGGACCAGGGTTGGACATTGTCATAGATGAACATTGTGAATTTAGAACATAATCATTACACAACAGAGCTGGGGCACTAATCTCATTAGGTTTTTTTTACTTTCCCTGTATACATATATTAATAAGAAAATTAACTGGAAGAATTGAGGCACAAATAATTTACAATTTCATTGTGCTTTTATTTTTTCTTTTATGACAACATTATAATGAAAAGGTGTATCATCGAATTAGGAATAATTGCTCTTCGACTTTTATATATAATGGCTTCCTCATCAGTGTGTTGCAATTTATTAAAGGAAATATTCACTGGATAAATGCCTTGATTTGACAGTAGCAACATTTTTATAGCTGGTTGATTGCTAAGTTTTTAAAGTGTCCAGTGGACTGAAAAAAATTAACTTATTCTGAAACCTGGGTGAGAGCCTAATTTATTTGAGACTGTGAACAAAACAACTTGGTTCAACAACACAAGTTTTGCGTGATACCTATGTAAAAAATCTGTACAAAACCTACTTTTTTCATCTGAAAAGAAACATTGCTAGTCTCATTCCATCACTTTCTCAGCTGGACTCTGACAAATTTGTCCCTGTCTTCATATCTCCATTCTTTCTGGCATCTCAAATAAAACCAGAGGCGTCAAAAGTATTCATATTCATTATTCTGTTAGGATTGGTTCCTGCTGCCTCTGTTTCCTGCTTGGTCCTCCTGATTGCCTGCAGCTGCGCCTAATCTACTGGA
>JARVJO010000082.1:8140023-8153225 GCA_031762555.1 Cynodonichthys magdalenae
GTTAAGCTCCTCGTTAGAGATCAGCAACTTGTGCAAAAAGTACTGAAACATTTAACAGTTGGACATGTGCATTCAAACGCTTAGGGAAGGTCACATTAAGTTCACCTGTAAAGGTTTGAATGCATTTTAGGCTCATCCTGAAATTTCACCGAAAAGCCAAATATCCCTAACTTTTTGTGAGTTGTGTATATAGTTGAAGTTAAACCCAAGCACCATAGTTGCTTTTGTTCACAGTTATCCCCATTTTTGTTTTGCAACAAATGTTAGAGATGAACTGTTTATCCAATCAGACATTAGTGGTCCTTATTAAACACCTCACCTGTTCAGTGGTTCTGTTTATCTGCAGGGTTTCACAACAGAAAATATTTCAAATACTTTAGCTTGTTGTTTCCATAGAAATGTTTGTCGGAGTTCAATGCTCCCCAGAGCTTGTTTGTACTGTGCCTTCATTTAAACTTCCAGGATTAAAAATCCCACCAGATAGAGTCTAGTATCAAATAAAAGCTTGCTTCTAAGTATACAAAAACAGTTGAAATTTAAGCTCACCAAAACTTATTGACCTCAAGGGTTGCAAACATGACAGTATTGGTGTGAACTTAGTCTAATTAAACCCAGCAACTGTTGCAATAAAATTAGAAGTTAGTAAATGATCCTGCAGTGGTTTATTTATTCACATTGTGGTCAGTCCTCTTAATGATAATCATGTCAAGTTTTAAATAAGAGAAAAATGTCTGATTGGATGTGTTTTCTTTTCTTTTCACACAGCTGTTCCACAAATTAAAGAAAGCAACAGAGCAGAGTGAGGAAAGGTGTTAACTGCAAACCTCCTACTCCAAGACTCAAATAGAGACACAGTAATTATCTTAGAAAAAATAAACAGATCGCTGATACATATGAAGAGCAGTTTTTTATACTTTTGAATAAATGTAAAAAACAGAATATATATATATATATATATATATATATATATATATATATATATATACAGAACCCTTTTATAAAAAGATTTGAATTGTTTTCTTTTCTGGTCCACAGATGCATTAGAAACACTGGCTGCAATAATGCACTAAATTAGAAGTGTATTACTACACAGTAACATTTTGCTTGTGAAAGTCAGGAAACAACTTCAACTAACCTTTCAAATCTAAGACTAGAGCTCTGCTAAAGTTAATGGATGAGCAGTTCTCATACGCACAAATTGGTGCTTTAAGCCAACACCTCAGTGGATTGGTTAATGCTCTTCCTCATTCTGCTGATATGACTCCAGCTGTGTTTGAGATGCAATAATCACTCCACTGGAAAATCTCTGGGTCTTTAAAGTCAGTGTTCACTTAGAGGATTTGGACCCCCTTTATTAAACAACAGTATAAATGGGTCACATTTTCCCTTCTGTTTTCCATTCTCCATGCCTCATTTCCAGTCTATGAGTAAGATTCTGCATTTTGATGGACAGTAAGGTTGAACATTTTTCTGTAATTGGACACATTGAGACTTGCAAGAGCCCCAAACCAATCAAAAAGGAATACAACAAAAAAATCATGCTATCATTACTTTGTGGACCTGTGTGGGACAGTAAACAACTAAACTCTTTGTTTTACTCTTTCCCCTGTGAACGCCTTTAAATAAAAGACCAATGAGTCCAGAAACGTTTTTAAGTAATGGGTGCCGTCCAATGGCGTTCACTTACCTACATGTAAAAGTTCATTATTCTTTCACTTGATGCTGCAAAAATAGCTTCTATGCAAACAGGCTTTTTAAAAGGGGGATATTATGCAAAATCAACTTTCCTGTTCTTTTATGTTCATTATATCATGCTTTAATTCATTCCCTCGTCAAAAACATACCCAGAGTGTTGCTTTGACTCATTCATGCATGTTTGAGAAATCATTGAATCTCCTGTGGTAGCCATGTGGAGCTGTCTAAATGCTTTGCTGGTACAAAACGCCTCCTATTTGCACATAGCTCCTCCCTGGAGCTCAGTCTGCAGCTGAGCTCCCGCTCCACAGAGCAGCCCTCCCCCGAAGCATTGTGATGATGTTTTAAAGTGGGAAAGTCAGAAATGAACCAATTTCAAGGCGTTTAGATAGGCTATGATGCAAAGTCAAATTTATTTTGATATATACAGCCTTTTCATAACAACAAAAGGTGACATAGTTACTTGATTGTGGAATGGAATTGAATTATGTGCCTAGAAAATTTATAATACCTTCCCCTCTCCTTTAAGAAAAAAATATGATACCTCATTATTTCTTCACCTCAACCCTTTGCTGGTTTATTTTATCTCAGAAAATAAAATCATCTGTTGATAAGGCTGTGTCCTCTCAGGTCTTATCTGTGATTGATCTGGAAGTTTCTTCTTTGCTTCTCTGTTATCAGTTTATGACACAAAACTGTTGTGGAACTAAACTTTTCAACAGCAAATGGATTTGTGTCCTTTCCATTTAGATAAGCAGGACGAGGATCTAAAAAAGATATCTGATGTGTACATGCTGTGTAACAGCAAAGCTATATATTAACCTCAAAACCAGATCATTCTATCATTTTTTTCTTTTTCATGTCAGACAGAAGTGTTAACCACTAACGTAAGGGGTGCCAAGTGTAAAGTAAAATGTTCAAAAATGTTCCTAATACATTTTTATTATTTAGCTGACTTTTTGAGTGTAAATTCCTAGTTAATTTTTTTTCAAGCTCTCTGTTCTTACATTCCAACACTGCAGACACTTCCCTACAAGACATCAATAAAAATTTGAAATGCCATGGTCAGCAGCGTTAGCAGCGTTAGCAGCGTTAGCGGTTGCTTTTGTCTCAAAATGACAACATCCTAACAAGAGCAACATCGGAGGCTGGGTTCCATTCCAAAATACCTAAATGTACTTCAACATTTAAGATTTAACTTTTACATTTAGCTTTACTATTTAGACATAACATTTAACATTTAGTAAAATTAAGCAAAATGTAAGAACAGATAGCTAAATAACAATAAACTAAAAATTTACTAGGATTTTATATTCAGTAAGTGAGATAAATAATAAAAATGTGTTGGTGACATGTTTTTTAACTCGATGTATCATAATAATGTAATCACTATTGAAATTTAAGTGTGTGGTGAGAATGACTTTTAGCCAATGTTTAGGTTGTAGTTGTTATAGTTGTATTTTCTAGGGTTGATTAGTTGTGGCAGCCATATTAATTCAGGTTGAACTGATTTTCTTTACATATACAGTAAGATGCATATAAGAGGGGGTTATATGTGGAGAACCATCGCCCTCTCTGGCCACCCTTTGGTGATGACCCTGTCTTTAATAATTATTTTCAAACAAACAATATTTTTATGAATTATATTTAACTAATCTTTGATGATATTAAATACCTTATATTATCAGTCAGCTTTATTGTTTTATTTTATTTTATTTTTCTACATGATATTTGGAAAGGAAACTTTTTTATTCCAAAATGACACAGGAGATGTGTGTCAGTAGCTTTCAAAACTGGCTTCCTGTCAAACTGCTGTGTGAGATAACCAAAGCACACCATTTTGCTTTTGAGGAACAGATGTAACAACGGGGAGGTTGCGCACCTGCTAAGATGAAGCGTGCAGTTTGTAATTATTAGGATCCAAGAGGTGGTGTATTTTCTTTGTTTACATTTCTGTCTCCTCTTTTTGACAGACAATCTCTCACAGCGACACACATACCGGTAATTGTGATGACTGATAGGGTCTTTGTCTCAAAGTCCATTTTTATACTGTTTGTGGCTATCACGAGTTTGTGACAACCTTTCATACAATGTTTGGATCATTGTCCGTGGGATAAATTTTCCTTTTTTGTAACAGCAAACACATCTTCTGGTAGATAAACAGCACAATTAAAAAAAAAACTCTACATATTTAAGCAGTTTTTCTATTTTTTTCTGTACTATAATCAAAAGCTGAAATGTTCTGTTGAGCTAAGTTTAGGCTGGTGTGAACAAATGTCAAACGGTAAAAAAGTAAAGAATAAAGTTCAAAGTTCCAAAACAATAAAACATGCAGTGAAAATGCTTCAGAATGAAGGATGCAAACACCAAAGATAAAATCATTAATGATCCAAGCCACACGATTTACATGCTAAAAGTTACCCAATAACTCTTGATCAAGAAGAACAATGGATGCACAGCATTAACACACTGCCAGGGTGTAAAAACCACCATGAATCATGTGTGTCGAACATCTCCACTGTTTCTCTGCTTTGGCAGTTTTTCACATTTACCTTAAAGACTGGCACATCTTTTTCTAAAAACCCTGCCACTCAAAGAACCATCCACTCCTACATGCTGCACATTTATTCTGCCGGTACAGGAAAGCGCAGTTACAAAAAAGTGCTATTTGTATTATCAAAGTAATTACAAGAGACATATTTAAGGTGGGCCAAAGCCTCTTTGTGTTTTGTGTTTTTTTTAGAAACTACAGCTGGCTCTGGGTTTGTTTGACTCTCTCACCTGTCCTATCAACCCCCACCAGGTTGAAGCAGATGGCCACCCCTCCTGAGCCCAGCTCTGCTGCAGATTTCTAACTGTTAACAGGAAGTCATTCCTCCCAGACGAGACGGTGGTCGCTGTGCTGCGCTTGCTGGGGGCGATCGCAACAAAGTGAAAGTTCAACCCGATCTACTGGCTTCCTTGGAGAGACAACTTTTACTAATTGGCATTTTATATTGAATGTGAAGGGTTTGTTCAGTGCCCAGAGATGATTGTATGAGCAGAGGTCTTCAACCCTGTTCCTTCACTGTCCTACATGTTTGTTTTCAATTCACCTGATTGAAATAAATGAGAAACTTGAGTGAAATGAGAGGCTTCCGTGAAACCTGATGACATTTTGAGTAGGTCATTTATTGATTTGATTCAGGTGTGCCGAAGCAGGAAAACATCTGAAACATGTTGGGATGGGTCACGAGGAGCAGGGTTGAAGACCTCTGGAATAGAGGTCAACTCAATGGTTGAAAATTTTTTCCACTTTTTGTTATTAAATAACAAAATAGCTGTATGACGTGTATTTCATCCCCACCTTCAAATTTGTCCTCTCTTCATTTGTATGACTGTCTTGTTGGTGGATTTTCACTTTCCAATAATGCTCCGACAGTGTGAACCTCCAGGCCAGCTTGGATCATGTCTTCTCTGTTGCTAGGATTACTCTTAAATTGAATGAACAAGAGTTTGTTCAGTCGATGAAGGATTAGGATTGTCTTTTCAATTGTCTAAGTCAAGAATAGTAGCAAACAGATATTGTGTCATTAAATTACCTGAAACTTGAACAGCAATCAGTTGTGATCAGTGTTGTGTAAAACACAATTATCACAAGTTCATCCTCTGACATTTCATTTGACATCTAAAGCTCACAGGCTGTCCTGGAATTTTTGATGATGATGTGAAAAAGTCTCCTGCTCATATTTTGCTGAAGAAGCCAGGATGATTGGAGTCTTCTTCCTGCTGCGGCCCAGTGTGAACATTGATTTGTTGCATAAATAGTTTATACGTGTCATTGGAAAAGGGTAAACGGGCATTAACAGTAATAGTTGGGGTAAAGTATGTGTTTACAATACTGAAAATGATTTTGTATTAAATAAAAACATTCAAATACAAACTTCACATTTTTTAAATGGGATTTTTGCAAAAGCGAATTTAAAAAACTAGTTAGATTTGTCGCTATAAAATAAAGACAGAAACACTTTTTCAGTTGTTAAAGTTTCAACAAAAACGGCTGTCAGATGTGAAGAAACGTGTCACAATGAGTTAGAAAGATTCAGACAGGGAACTTTTCTCAATTGTTACAAAAGGAGAAAAGCTTAAATAATAAACTGGACGCTTGATATTAAAAAAATAAACTGTCAAACCACGGTCATTAACTGTGACTGTGAACACATCCTATTTTGTCTTTTTAGTCTCACACACTAAAGGAGATGGGACAGACTTTAAAAATAGCACGTCACTTAGCATCAGCTTTAACCCAACAACATTAAAGTCATTTGTACATTATGAAAGAGCTGCTGGGGAGTCAGAGAGCAGAGAAACTAAATTCTGCATGGTGTTGGAATAAAAGCTCAAAAATTAACTAATTCGTTGGAATCAAACGGAAAAATCTGAATCAGATAAGCTGAGAAGGTTAGATCCAAAATATGTGACGAAATGAAGTTTTTTTCAAAAATGTGATCAAGAACCTGGGAACAACAATCAAAAAAACGACATAATCTGAGGATAGATCCATATTTTTCCACAGTAATTTGTTTCAACTAAATACAGCATTTGTGTCGCTATAGCATTTCTCCCTCTCAAAATAACATGTATTATATAGCGTTTAAAAAAAATTAAGTAATGCGGACTGTTTTTTCATACAAATGTAGCAAAATCTACTTATTAAAAAAAGGTTTGCATGATTTAAAGCTCTGCGATAAACTCAAAAGTTTAGCAGAAAAATGACATCTTTAATTACGCTGCCATTCTAGTAGCACTACTTGGTCAGTAAAAACTGTACTTATCACATTGAGAAACTATAGATCAGGGTATTGACAATCTACTGGTGTTGGCTTTTCACTGACTCTTTTGCACACACTACTTCCTGTAATCAGCTGGAACTGAAAACTCAGTCTGCAGAAGCTCCTTTCTGGAACCCCCTCTAGGGTGCTCTAAGGTAAACATGTTGCTGCTCATCAATCTTGGACGGGTTAAAAAGGCATTTTGTAAACAAGCTGGAGTTCACCACTCTACTAGAAGAAAGTAGCATTTATTCAAAACAGTTGCATATTTTCCCAGGAGTGAATGTTCCAGGAAGTTCACCCTAAGATCAGATGGTTCAGTGGCGAGGAATCAGACAAGCTGCCTCAGTTGAAATCAATTTTAAAGATATTATCAATAAGATTAGAATAAGAGTGAATACGTGTGGTGTTTTGGAACGGTTGACAAAGTGTTTTAGGTTTGTACAAGTCACAGGCATTCTGGAACAATGTACATCAAACTCAATGAGTAAAAACATAAAAGCATCCTAAACTTAATGAGCTAAAAATGGTTCTACAGATATTAAACATTGCTGTTGCAGATTAAATAAACAGTGTGTCAGTGTAATTTGTGTTGAAGCAGTCATTAATGTCACTCATTAAGTCAAATTTGGTCAAAATGACTTGTGCATAATTCAGATTCCTGCCTTTTAAGTGATATTTTGATGCCTGGATCATCCTGATATCAGCAGTTTCAGAGACATGTCTAGATTTGTCTTCCTAATCAGGATAACTCATTGATATTTGGGACCTGATGCTCAATTTGATGTGATGGGTCATAAATAATTTACTCAACTTTAGGACAGGAACAATATGTGTTTATTTTTCCATTATATCCTGATACCTAAAACTTTGAAGTTAAAAAGAAAGACACAGACATCAAACAACAAAAACAAACCTAAGAATCTCTTTCATACATTAATAAATCCTCTCAGCCTTAATGTTTTTGCTTCTGTGTTTCGTTGTGAGAAGTAACACGGTGCATCTGAAGAAAGTTGCAGTCTCTATTCATAGTGTCTGCTGTGTGAGCAACATGAAGCCAAGTGTCTACAGAGACCTAGTTTGTACAGGTGTGGGGAAATAAGGTGTCCCATCACTGAAAACACATTTTTACTCACTCAGGTTGTTTCAGCTGACATGTTTTTAGATGTCAAATTGAACTGATGCCTTTGTTATTCTTTGCATGCAGTTTTGCAGTAAAATATTTAATTGATGTTTCAAAGTTTTGTAATTTAGGATGAGTGATTGTTTTTATTTAAAACTCTTTACCCTCAAGAGCAGAAATAGCACAGTGTTTATTAATAATATTCTCTCGTTTTATTTCTAGTTTTGGAATTAATTTCCGTGTTCATCTCACAAAAGAGCTTTTTTTCATATTTATTATTACAGTGCACTCCATCTTTTCTCATTAAACACAGTTTCCTTGTAATATTTTTAACCCTGGCTTGTTGTTGTAGATTCAAGGGCCTAACAGTGATAAATGATCTAAGTTTAATCTAATCGAGGGATAAACAATTTCATTCTAAAACCACCAGATTGTGACCATAGCCAGGTGAATATAAATGTGGCTGAAAAGGGGAAAAAAGTGAATGTCATGCTTAATGTCAGCTTAATAAAGACAGATTATAAACATGGGGACCAGACTCAGGTGATTAATATTTTAGGGAAAATATATGTCCTTTGCTGCACAGAACAACATTGATTATTTGAAAATTCAAATAAATAAATCATAAAAAGACATATTTAGAAAATATGTAATTAATCAGGTAAAGTCATACTAAAATCTTTTGAGAATGTTGAATCATAAAACATAAAACACTATTTTCTTTTCCTTCTCTTTAGATTAGCATTGTTGAGTTTCATCTAATAACAGTCACTGCTATTTTTAAAATATGCTTTGTTTGTCTGAATTAGTTTTGTTGGATTGTAACCGTTTATGTTTTAAATGAGAAATAATCTACCATCTATCTTTTTTACACTGACCTTTTTTTAAGGTGAACATGTATTTTATGTTGTGTGAAACTCAGTCTTTATTCACTGACTACATGAAAGTGTCATTTCCTTAAGTGCTTCATGCTGCAAAAAAACAACTAACGGAATAAATCATCAGGTTCAACTCCACCTCTGGGTGTCCAGTGCAGATTTATGTCCCACCAACAGGACATAGGACTTCTTGTACCCACACAAACCTGTCAGCTGATGGTAATGTTCGACATTATGGACTGAGAGAGAGAGCTCACTTTTCAGCTTGCATAGCAAAATGTTGTGTACTGCCTCTGCTCTTGTCCTTGTGTCGGAGAAAGAAGCATCATGCTCTTTCTCTCTGCATCCTTCTTTCTATGGGTTCAGCCTGCCAAGTTATCCAGAGGTGACACTGTAGTCCACGCATCATAGATCGCCTATTACAGGCTAATTAGAAGCTGCTGTAGTCATTTTTTAAAAGGAGGAATATCGTGCTTTTAAAGTGATCTTTTAGACTTTATTTAATAAACGTTTATTTTAACTGTAAAATAAAGACTGTAAAAATAGGCTGTTCAATTTTTATCTTTTTTAAACTAAAAGTTTAAAACTATATTAAATGAAAGCGGAGTGCGTTGACAGGGAGGAGAATGTAGAAACGACTCAAGCTGAGTCGTTTCTACATTCTCCTCTCTGTCAACTCGCTCCGGTTTCATTTAAAAGAGCTGATCGTCAGATATTGTCCAAGATTAACCTTCAGGGTGGATAAAGCTCGCTCGCAGCCTCGCTGATGACCTAGTTGACGTCATCATTTACCCATTATGCTTTGCGTGTCAATAAAATGGCTCAGTCCGTGTTACAATATATTTTTAAAAATTTACCAAACTTAACGGCCTACAGTATTTTTACATTTTATATTTTGCAGTTAAAATAAATGTTAATCAAATAAAGTCTAATGTTACAACTAATCGTGTGTCACTTTAAATCCTTTTTTTTTCACATTTAAATCATTCAGTTGGGGTCTATATAAAGTAGAACTGCAATGTTTTGGTCTGAATTCCTCCTTATTGTAGCTCCACATGCCCCTCTTTCACCCCTTTCTGGCGTGTGTCTCAGATCAACTCGTTTTGAGGCTGTCTCTATAAATGCAAACGAGGCACTTCACACCCCGCCCCCCTCCAGCTTCCAGAGAGGTCTATTCTAGTTCGATATAGGGGGGTTATGACTATATAGCTGCGCAGAAACATCCAGCCTTACATGTTGGAACCCAAACTAAATATATGTAGCACTGGGAGAGACTAAGTTAAACTTTTCTGCACTCAGGAATCCAAATACACAACGAAATTTATTTAATGGCTAAAAAAATTTATTTTGCTTGATATGTCCCCTTTAACTATGTGAGAATTGTATGTTACACCTGACTGCAACAATGACCTTTTAGGTACCTAACTTCTGTTTTCCACAGGGAGGATAGATAAAAAAAACAGCTTTCTGACTCTAGAAACACATGTAGGTCAAGGTTATGTTCAAGTAGCTTTGATCTGATGCATATAGCTTTAAACTGTACTTTATGTCTGTAGCCAAATGAAATGATTACTTTGAATATTTGCATTGTATTTCTCACCCTCATTGAGTTGTTATTGTAACTAGGCCAGTCAGCTTTTTCCAGTCAAACTACAGCCAGAAAAACATCCTGTTGAGAGCCATACGATGAACCCTTTGGCCGTCAAAAAGAGACATTTTTTTTATGATTTAAAGTAAATCCTCTGAGGTTGGGCCAATCTGTCACCTTGTGTATAGCCGTTCCAGTTTTTGGCTCATAATTAGTCATCCTCCCCTGTTGCCCACTTACTCGTCCATCCTGTCCGCTGCTGCACCGTCTGCAGGGTCTATTTCTGTTCAGTTCATTGAGCAAACAGGTTGGAGAGGCACTATCTGTGCTCTCCAGTTGTCTGCATCCTGGGAGTCCAGCAGCCTGCTGCAGGCTTTCCCCCACAACTTTACTGCGTTCTACTTTTTGTTGTCGTTTTCATTCTGTTGCTCTGCTTTGCTTCTCATTCACTCACGCTGTCGGCAGCATGTTTCCAGTTTTATACGGTGATCTTTTTTCATGCGTCTTTTATCTTTTTCTAATTTTTTAAATTTTTGTTATTCGATACAAATGGTGATGTTTGTTTGTAGCATTAGTAAAATGTCTTGTGTATTAGTGGACATATTTTTATGAAACACTCAGGGTGGATGTTCATCTACAGCTGATTGACTTTTGAAATAATGTATATTCAGCTAGGGCTAAAATGTTAACAAAATATTGGAAAAATAGCCAGAATACAGCCAAAAGAAGGAACTTCTGCCTTTGGTCCTTCAAAACCTATAGGTAAAGTCATAATTATATCAAAGAAAATAATTTAAAATTGCATGAGCCCTAAGAGCATTTATCCATTACCTTAACTCGCTTCTTCCTTTTAGGGTCCCATATCCAGCAGTCACTGTGTGAGGTCCAGGGTACACCCTGCCAGGTTACAAGTCCATCATTGGGACAAGTTAGAGTTACCAAGTGATCCACTGTGCCGCCAAGCCATCCTGCTTTTAATCACAAAACATGGTTTGATTTCTAACCCTTTATTTTATCATTTTAAATAGAGGGATCGTTGTGTTAAAACAATTGTTTATTTCAATTAAAGCTCTCATTGAAGAATAGTCACACTCCTCTCTACATTTAGCATGTTAGCAGGCTGAGCACCAGTTGACAAACACAGCTACTTGTGGAGAACCCAAATAACAGCAAGTCAATTAGTGAGATTGATTGTGTCTAAATGTGGAAGCTGTGGCCTCCCTTTTCAAGGCAGAGCGGGATGAATGTGGACCCGCATGTCTCGTGGGTGAGAAAACATCTGCCAGCAGGAACACCATGTGATGTGTGTGTGTGTGTGAGTGTGTGTGGTGGGGGCTGTCATTTGGCCACTGAAATTTGTTTCCGCCTGCAGGTTTGGAACTACACTGAGACTCTGTTTTCAGTGCCCGAGTGAGGGAATTTTGTTTCATCCTTTTATTTATTTCATAATGACTCATCTTCTTTCACCTTGCAGCTTTCAACATGTCACACCTGCAAGCTGTGGGGCCGAGTATCAAGTAACAATTTTAGATGATCTTGCTTGTAAGAAAGTTTGGGCATTAAGTTGGCGATGTCAGATGAGGTTTTTCTGTTATGAGGGTCATTTATAAATAAAAATAGAGAAACAGATAGCTGGTAAAGACAAGGAAGAAAGGCAAGAATAAAGGATGGTTCTTTTAAGTTATTACTGTTTTCTGTCAGACATTTCTTGACCTTTCTCAGTTTATTTTCAGAGTATTATTATTTTTTTCATAGGAGGGATATGGGATTAGCTTAAGGCCACATTTTCTGCAAGTCTTCCTGAGGTTTTTCCTCTAGAAACTTGTGCAGTTGTCTTTTCTCATGATGTTGTTTATCTCTGAAACGCTGCAGTCCCATGACCCCGGAAAGTCTCCCCGGAGTGATAGTATTTAATTTGTTTTCCCAACCAAAAACCAAAAAAATAAATGTTCATTACATGTGATCATGTTATTATTGATTAAAGGCTCTCTTTAAGTCTCACAGGTTTTGATATAGCACCTGTTTTGTTAATAATAGCAACATTAAAAACTAAATTTTATTATAAGTGTGTGTCTATACGTATGTGTGTTAGAGAGAGAGAGAGAGAGAGAGAGAGAGAGAGAGAGAGAGAGAAAGAGAGATTAAAACTTTAAGCTCAAAGTGTTAAATTGTGCTTTTTTATTTCACTAAAATACAATTTTTATTCATTTATATCAGTAGAATATATACGGATGTTTGGGTGGTAAATAGTATTTTGTCAGTCGGTGTTTTCAGCATTAATCGCGTGTAGTTTTATGTTCAGTAGAAAATAAAATTCATGTTTTCCAGCATGAGTAAAGTTGAACTAATTTTCTCTGATCCGAATTTTATTTCTTCTTTTTTTTGCCACTATTTAAAAATCACTTTTTTTCTATGAGGGTTATTTCTGTAAGAACAGATTTAATTCAGAGGGTTTTTTAGACCTCAGTTGTGGAAAATGATGATACAAAGAATACTGCAGACATAAATAGTAACTTTGCAGCCTGCTCTGCTGACCACCTGCCCCTGCAGTCGAGGAACATCTGTGTGAAACCTCCCAGCACAAAATGCCACAATCATGCAGGGCTTTCTTAACAGCAGTGGCTATTTTGGTGTAGGAACCAAGGATTAATCCATGTGGACTCATTTGAATACCTGCAGCAAACATTCATTGTACAAATCACTGTACAAAAACAAACAGCAAAAAATAAAAACAAAACGCATTTGGAGATCATGTGCTGTAGACTAATAGAAGTAGGACTTCTGTTTTGATGTAAATGTTGAAACTAGAGAGTAAATATCAGTTTGTGTAGATGTGTTTGAAAGGAGCTCAATCAGCTCCAGTCTCACTAGCTGCGTTTCCATTGCAAATGTGCGCAAAATTTTGTCGATATTCTGTTAAATGGTAAATGGCCTGAACTTATATAGCGCTTTATCAAGTTCCTCTGGACCCCAAAGCGCTTTACACTTACAGTCACTCACCCATTCACACACACTGATGATGGCAAACTCCACTGTAGCCACAGCTGCCCTGGGGCGCACTGACAGAAGCGGGGCTGCCATGCACCGGCGCCACCGGACCCTCTGAC
>JARVJO010000082.1:8178416-8189961 GCA_031762555.1 Cynodonichthys magdalenae
CCGGTGCAGATACAGAGAGTTCAACCCTGACGCCGCCACCAAACTTCTGCTGGTTCTACAGCAGGCGGACTCTCCACCGCGGCTGTCCGTCTTCCTCCCGGACATGAGCGCCTCCACGCTGAACGGGTGATGCCGGCGGACAGCGGCAGGTTTCCTCACCACCTCCTCCTCCGACAACAAGTCCGCGCGGTCCTCCTCAGACGAACTGCAGCCCGGGTCGGTAAAAGTCCCCCGAGAGGCCATGTCTCCTCCGACAGAACGAGGTGGACTCGACCCGGACGGTTACGTCAGAGCTCGGCCAGGTATCCCTCGGGTCGGTGAGTGAACTGTTTGGAGCTGTCAGGTATTCTGAAGGGATGTTTGAAGACGACGTAGCACGTTGTCGCTGCTAGACTTTGACCAATCAGAGACGCCCTGACTGTTTATGCGTTAACTCGTGCTGCTTTTAAGGACAGTAGGAAATTGAAGTTCTATTTAAAAGAGTAGCCTGCCAAGCTGAAACTGTTCGTTAAAACATTGAAAGCATCCAAAGGCTACAGAAGCTGAATAAGGACATTTTTGGAATTTTTTTTAACCTCTTCATCAAGGGGAAACCCCAATTTATCTACTTATCTTAACAAAATAACCCTGAATTTTAACAGGTTATTATTAAAAAATAAAAAAATAAAAAAATAAATATATATATAATAGAAATATCCTATTCCCAGAAATGGAAGTAGCATTGCTGTTGATGTTGAAGTTTTCATTGGGAATGACAATGATGGATAGGATTAGTTGTTCGCAGCTCAAATAAAAATACATGCAGTAATTTCTAAACTTTTCAGCTTTTTAACCAATAAAAAATGAATAGAGAAAAGTGACACCAAGAGTAAACAATAACAAGATCAAACCCTTCAACAATCATTATATTTCTGTTTGTTCATGGATTAGGTTTGAACTTTTTTAACAAATTATTTATTTTTTATACTAAAATTAAACGATCCAAGATTGGTAATATCAATCCAAAAGCATTATATTATTTTCTCCTAACTGCTGTAAAATTAACAAAGTAAATAAATATTTCTTGACGGTTAATTCAGACTTTTATTCTAAGTAAATCAAAGTTCCTTTGAATACCCTTACTGCCACCTCGTCAACCGAATTAGTTTGCTGAGTGAATCCAGGGAAACATGCTGTAAAAATAATAGCTGTGCTGCAGCATTATCACATGTTAAGCTCCAGTAATGGATTAGCCCTAACTCTAACCTCATGAGACTGCATGTGTAAACATGGGCCCCATGCGGATAATTATAGAGAATTATAGCCGGGATGAAACACTGATCCCTTTCTTCTTTATCTTTCTGTCTCTGATCTGTTTGGTCTTCCCTTTATTGGGACTTTCCATTGTAACCTACAGTGCTGCTGTGTGTAGCTACTGTTTCAACCCAGCGTTCATCGAAGCACTTTGCACCCAAAATTAAAGAGTAAATAATTGCCCAAAATTACAGATGCAGTAACTTAAATGTTCATCCCGGTCCAGCTGGTGTCTGAGACGTGACTGGACACAAATTAAATTAGACATTCACATGTCTCTCCTTGTTTGTAGCTGACTCATCCATCTTGTCCTGTGATCGAATCACATCTATTACAGATGAAATAACGTCCTTGTGATTTATTATGAGATGAGTTATTGTTTTTATGTGGAACATTTCAATGGAAAGATCTTCACTTCTAATTCATTCACACACTTGTTTTCTATATTTTTAGTTTTCCGTACATTGTATTTTTTTTAATAATAGCTACTTCAGCATACCTTCTAAGCTTTTACACATTCACAAACTAAAACTTTCAGCTCATTCAGAACAGGAGTGATGATCTTTTGTAACTTTTATAGTTCTTTTTAATATTTACCTTTTATCTAAATACTTCTTTGAAGAAATTTATTGGGATATTTTTAATTTCTTCAAACCTGCGTAAGCGTACATTTTAATTTTGACTTGCTTTTACCTTTTAGCTACTGTTCTGCTATTAGCTAGCATTCCACTACTTTTAACTTGCCTTTTGCAGCTTTCAGCTACCGTTCTGTTACTTTTAGCTAGCTATTTTTTTTTTACTTTTTTAGTTACCATTTGGCTATTTTTAGCTAGTCTATTGCTGCTTTTAGCTACTGTTGCTTTTGCTAATTTCTTGCTACTTTTTGCTTTTAGTTCATTAGTTAGTTTTAACTAAAGTGATTTGATACATACTTTATATGTTATTGGTTTAAAGTTCTTATATCTGGATAGTTAAAAGTCTGCATAACTCTTCAGTAAAGAAAATGTTCTTTCAGCTTCTCTAAATGTTTGAAATTTGTTTTGTTTTATATTTTTCGTCTCCATGTAACACCCTGGAGGATGGATTTATTTAGAGCGTGCTGAAATGTATTTTCTGCATTTTTCTCATGTTTCTATGAAGCCAGCAGGCTGGAAGGGCTCGTCTGTGTCGAGCAGGACTCAGTTCCCAGGAGGTTGCCACTGCTGCCTTATTAAAGCCGGGTTATTTCACAGACAATCAGAGGTTTGTGGAGGCGCCAGTGAGCGGCCAGATGAAAGGCCTGACTCCTCAGGGGAAAAACTGTTGCCTTTTTTTTTTTTTTTTTTTTTTTTTTTTTTTTTAACAGCTCTGCTCAGGATCCCACCTTCTTTTTCCTTCACCTTTTCCACTTCTCTCCCAGTGCCTGTAATCCTGCAGGCATGTTGTCAGTCACAGAACACATTGTTAACTTTACCACTAGATTTGATATTTTCTTCTTTTATATTCAATACGTCTTTTGTCTGCTTAGCAAAATATCTAAACCAAGCCACTGAACAAATTTTATTGAGGTTTGTGGGAAATAATCACTGGATAAACATCTACAACTGATTACCTTTTTGGAGTCAACTCAAATCAAGATGGCTTCAGCTAGTTCTACAGATATTGACCTAAAATATGGTGTGGGGGCGGGGGGGGGTGCTGAGACTGATTTCCAACATACGTTTTCATCTTTGTTTAGAAGTTTGCTATTTAGAGTTAACCCTGCCTGTTTGTTAGCAAAATATCTCATGAACCAACAGACTGACTTGATCAAAAAGTTTGGGGATATACTCACTAGATGTACTACAACTGATTAACTTTTAGAATCAATTAAATTCAAGATGGCCACCACAACCAACTGATCGTAGAAAACATAAACATGGAGTGAAAACAAAATAAACTAATTCAACAGATCAGCTGTAATTACAATAAAAAATGGGACCCCCCTGATCTACAAACTGTTCTGACAAGTGGTTTGTGTTCAACATGTGTGGAAAAAAGTCCCTCTGCTGAGACCAAACATGTTTAAAACATGCTAAAACCTACAGCTACCAATAAAAACTGAAGAAGATATAAAGGAAGGAAGGAAGGAAGAAGGAGGTGGGGTTCAAAATAAGAAGGGTGCCCTCCTGGGTGTAGCAAAATTACCCACACGTCCCACTTCCTTTTTTCCATGATATAATTTAGGCTCGATAATAGCGAAAGCAATTTGTCTGAGCGTGTTTGTGCGTGTATACCGCGTGTATGTCTGCACCCGTGTGTGACAGTGAGTGTTGAGATGCCTCTGGTTGTGTGGGTCGGGCACACCTCAGAGCGTTGTAATTACAGCAGCAGCTTTGAAGTGGTGGAATGTTTGGTGGGGATAATCAGCAGACCGGGCCGCACTTAAATTCACACAAAAAAACCTCTCATTCATGGCATCTCACTCGCAGATTTTGTTATCGTTGTCCTCGTTGAATCCATGAAACGACACGTTCTAAAGCAAACTGTCATCGTTGACATTTGTTTTGGCAGGACCAGGTATGAATGCAGCTTCATTCTGTAGTTATTTATGTATTTATTAGTCTGTAGTGTTAGTAAAATATCTCATGAACCAGTGGATGGATTCTAATGAAACTCTCAGAAAGTAATTACCGGATGTACACCTACAACTCGTTCATTTTTGGAGTAGTCCAAACTAAAGATGGCCACCACAGCTCAACATAAGCCTACACCAAAATGGCTATAAGCCAGTCATGTTTCATAGATACTGCGCCACAATTTGATGTGGTAGTAGTTGAGAGTCATCCTCAAGAAATTCTTTGAATGCTATCAAATTTTGCAGGATCTCGTCATTCATAAGGTTTGACCAGAACAGTTTTCTTTCAAGATCAGATTAAATATTTGGTAAGAAAGGAATAGTTTTTTCTCAAGCTTTTGCTTCTTTGTCCAATCAGTATCACAAAACATTCCCAAAGAAGCAAAAATGTGCTAAAATCAGCTTGTAGTAAAGCGTATTTCCTTACTAAGCATCCCAATTTTCAACTTTCAAGGTATTTTTCTGTGGAAATGTAAATGTTAACAAAAGAATGTCAAACTAATTTAAAATGCAATTACACTGTAGGCTGTAAAACATTTTGTCTGACTTATATAATGACAGCTCCGGGATCATTTTCTTTTATCTTTATGCAAAAATAACCACAGAGGAACTCGTTAAACCAGTGGGACATGTTATAAACAACTGCACACTTTGGGCTAATCACATTGTTTTTGACTTTGATCCAAATTACCTGAGCAGTGTCACCCGGCCCGCCTCTTCTCTCTGCCAGGCATGGGAAGCCCGCAGAACCTCTGCCTGTAATGCACCTAAATGACTACCTTTGAAAGCCACGTTGGCGCCAGAGCCAATTAGCTGTTAACACAGCAGACAGATCTATTCAGAAGCCGGAGAATGAAGCCTCCTGTAAAGATTGATGCCCACTTTGCTAATGACAAGAAGACGAGGTAATCTGTTGCTGGACTCAGGTCCTATGTTACAGGATAGTCAGCTGATGACTGGGAGCCTGCAGGGGACAGGCTCTTGAGACAAGCAGCAGTTGAGTCCGGGTCATTATGAGGGCTGAATAGAGTTAAAACGTTTACACACACAGGCCTGCCTACGCAAATATGTGCTGGCATGTAGTTTATCATTACAGGTAGTGCTGGTGATGTCAAATTAAAGGGAATTTTAACTCAATAGATTTTTATCAGTATTAACTAAACAAAACTGAAACAAAGGTACTTCTTTATGTCAGAAGAAAAAGTAAAAATTCCCACTATTTCAGCATAAATGTAAAGAGAAAACCTGTTTTTTTTAAAGGAGACATATCCTGCTTTGAAATCTTTCACAATTAAAACACTCAGTTGGTGTTTATATAAAGTGGAACTGCAGTGCTTTGGTCTGAATTCTTCCTTATTGTAACTCTACTCCTCTTTCACACCTTTTCTGAGGTGTATCTCAGATCAGCTCATTTTGAGGCTGTCTCTTTAAATCCAAATGAGACGCTTTAAATCCCGCCCCCCTCCAGCTTCCAGAGCAGTCCATCCTAGTTTGATAAAGGGGTTTAAGACTATATAGCAGCACAGCATTTTTTAAAATAAATGAATTAAAAGATGTAAACAATGGAAGACTTATCCAGCCAGTGTAACATGTTGGAGCCACAGTCTGACCCAGAGCTAGAGGAGAATGAAGACCACCAAATTGTAGTTAAGTCAAAACCTTATTTAGCAAATCCATTGCAAGTATTGTGATGTAATAGTATAGAAAAACATTGTAGAAAATAGAGAAAACTGAACGGGTTGAAAAGTCTGATCCAAAAAGAATATAAAGATATCTACACAGCACTAGGAGAGATTAAAGTTACATTTTCTGCACTCCTAGAGACTACAAGTACACTGCAAAATGTATTTAACTAAAAAAAAGGATTTTGCATGATATGTACTGTTTTAAACATAATTATTGATTTTCCAATGTCTGACTAACCTGTATTCTGCTCCTGTGTACTTACATACATGAAAGTTATGTGTTTACAAATTCAACTGCAATAAACCACTAGCAAAAAATAGTTTTATTTTATGGTAGATCTTAAATTTTAAGACATTTATATACATCTGAACTCCTTTTTTTTTTTTTTTACATACCGTACAGCCAAATAAACTGAAGGTCACGTCCCACAAATACTGATTTATGCTCACGTTTTAATAATCTGCTGCCAAAAAGCAAAAGGTAATAATGAAAACTGAGACTTTTAGGCTTTTAAAAATTAATCATAAAGAGCCAAGAAGGTTTTGGTGTGTCAGTTTGCATCACCAGCCTCATGACTGCAGTTTCCATGTCAAACTCTTAACCCTCTCAGAGTGAGTAACCAGCTGGGAGCCAAATGATCCTCATATGTAGATTCCCTGAAACACTATATCTTCATCACTTCTGACAGGTAGGATTTATGACAAGGTCATGGAGTAAATCACAAGAACACTTGTTATTATGGAGCCAATGAAATGGTATAATTGTTTTAAAGTGGTGGAGGAGGCATGAGTGCATGCGTTTCTGTGTGTGTGTTTGTGTGTATGTGCCGCATGTGATCGTGTGAATGTGCACAGCCTTCTGGGAAGTGTTCCAAAGATTGGGGGGAAATCCACCTTCCAAACAACCAACAACCCAAACCACAACAAATCTTCTCAAAAGAAACTTTTGTCTCATTAAAGCAAAAAAGGTTTTTATGATGGAAAAAGCCACAGCTTTCCCAGCTCGTCAATCTGTGCTACACACAGTTTGTAGGTTACAAAAACTGACGAAGAACAGATTTTGTATTTGCAGAAGTCTTTTAGTGACTCTAAGGAAAGACGAAAAAGTTTCCTCGATAGAAAGTCTAATTAGTTGCTAATGTCATATAAATTTACATCTGATTGTTTTTTTCAGTTTAGAGATGTTAATCTGTTTTACAGATTATTTTATTCAAGATGGCCTCCACAAGCAGTTTTACAGATATTAAGCTAAAATGAAGGGTGGTAGCTGAGACTAATTCTTTACATTGTTGCTGCCCTAGGATAAATAACTCATGAGGCCTTCTCGTGGGTCATTTTGACACAAGTAAAGCTGGGTAAATGCTCTGCAAACTTTTTTTTAAAACTTTAACAGTTGATGTGCAATTCTTTTAAAGAATACTAGTTTTATTTGAAATTAGTAAAATAAATAACAAATAGTGCTAAATAGTTTATCTCTTTGAGGCTAATGTAAAACTACAAAATAAAAGTCTATTCAGCCATCCTGAGCATCCGTTTTGAGAGAAATTTCTTCCTCTTGGTTACCAGTCAGAGCTTATTTTATAGAGCCATAAAGAACAAAGCATTTAATAAACAAATCAGCCCTTAAACCAAAGAAGGAAAAGGGAACATCAAAGCTGTCGTAACTATTTTAAAGGTCAGCGGATGGGAAGTCGCTTTCTGACTCACGGGTTAGTTGGCCACAAAGTTTAGTGTGTTAACAGGATGAGATGCTTTTATATGTAATTTATAAATAATCTTTTGTGTGCTTTAACATTTGATCATTTTAAAAGCTGAACTGTTTGACAAACAACCCCGCCAGCTGGGTTGAACATAGAAATCTGATAAAGAAAAAAAAAGAAAAAAACATGTGACCTGAAGCCAGAGCTCTTCAAGATTATCTCGAGTGATAAAAACCTGAGTGTCTCGGAGACTCCAGGCTCAGACTCACTGCTGTTTAACGAGCCGCAGACTCCAGTTACTGCAGGGTCGCTGGTCGAACTGTGACGGACAGCGCCGGCGACACAAACAACCTGACTGATCTTTGCTCTGACCTGAAATTGTGGGAAGTGGCTGTGGTGTCGTTTTCAATGACCTCTGCTTCAACCACAGGGTCAAAAACAGTAAACCTTTTTTGGAAAGAGCAAAAGGAACTTGCTGCAGAAACTGGTATATGGCATAAAGTACAAGTCAAACTCAAGGCCTGTGGGCCAGATGTGGCCCACCATAGCTTTTTCTGTGGACGACAAGAGCCTCAAATACATATTAATGTCTTAATGTAAACATATGCTGCTTTAAAGCCAGCATTGACCATAAACTACATCTCTCATGATGCATGTTGATTATTTTACCTGCAAAATGACAGCAACCCACTACATGGTGGTGCATATGGTTGAAAAGTAGCCATCAGTCTGTAAAATTTGCCACATAAAATCTCCATTATGCTGCATTTTTGTCTGCAACTTTTGCCTCTGCCCAGCTGTACTCGGAAGTGGGAAATTTCCCGTTTACAAGTAGTAAATTGAAAGTGAAACGCCCCTTTCCTGTCAGAAAGTGGGTAAGTTCAAATTTCAAGATGGCAACTACTATCAGTGAGTAAAACACTCTTAATTTTAAAAGTAGTTTTAGGTATTATTTATTTCACATGTGGTTTGTTGTATTTATAGTACTTTTCAGTGTTTAAAAGAGAATGTGTTAAAAGGCTGTTTCTATGCTGGAAATACTATGTAGAGCTCAGTTATTGTTTGTTAGCAGTGCTCAGCCACAGCAATGAAACGAGGAACTTGGCATTTTGTGTTTTTAGTCAAAGTTGAACACAAAAAAGTTGTAATTATATATTATATGATTTAGATAAATAAAATTGTGCATGCTCTGAGAAAGAATAATACATATTTTCACAATTAAGAACAAACACAAATCAGCCAGTTTAACAAATATTGAGCTAAAATTAGCTAAAATGTTTCATTTCTGACTCAATATTTTTGTGGTTTTAGTCCTTTCCACCATTTTTCTTGACTCTGAGTTTCAGATGCATGAGAGGTTCCTGTTTTTCCCTGAAATGAACCATTATCTCTGTGTGAAAACTCTCATGACTTGTCCACCTAACATTTTACCATCGTTTTAAAATGTCAAATTCTTTTTCTTTTTATGTATGTTTTTCTTCATTGTTATCATTATCATCTTTGCAACTTTATTTGGAAAGGTTTAGAATTATGTTTGAACTTCTCTTCTTTCATTCTTCCTGCAAACTTGTTTCATTTGGGCCGCCTGCTGATTTGGAGCTAATTGTTCGCTGCTGTAATAGTAGGCAGGAAATGAAAGGATCAACTCCAGATGACAAAACACAAATGAGGAGGCAACAAGTATGAAAGAAACAGAAAGAGGTGGTTCAGTCATCTTCAGATATTTAAAAATCATATTTTGCTTTGATTTATATAAGGAATTGCTGGTGTTCAAATTTTGCAACTCATTTTAGGTTTCATTTAACCGAGCAGCAAACAGCATTGCTTCATTTTTATTTGCTTGTAATCTCCTTGTGGCTGTGTTTAAGTCCAATGACTACATTGCCCATCTAAACCCAGAGTTTGGAGAGCTGACATTGTTTGTGTTCGAGGTAATGGCTGTCATTAAAGCAAATTAGTGCTCTACCCAAACTCACATGATTCTCCAAAACCACCCCACGTTGTGTCTCTATCCTGCTATCTGCTCTGAGTGCCTCGTTACAATCAATTAGCCTGATTACAAGCACAATCATCCCCACTTCAAAGAAGGGCCCTTGAAGAGGGTGAGACTAACTGTCTCTTCACTGCCCTGCCCTGTTGTTCGTCTCAAACTCCGAGGCCTTAAATAAATCGGACTCTAACTTCTGAGGTGCTGAAATCTGTTAGTGGTTTGCTGAAAAACGCCACGTAGGAAACAAAACAATGTTTTCATGCTAAGATTAAAGGATAAATGACGAGTAATGAGCTGGAGACAATTGGTACCCTGGGTCCTCTTTAAAGTTAAAGGTTGACTCCTCGCGGGTCAGACGACAGGTCTCGCAATAAATGGAGGGACGCACAGAGAGGGAGCGAGACGCCAAGTCTAGACGGCGTGTTTAGGGACCCCTCCCCGACTGCTTTGTTCTGTGCCTTGTCTACAGGTAATTACTTCAACAAGCTACCGTGAACCCTGTCAAATCTGAGACAAGTCACGGGTGAGATGGATGGAGAGTAAACGGAGCAGAAGCAGCAACTGATCGGTGCGACTTTTACTCATATTTGTCTTCCTGTTAGCTGTCAAACATAAATGTGTGTGTTTGACACAAGCATGGAAGTATTCATTCGATTTGTTTGTCTGAATCATTTGATTGTTGAGCTTTTCACCTCCTTTATTTATAATTTTGCTTCCTTTGTTCCAGTTTTACAACTCATGAACTTATGACAAAGTGGAAAGTATTAAGTTCCTTTTTTGCTGTGTGTGAACATGTAACTGAACACAGAGGGAGGTTTGTTATGAGGTTTTGCTGCTGCAATTATAAAATGCTTTTATTAACCCTGACTTCAACATCTGGCAGTGCTGCTGACTTTATCTGAGCATATCTGCTACATATCTGCTTTGGCAACAGGAGGCCGCTCCGTATATGAGACTGAGAATTCTTTATATCTGAACCTTCACCCTCTGCTGTCAGCACATATTGATCACATTCCATATGATCCATATCAACTCATAATGCAACTTAAAGCAATATCAGATAACTATCTTTTTTTTTAAATGATCTGATTAACTGTTTCTACAGTTAATCTGAGGTAAACCATCAGACAGGATTCAGTGTTTTGGAATCAGTAATTGTGTTAAAGAGACTTCAGTTCAAAACTTCCAGAGTTCAGTTAGTTTAACTTAGTGATTGTTATCTTAAAGGGGTAATTCAGATCTTTTGAAGTGGGGTTGTGTAGAAATGTTATAAACGATTAATTTCTCAGCTTTAGGGAATTAGACTTTATTTCTACTAGATGAGCTAACAGCTTGAATAAAATCATAAAGTGGATTGCTGTTGTTTTGGAAAAAAGACAATTAAAGTGGATAATATCCTGCTTTTCACATTTAAATCTTTAGTCGTCCAGGAACTAGAAGGTCGTCAGTTCAGTTTCCCCTTCCAGCTGCCTCAGTTGTTGTGTCCTTGGGCAAGACACTTCACCTAACTTGCCTACTGATGGTGATCAGAGGGTCCGGTGACACCGTTGCATGGAAGCCCCGCCTCTGTCAGTGTGCCCCAGGGCAGCTGTGGCTGTAGCTTACCACCATCAGTGTGTGAATGTGTGGGTGAATGGGTGAATGCATGAAGTGTAAAGCGCCTTGGGGTCTACGTGGACTTGATAAGGTGCTATAAGTTCAAGCCATTTAACATTTAAATCATGCAGTTGGAGTCTAAATTGGAACTGAAATGATTTGATCTGAATTCCTGGTTATTGTAACTCTACAAACCCTCTTTCACCCCTGTTCCAAAGTGTGTCCAAGAGCAAATGGTTTTGGTGTGGTCTCATTAAATGCAAATGAGGAGCTTCACACCCCACCCCCTTCAGGTCTCACTCCCAATAATCATTGTCCACCCCACCCCGTTCAGCCCTTTTAATAGTTTGATAGCAAACAATATTTGGTCTTGGTTTCACTAACCGTGTTTCCATCCAATTTTAATTCAAATTTTGAGCAAATTTTTTAAATTTTGCAAAAAGGAATAAAACAAGAAATGGGAATCAGATGTGTTTCCATCAACTAGCTTGAAGCGAATCAACCAGACTATGCAAAGTGTAATTACGTCAGACGCATGGCTGTAGTAAACAGGATGTAGAAATCGCAAACTCGCAGGGATACACATCCCAGGACAATAGAGAGAAGTTATCAGGAACGTGTTGCTCAGTGGCGGTTGGTCAATAGAGGGCGCTAGGCCAAAGCCCCGCCACTATTTTTAGAACAC
>JARVJO010000082.1:8196331-8206694 GCA_031762555.1 Cynodonichthys magdalenae
TCCCTCTCTTGAACAGTTGTGCAATAAGTGGCGCCGCTGCAGAGCCCCCTGGGTATTAGAGGGTTGAGTGGCGTCCCAGAGAGCCGTAATTACACCTACGCTCAGGTGATTTAAGGGTCCTGGAACATGCTGACCCATGCATGACATCAAAATTCTACATTACAACGACACCTACCCTTTCATGTGCCTCACGACACTTTGTTTATTCTCCTGTTTAACAATTAATGCGGTCTTATTCCACGCAAACAGGTTTAAATTGGTTTTTGTGTTTCCATAAAAGTTGAGTAATGTTTACCACATCCTTTGCAGAAGATGTTTGCCAGTATTTAAAGTAAAATATTAAGGTGGGGAAAATAAAGCATCAGCAGCAGTGAACTCTGTTTGGCCCTCCTTTAAGGGATCCGCAGCCCTGTGATCATCGCGGCTGCTTTATTTTATTACTGTTCCTCGTTAATGGAAACAATTAGGAAAGAAATATCAATCATAGACAAGTGCTAGTCATGAGAACTGGTAGTTGACAGGCTATAATAAGGGAGAAGGTTGATAATTGGGTTTGGTTGACTCTCCACCCCCTGCAGACACTGTGGTGACATGAGGGAATGTTCCTCTTTAACAAGGTCGGGGCTAATACTGCTTAATGGAAAGAGGATGTTTCTCTGCCCCGCGCTCTTCAACTCTCACCTCTGCGCTCCGCTCCTGGCCTCCTTTTGCTTTTTATCATGTTGCTTTGACCAAGCAGCCGCTGGGATTTGAAAATGTATCACCAGTCTGTGCATGCCGCTAAAAGTTTTCTCAGTTTTCCACCAGGAGTTTAATGTTTTTTTTGTTTGAATTTTCTAAAAACCATTGCCAGTGTGCAGCATCATGTGCATTTGTTAGCTGTTAGCTGTGGCCATCTTAAATAGAACTGACTTCAAAATTTAATCAGCTGTAAATGTATATTGTATAATTATTTCATGAAATTCTCAATAAAATCCATTCAGTGGTTCATAAGATATTTAGCTAACCGACAAAGTTGACTTTAAAAATTAAAAGTAATATCTTGAAAAATAATCTTGCACCATCTGTTAGCACTGATAATATCTCTTGGAGCTTAATTTCAGCTACTACCACATCAAATATTAGGTCAAGATCTGTAGCTGAGTAAGTTGAAATCATTTTTTAGTATTTTAGGCTGGGTTGTTTGTGGTGGCCATCTTGAATTGAGTTTAATTCAAAAGGTAATCAGTTGTAGATGTTCATGCAATAATTGCATTTGGTGATTTTCATTCAAATCTATCCAATTTTTTGGGGGGTGGTATTTTGCACACAAACAGGGAGATAAAAATGTGCTTCACAATACAGGAAGCAAAAAAAACTAAACATTGTCACTAGAATGTATTTAACTATTTTTCCGAGGCTTTTGAGCAACTGAGGTGTTAAAGTTTTCTTTCTTCTCTGTCAAGGTTTTGTGTCTGACAGCGCCGGTTAACAAAATTGGGCCTTTTCAGTTGTAATCCCTGCAATTAAGCGTGTAGGTGCGGCTCCATTACCTCAGCAGGATTAGTAATGACCCGGGAGAGATCATAATTGCTTCATAATTTGAAGTTGTGAAGTGCATGAAATACCCGAGGCTCAGCCTGACGTCTCGGCGTTGTTTCATTGGATTTGATGTTTTTCCCTTCCACTTTTTTTTTTTTTCAAACCTGAAGCTTTCTAGGACTTTTGAAAAGCTCTTTGCACATTTTACTTGTTCCCTAATTAGGGATCTTTGTACAGGATGTGTTGCCCTGAAGGCTGCTCTGAAACTGCAGGGCAGATAAAGGCAAAGTTTTCATAGATCAAAAGCAGAAGTTTGATTGTAGCTCAAGCTCTGCTTCTTACTTGTCTGAACCACGTTTTGCATGTTCAGCTTTGTGCAGATTTTATTCATCACCTGGATTTCAAACTTGCTGTTAAGGTGATTAAACCTTAATTGTTTACAGACATATTAACGTACTTTTTTCACAGTAATTAGATGTGACAGTGCTAAATGTTAATTACAGTATGCTAAAAATGGCAGCAGGTGGGTTACCAACATTTTTTTTTTTCCATTTCAAAAACCGATTATACAGCTTGTGCCTAAAGCCAAGCAATGAAAATTTCACACAATCAACTTGACAGGAAAATACAACTAATTTAATTTATTTTTCTTATTATGTTCGATAATATAATATAACGTGAACTGAATATAAAACATTTTTTGTAAAGTTTCTACTATCACTTCTAAATGTTTTTGTATATATGTTCATGGACACAAACCCTCATTAAAAAGGTAATATTTACGCTAAAAAATGGCTTAAAGATATGGATAAGCCTATGTTTATTCATATTTAAAATCTAACCCGTGTGTCTTAAATAGGCTTTGCTGTATAACATACAGCTAAATTAGATGTAGGAAATTGGAAAACTGCCTATCAAACGTTAGATGTTAGGCTGATTAAATTACCCCTCAAGTCCGAGCAGAAAATAATCCAAGACAGACATTTTTTTGTGTGTGAATAAGGTTATTATTACTCGAGCCAGCAGGTGAGACTGTAACACCTTTCATTATTCAAGCATGACATCTGTCCAAGACGACTAATTCTATATAATTAGCGGGCCTTTGAGCACCCATGATGGTTTTTCAAGTTCTGCCTTTTGTCCCCAGTGAGACACTTTCCAACGTGTCCATTATCAACAAAACAGCACCACCCTTACTGCTCAGCACCAACTAATCATTATTTAACTGCAGGGATAGACTCTTGTTGAGCTGTTTTGTCAACGTAAAACACTCTTTGCACAGTGGTTGATGCTATAGGCTCCTTTTTCTGCTTTGATGGAGTGCAGAAGCACAGGAGTTCAAGTTGAAAGGCGTGAGATGCAGAAATGCAACATTTCTGATAAGTGTTGCTGTGGATAGCACCCACAGGCCAAAAACTTGCATGTTAGGTTAGCTGGTAATTTTAAATTGTCTATAAATGTGAGCGAGAGTGTGTCATTTGTCTCTGCGTTTCATCAAAAAGAAGATCTCTAAATTTTTTAACATTTAAACCTAAAATCAATAATGTAGGCTAAAATCAAATAATATTCAAATGTTTTCTTCTTTAAAAAGTCAATTTAAGCGAGTGTCTCTGGTTTGATTTGACAGGTACAACCAAAAAAAAAACCAGCCCAAAAACATTCTAAAAAGAACTGAATTATTTTTCCCAATCCTCTTTATGTGAGCATGGTTAGTGTGAGAACAAAAAGCAGCAATGAGATTGAATCCGCAACAGAAACTGTGAGGAAGCTAATGAACAGGATGCTGATTTCATGGGGCACCAAATGTTAAAAAATGTCACTAACGCATTTTAAATATCAAGCTCACTTTGAGCGTAAAACCCTATTTTATTATTATTTAGCTCACTCAATTTTTACTAAATGTTAAATTTAAATGTTGCTGCTAAAGGTTAAAGTTTAGATTTAATAATTTTAAAATGGAACGCGGCCTTTGCTGTTAATGTGCTTTTGTTGTGACATCATCATCCTGGGACAAAAGCAGTCGCTAATGCTGCTAACGCTGCTGAAGATGGTATTTAAAATCTTAATTTAAAATGTGTTTTATTAAAAACAATATGGATGGTATGTAATCCAGCAGCCCGGACACCGGCCGCAACTTCTAGTTTGATGCCTTGTAGGGCAGCGTTGGCAGCGTTAGCAGCGTTGGCAGCGTTAGCAGCGTTAGCAGCGTTAGCAGCATTATCGGTTTGTTGCAGGATCATGACGCCATGAAAAAATCCACGCACCAACAGCAAAAGCAGTGTTTCGTTCTGAAATACTTAAATGTAAACTTCATGATTTAGCTACAACATTTTGGATTTAACTTTTAACATTTAGCAAACAATTAGCACTTCAGTAAATAACAATTTTTTTGGAAAAAAAAAAAGGAATAAAAAAATGTCCAGAAAATGTTTTTGATGAATAGGATCATGGGCTACTGGAAGATTTTTTAACTCACAGATGTTACACACAGAAAGTGAGCTTAATAAGGACAATGGATTAGTGACATTTTATTTTATAGTGTGTGTTGAACAAACAGACGCTCACATATTCATTTAGCCAACTTTTTTTGCAGAATAACGTGTGCTAATATTTGTCCATGTGTTGCATTGTTGTATATAAAACTCCAAAACACAATTTTCAAAGTCCTACTGTACGTCTCTGTTACAATGCTGTACAACATGTAATTCTCAAAAGACAAGAAGCTCCAGGAGCGTTTAGCTCGTTAAACAGATTTTCTCAGCAGCAGCTCTCCGTGTCGACGGTTGTGCTTTGACTTGGAAATTCCTTCTAGATATTTACCATTTATAACACTCTGTCAACACAGTTCCAGTTCAAACATACCTCTAAGTTTTTACGCTCATCTTTTAAAGTCAACCATCTGTAACGTTTGTTTTTAACTCTTGAAGTTTCTTTGTTTACTTTGGATGTAAAATACTGTGATGAGATGACAAGCAAGATTTCCTGTTTTCAAGAACAGCATTATTCACAGTGTGGACATACTTTGAGAAGTTGTCACACGAGCTGATAAATGGCAAAACAATGCATTTCACTGGTGACATTTATTCATCTTTTTTAATCCCATAAAGAAGCCTAATAGCTGTGCTTCTGACATTGTTCTGGCACATACAGGAAGTACAGATTGAGTCATGACGACCCGCCCTCAGTCTTCTGAGAAGCTAAATACTCACTCAGAGGCAAAAATCATGTACAATTTTCCCCAAACTGTCTGTAGTAGCATTCTTATTAAAACACTGTTAGTTGCACAATTTACTCTCCGTTAAAAATCATTTCAACACACAATCGAAGTTTAATGGTGACAGGATCAAAACAGGTCGAGACAGGCATGAAAACAAAATGTCTGTTTTTAAAAATATCTGAGTAGATTGAGCTTTAAATACAGTTACAGCAAACAAATCTTTACCTTCATTCAAGTTTATATCTGTTGGCTTCAAACACGATGGAGCTCTGTTATTGCACAACAAGCATCAGAATGGAAGTTGTTGATGAGTAAAATGAGGCATAAAATTGGCAAGTCTGAACAAAATGAAGCTTTCTTTATTAGTTACAGAAGTCAGAATAAACAGTTTAAAGTGGACATTTCATGCTTCTAAATCCTTTTTCACATTTAAATCATTCATTTGTGGTCTATGGAACTGCAATGCTTTGGTCTGAATCAATATATTATATAATATAATTATATAATAATATATTTATTGTTTTCAAAACAGTGATACTGAGTTAGCTGAGCCATGATTTTATTCAGTATGTGCAATTTTTTGCCATTTTCTTTATAATTTTGCAATTAGCTGATTTCGTTTTTAAACTAAAAATAATGAGTTAGATTTGAAGGTGATTCCTTTATGTGCACCAGCTGCCTCTGAAAGACTTTTGCTTCTCTTTTAAGACAAACTACTGCATGTGTAATCACCGAACGACTGTTCTGATTAATGAGTCACCCTGCTCTCTGCAAACCCTAATTAACTAACCTCAGCGGATTGGAAGGCCTTTACACCCAGCCGGCATAAAACGAGGAATAAAGTATCCCAGTGATCAATTATCGTCACATTAAACTCAGCTTTTAAGACTTCCATGGATGATTTGTTGAAGTAATCCCAACTTGTGTCATCCCCATGTGTAAATACAGTATCTGTATGGCCTTTACCAGAAATCTGTGGAAATTAGACCCCAGAACGTGCAGCGCACAACAGCAGAAAACTGAAGTTAGTGAGGAAATAAGCCAACCATGATGTGACCCGTGCTTGTTTGTGTGCTCGGCCTCTCTCCTGAGTTTCCACTCAATTTAGAACTTATTAGGACTTAAAACTCTGATCCTATTTCACACAGGCAAACCTGGATTACCCTTCAAAGCGTGTGGTTTGGCTCTTTTTTTACGATCAAACACATGATATTTCATGTCAGAGTGACAGTCGGGCCATTTAAGTAAGGTCTTTTGTCAAAGGATTTTACCGCAGCATGAAAAGGATCCTCACCAGCTGCTAATTATCTGTGTTGGGGATTAGTCTTTAATGCGCCCTAACAAACAAGAAATAAACGACTTCCAAATGAGCTAGAGAGGAAAACATTTAGACGTTTTCATTTCACACCATCTGCATGTGGCAACATGTCTCCTTTTGGGTTGTTGTTTACTTCAACATAAATCAACATTAAACTAAAGAATTTCTGTATGAATGCCTAATGCTCAACCAATTTTGCAGAAAAAAAAGAAAATATGTGCAAAATTTAGTAGCTTGTTGTAGAATGGCCAAAAAAGCTGAAATTAACAGAAAAGTAGCTGAAAAACAGCACATTTGCTGAATGAGGCTGCTGAAAGAAGCTGTTAAAATTATCAAAAAATGTGAATTTAGCTAAAAAAGAGGCTAAAAGTAGCTAAAAATAGCTAAAAAGCAGCTTAAATTGCAGAAAATAACTAAAATAAACATTAAAAACTTAAAATACTAGAAAGAAATTGATAGAAGTACAAAAAATAACTAGCTGAAAACAGCAGAAAAAAGCTAAAATTAGAAGAAGAAAAAAGAAACCGAAGGAATCTAAAATTAGCACAAAGAATAAAAAAATAGAACAAAAAGTGAAAAGTGCAGGAACAGGGTAAAAATGTTTAAGTTACTTAAGGATGTTAATGACAGCTCTATTCATTTTCAATTAGAAAAAAATGCTGAAAAGGTAAAAAAATGCTGAAATACCAAAAGTCATAGCCGGAACGTCTTTAAAGTAGCTGAATGTTTTTATATATGAGTTGCTGAAATCACAAAAAAAATTGTGAAATGAGATGCAGAAAAACTTAGAGAAGAAAAATACATCATGTCAACACTGTCAAGGCTTCATAGCATTCACATAAAACCATTTTATTTAAGCATTGGCAATACACGTTAACATTTTTGACTTGTATTTCATCATTTTAAAAGCAAAAATAAACAAATCAAGGTTGCCGGTTTTTTTAATCGTTTGCTGCTAATGTTGGAACATTTCATCTTCTTTAAATGTAGAATTTGAAGAAGTTGCCCAACAAAGAATCTCCATCCTAATTACCTAAGCAGTAAACACGTCTTCACATAAATAAGCAAAGTGGGGAACAGCACGCCTGTTACAGAGTGGTGTGAAACCACAGAGCTGCTTCGCTTAATAAAAAAAACATTGTGACTTCAAATTTATTCCAATAGAAATGACTGCAATCATGATTAAAGGCCTTTTTAGTAACCAAAGCTAAAACCGTTTATTTGTTTGTCGTAATTTGGAGTCAGTCTGTTGTAGACAGCACTTATAAAGCCATTGGAGTACAAAGATAGCTGTTAAATAAATATACATCTCTTGAAAACCAATTAGGAAAATAATCAAACATGAAAGCAGTGATAAAATGTAAACACAGAAAGACAGGAAAAGAAGAGGGGGAAAAATGGGTAAATTATATTGATGAAAGCCATACTGATGAAGTTGATGTATGAATTATGTGTCTTGCTCTGTTGACACACGTTTTATTCAGAGGCCTCCTTCATTATAAGCAAACCTCTGTGGAAATGTCTCTGGCTTATTCTATCTATCATCATATAGCATTAGCATTATGAGCTAAATGCGTGGAGGCAGGATATCAGATTGCTCACGGAGATGAGCCAGAGATGAACTGAATCAGAGAGAGAGAGACTGACTGACGTTGCTCTGCACAGCTGCTGCCAACAGCAGGTCCAGAGTGGACTCTTTGTGCTGCAGAGTCTCTAACACAACAAGGAAACTCTAGCTGTTTATATTATGACGGATGCACTAAAGTGTCATGGGTTGGTTTCAAACAGGAGAACCTGTTTTGTGGTTATGTAAGCCGGTCACTCCACAGCTGCGCTGATAACAAAACTCTATTTTTTTTTTTTTTTTTTTTTTTTAAAGAGATAAAGTCATGGGAAAGAAAATATCCAGCTCTTGGGTTTTTCATATCAGTAAGTAATAAAAAGTGTCTGGTCTCTAAAATAGTTCAAATCTAACCTAAAGTGTACAAAAACACAACTGATTCCACATTACAGAAACATTCACATACATCATTGCAAAAATAACACAAAAACAATGTGTCATAAAACAAATACACGTCATATTTTAAAAGAACAGCCGTAAAGGATGAGCTGGTTGCACTGATATGTTTGGTGCTGTGCTTTAAAGAAAAACAACTCTTTATAATCCAGTGGTTCCCAAAGTAGGGGTCAGGATCCCACTGTGGGTCCTGAAACGTCAAGTTTGGGTCTTGAAAAGATTTTCAGAATTAATTACATTTAAAAATGACTGCTAACAATTTATTTCCCCTAGTTAGAAAGAAGTGTGGTTAGTGTACTTCTGATCTGTCCAGAGGACATTGTATCAGAGGTGATTCATTGAGATAAAACTTCACAAACTTAAGTTGTGCTTCTATAACGTTTCCCTCCTGCAACTATTTCAAACAAGCCATACTAGTTCAGTCTTTTTCAAATTGTCCTGTCATGAACTTGAACATATATCCTGCTAACTGAGGTCTGTAGTTTTTTTTAGAGGTTCTACTCCTGGGAAAATTGTGATTGTTTTTTTTTTTCACCTATGAATTTATTCTGTTCGTAGAATTATCATTTGGAAATGATCTTTAATTATTCCCAGATTAATATGGAGCAATGATTGTTTCTCTAAGGTCATTGATGATGAATCCCAGCTTGGCATTGTGCTAATAACACATGTTTATGCTTCAGAGCAGCAAACTGCCCAAATGTTTGCTTCTATATTGATGGTTGTGCTGATGATGATCAGTTTATCAAAACTATGGGTCCTTCCTTCTTTCACACAGCTTTTTATTTTTGGTTTAAATGTTTAAAAAATGATTACTTTATTATGTCCAAAATGAAACCCTAGTATTTGTTGAATGTGCCTGAAGTGCTTGAAAGTGGATTTGTCAGATTATTAGTATCACTTTCATGTTTTTTTCACTAAAATGAGAAAATATATTTTTATGTTTTAGTGTCTTTATATTAACAATGGGAGTGGACATAAACTGATCACCTTAGGCTTAAGTTTTTATAATAAAGCTTATTGACAACCTCCAGGCTCTGTGTGAGTTATGAGTTAAACTACTTTTAGTATTCTTAAAAATAATTTTTTTTAGCTGTGTCACATTCTATACATTAATATATTGTTTGCATTTTACTGAATATTCAATGTTCCAAGCCTCAGGCTTTTTCTGAAAATCAATGATCCACTCATCTGGACAAAAATCCATATTTCATCAAGTTTTTTTATTGTTTCCTGGTGATTATGATGTGATGAAAGTGCTTGGTGTGTTTTCTTTTACTACAATGAGGCTTTTACGATTCCTGTCATCACTCATAAACATCATTTTTTATGTTCACTTATCTTATAATAAACAGCAAATAAAAATAAAACTTTCTGATTTAATAACTCTGAACACAGAAGCTTCCTTTGCTTTCTCTCCGACTGTTTAACTCAATTTCTTACCACAAACTTTAGAAGCTTCCTATTTAACAGCTGGAGCTGATTTGTGTCATGTTCTCACACACCGCTCAGATGCTCCACGGTGGTTTGGGTGTGCAGCATTCTTTGTCTTATTGTGTAATTATTTACTAAGAGGAAGTCCTGTCAGCTTGAATACAGATGCTGTGGTGGAGTGGTCAGGGGAGTCGTCCTGGAACTGGAAGGTCACCGGTTCGATCCCCCGTTCCAGCTGTCTCATTTGTTGTGTCCTTGGGCAAGACACTTCACCCACCTTGCCTACTGATGGTGGTCAGAGGGTCCGGTGGCGCCGGTGCATGGCAGCCCCGTCTCTGTCAGTGCGCCCCAGGGCAGCTGTGGCTACAGGGTAGTTTGCCATCATCAGTGTGTGACTGGGTGAGTGACTGTAGTGTAAAGTGCTTTGGGGGTCCGGAGGGACTTTATAAGGTGCTATATAAATTCAGGTCATTTACCATTTTAAATATGTAATGTTTTAATTGAATGTTTAACCTTTTTCTGTATTAATAAGTTGCAAAATGTGTTGCATAAAATCAACACATCACACAAAGAAAACATCTCATGAAAATAAAATGATTAAACAACTTTAGAAAGTATTCAGGCTTCAGATGGAAAACAGATCCCACAGAGAAGGAAAAAGTGGTGTGTTATTTATTTATTTATTTATTTATTTACTGTTTTCTGCCTGCTAATTATTTTATACAACAGCTCCCTCCTGTGGTTATATCAGATACTCCATTATCTTTTACTCACTTCTTCCTTTCTGCGTCACTGGTGTCCAACATCCAGCAGTCACTGTGCGGGGGGGGGGGGGGGGGGGGTACAACCAGGACAA
>JARVJO010000082.1:8252216-8265712 GCA_031762555.1 Cynodonichthys magdalenae
GGGCGCTCGCGAGACACAGAGGATGAGATTTCTGAGTGGGATTACTGATGCCTTTATTACAGAGGAGGAATACCAGAAACAATTTGGTGACACAGATCATGGTGAGTCTGATGATGAAGGCTTTTGATTCAGCTCCACACTTGTTAGAGCTACGTAGCTCTGTTTGTTATATCACACCAGTTAACAAATGAGTATTGTTAAATTTATAGTTTTTGTTGTAGTTACTGTTATACATTTGTTGTTGTGTACCTTTTTAGTATATATGTTGCTAAAATAACATTTTAAAAAGACTATTACAACAGTCAAATGATCATTTTATTGATATGTAAAAAGATTACAAAGGCTGAAAAATCCTAAAGTCCATCTGAAATTAGAGGTAGTATGAGAATTTAAATTTTTATGCGTTTTGAGCTAAAAAAAAAAAAGGGGGGGAATCATATTAAACATGAGATCGTATTATACATGAATAAATATGGTATGTGCCTAGAAAATACATAATACTCCTTTAGCCAACTTCAGTCACAAATATGGTTGATCTGTGTGGAAAAAGTAATAGCTGCAGTAATAAACCTTTTATTTTTTGCTTCTGTCAGTTTATATCTGAATAAATGTGACACGTGTACGATTTTTGTTAGAAAACAAATCTAAAGAACCTGATTGTTATCAGCACAAGTTGCTAAACATAATGAGCCTGTTTATAATCATCTCTCATCCTCTGAGTAGGGAACAGCTGAAAGAAGTACTTTATAATTATCATTTTCTCCAAATAAATAAGTCTTAAAGTTAAGTTGTGACTCAGCACAAACACAAAAAACAGTGGTTAACCCTTAACATTCATTTACGCCCTAATTTTAGGTTCAGTGTTGCTGCAGTAGTCAGAGCAGCAGTTCAGACAGAAACACTCTGTTGTTTGTGATAAAAATAATCGCTCTAAAATCCCTATTGATGCGTCTGTAGTCATGTGGCATATAAATCCATTAAAAATGTGACCTTTCTCTATTATTCATAATCTGGCTGAACTTCGCTGTAAAACCTTAGGAGGCCGTTGTGGTAATGGCACAGCTCAGAAATCAGTGTCTGTGAGTGATGTGGACACTTTAAAAAAAGAAAATACATATTTTTAGGTCTACAGTTATATTTTTCTGTGATAAAATAAAAGATGGGGTCACATTCAGCCTGGACAAGCAGAAATTACAGAATAGGATACTGTGTGTTTTTATTCAATTTTTTTTTTTTTTGGTTTGGCCAGTGTAGAAGTATGATTTCACCCACTAACATCAGATTTTTTCTAATTTTCCTGCTCAGCCTGGAACCCCGACAGTAACTGTTACCTCATTAGTGCCTGGCGGCGTGTAATCAACACCTCTTTCAACACAACCTCCATGTTGTTTACTGCAGGCCACAGATAACAGTTAGTCTACTCTTGGAGGTAGAAGCACAGCGTGTTCTCACACTTTAGACAAAGTACAAGGTGTCCATAATAGGATTTGGGTCCAGAGGTAAAGGCTGTTCTGACTGCACAGCAGGTAATTGTTTCCTCTGGAGTTTAATTGTGTCACTGAATCTGCTGAGCACCGATAGAAAACCTCAGTGATTTTGTCATACAGACGAAAGAAAAAGAAATTCAATTTTATTTTAGGTTCCTTTTAAAAGCACATCACACCAACATCTGAGTCACTGTTTGCCAACATGTCATCTTTAAATTCTGAGCAACATTTGACGGAATAATCAGCAGACAAAGAACAGATTGTTTTATTTAGTATTGAAAACCCATCTGTTGTGAAGTAACCAATGACGTCGGAGCAAAACAGAAACCAATTTAATCAGATTAATGAAAAAATGAGGGTATTTATTTTCTCCTGCAACTTGTTTTTCTCTTGAGCTATTGTTTCATTTTCTCACAATTTTCATAATAAACTTTCTTAAACTCCCTGTGAGTGATATTGTCAACAAAATACTTCTCATTTATTTATAGCTTCATGGCGCATCACAAGTTCAAAGACATTCTCAAGCAGCTTCCACACATCCTATCTCACCAGCTTTTCACATATGATTTTTCTCCTCTTTTTTTATACACACTCTGCTCTGTTAGGATGCAACACACACCGCCCACATTCTCACCGCTGTAAGCTGACGGGCCATATGGAGGAGCAGACACCTCCTCACTCTCTCTCTCTCTCTCTCTTTCAAGGAACAGGATAGGATATGAAACTGTTTGTGCGAAAAAAATATATAAAATGTGGGTGTGACAGGAGAGGAAAAATGTCTCTGATAATAAAACAGGTAACTGAGAGGCAGAGTAGGCAAAGTGAGATATAAAAGAAGAGATGACAAAGACAATACAGCAGCAAGAAAAAGGCAGGTGGAGTGTTTGATGGAAATCCAAGGACAGATGGAGAATCGGTTCTCGTGGGAAAGACAGACAAACAGAGAAGGCAGCAAACAAAATGCTATATTGGATGATACACGGATCAATACACCACTGGAGAAAAATTCTTCATCCATCCTCCTATTAACCTTCTCAAAAGCAGCAATCAGATATACTTTAACACAAAGTACAACTTAATGGTTAGTAAAAGTATTAGACTGAGCATCCTGTAACTGTTTCATGTTTCAAAACTAAAATTATTTTCCTGTGTTTAACTGTTTAAATCCAGGCTCAACTCACTTTCTCTTTCAAAGCACTTGTATACAGATGAAATTAATACAGGGGTGACACCAGTTAAAACAAATGAAATGACGTGTTTTAAGTAAAATGTCAATGTTTCGAATCTCCATGTGCCGATGTGCAAAATGCAGAGCTATCGTTGGCTCAAACGCTGTACATGAAACGTGACCGTGAAGGCTGTGGATATGAACATTAAGTAAATGATGCTAAAACAGTGATTAGAATATGTTATCATCTCCTCGAGGCTTCTTGGTAATGAGCTGAGAATTAAGAACTTAAGTGGATTAGGATGCTACAGCACTGACCTTTTGGTCCCCAGAGCTTATTCTAACTCTGATGGTCCAACTTACTTTTATTGTTTTATAGACTGTCTATATAGGAAATTTTAATTAAACTTGTTGACCTCTACTCCATATTTTGTAATTTAGCTCTGCAGGTAATGAATAGTTATGTAAATGAAACTAAAGCTCATTTTCAAGCTGAATTAAAAAAAAAGAAAAGCAACCATAACCAACAGCAGGATTTAATTTCACATTAAAAAAGGCTCTAATTGAATTACTCTACAGTAGTTGTATTTATTGGCTCCAGCTGAATAATATCAATCTAACACAGAACAGAATACTGAAACTTTAAGGTTGGAAACATTAATATTTATTTACAAATTGAAACGTTTTAAATCCTGTTGATAAAGAGATGTGATGGAGAACTTTTTACTGCTTTGACACGGGAGTTAAATCCTGTGATTTAATGAAAACTGAACTGTTTTTCTCTTCATCAGACAATCAACCACAGCTCATAATAAAACTTTCCCATGCCATGGCCCCCAAACAGCATTAGCTTCTGGACGGAGACTATGGGCGTAAGAAAATATTGATACACTGAAATATTGCAATTCCTTTCCCGATACTGTATCAATTCTCTAAAGCACTGTATTGATTTTTAATTAAGGCTTAAACTGTAAACTTTCATTCTTGAGTTGTATTTTAGCCTCTGACTGCTAATAGTTGGCAGTCAGCCAGCCATTTGGCTCCTCCTTTCCTGAGGAGCCTGAAAGTATGATGCTAGCTCAAATGTTAGCATCGTGAGAAAACAAACATTAGCACTAAGTACCGATGGCTGAATCTGAGCAGAAAAGACCAACAACCATGTAAAACACTGAGTGCATTGTACTTTCCAACAAGATATAGATTATTGTTTGTGTGGTGTGTGACCATAAATTCCTAATAAAATATTATCTAAAAGCTGCCACAGATATATTATCAATGGCACACTTAACCTAACCATTGAAAACATGAAAGAAATAAGGAATATGAAACATATTAAATACATATAAAACATACTGAGTTAAAAAAAAAAATTGGAGAAAAAAAAATGGTAATTTATCGCCTTGCTTACAGTATTGCAATGTGACCCCATATGCATCGTTTTACCAAATACACAGCCCTACCTAAGAAAACTTATAAAAACCCACAAACCACGTTACAAAATATGTAAAGAAAGATCAACTTTTAGAATGTTTTTCTCATTTTTATTCACTTTTCAATAATTATTGCATTTGTTTGGCATAAGAATTTTATGTATACGTTTAAAACATGTTTTATATTCCCACTAAAAAGCCTACTTTTCAACAATCTCTTCATGAAGATAACATTTCAATATTTTATTCTAAACTATATTTAAAAAAATAATGATTGAAAAGCAGCTTAAATTTTATCACAAGTTAAAAATTTATTAGGCAATTGTTTTTGCATTATTTGGTCTTATCTTCCCTCCAGCTTTCTGAGGACCGCTTAGCATCCCCCTGGCAGCCCCCACTTTGAAAAACACTGGTCTATAAGATGCAATGTGTTGCTGTCCCTCTTCTTGTAGGAGCTTAAGACTTATGAAGGTTTTCCATGTGTTCAAGTGCACAGTTATTAGGATCTTGCTGATAAGAATATGCTATTATTCTTAGAGGTGGCTGAACTACAAGTTAAACTTGTCTTTACATTTTACAGACAGTATTTTCTCGACTGTCTTTTTAAAAGAGAAGAAGTTTGAGCAACAATTTGTGAGTTTTTGAGTCATAAAGAGCACAAATGTGGATATGAGAAAATCTCTTCACTAAGTAGCTTTTCAAAACAAGTGTCCTTGGTGTTTTCTTTCTTTGCTAGTGGTCGTACATGTGGTATTCTTTGTCATTAAGTGCAGTCAGCTCTCACAGTTCGAGTGGTCCCACACTTATGGGGTACAAGTGGTCGACCATGAAAGCACCTGGTGGAACCTTGTGAACAGATACAGACGACTGTATGTCACAGGCCGCAAAGCAAACAGAGAGATAATATGTTTGATTTAAACAAGTTAACCCTTGGGAGGAAGAGTACATCTGGAGCTCTGAGTGCATAAAAGTTTCTAACGATGAGACAGGATCGGAATCTTTTCTATAGTTAATTTCAATTCTTTCAGTTTTAATTTGCTGCATCTGAATTTTTTAACAATATTAGAAAACATTTGTACTTACACATAAATTTAAAAAAACAATGAGGAGTTTAAAGGAGAGATGTCTCTTTGATTTACTCTAACAAGCTATCAGAGCTTTAAAAAGCTGTTTAATGTTTAACACTGCATTTCAAGAGCTTTTCATGTCTTCTTTAAAGGGTTAATCCTAAAACTGATACATTATTTACTTCCATTTTTTTCCTCTTCTTCACTTTAAACCAACAGAGGTCATGTTTTGTTATTGTATTCATGGTACAATTCAAAAGGCAAAGTATATATTTTCCTTTAAACTTAGGTTTTAAAAAAATCTCTGTAAAGAATACCCTTTTGTTTCCAGTCAGTCAAACTCCCAGAGCAGGCAGTGTTCGGGAAGCTGACTACCTCTAAGCTGAGTATCTGAGACGGGGCAGAGGGATGTCAAGGAGACTGGAGAGGGATTTGGGCTCTCGAGGACAGCTTATCTGGTTGAAACAAGAACAACTACAGCAGTCAGGCAACAAAGTGCAAATGCTCCGGTGTCGAGGAGCATCGTATCGCATCGCTGACAAAAATACAAGCATGGTTAAATGTCAACCTAAAGAAACACAAGATTCTGCTCTGATTTAAGGTCAGCCAAAAAATGATTCTCTAAGGTCAATAAACTGCAAATAAACATAGGCTTATAGGAGTTATTTCTGTTTTTTAGGACATTTTTTTTATACAGAACATTTTAACCTAATGGTAAAATAGGTTGAGCCACTTCTGACTCTGCATGTTGAGAACATTAACGGATCAGTAAACCGAAAACTTCAGATGTAAAATGTGATATGAATTTAAATTCAGAAGTTTCTTAGCTTGACTGTCGATATGTAAACAAGCTTCAAACATTTTACATCCTTCACTGCCTCCATTAAAAGCAAACTTCCACTTTAATCAGACCAGGCCGACTTGGCGGCATTGGATCCTACAGATTAGGTGCTGGAAAAAAAATAATATTAGCACTTTGAAACTCATCGTGTCTGGAAAAAAGAAAGTCACCCATGTACCAACTGACTTATCCAGATTATGTTCATGACAGTCCAAAATGATGATGTTTTAATAATCTTAAACAACTCAGTGTTAGTCTTTTTGACTCATGATTATGAAACAATCATAGGTTCCAGCACCTCATTTTCTGCACTCAGAGAATTATACTCTGCAGAACAGATAATAACGTGTAACTTTCCATGGTGGCTTGACCTATTTTTTGGAGATTGCCACAGCCTTACTATAATCTCCAAAAAATAAAAATAAAAAAAGAATTTGGATTGTAGACAGTATTAGGGAACATCTAGCTGTTATAGAAGTATCGTTCAATAGGAAAACTAGGAAAATATCTGAGATAGGAGATAAGTATCCTATACAAAGATATTTTTCATTACATGAACCTACAGAAACTGTTGTTTTTTGTTCCTGTTTTACAATGAAATTCATCTTTAAAAAAACATTCACACAAAAACTACATGCTCAAAATAGACTGTGCACATTCAGCAGGAGATAGGTACTAATTATGCTAATGCATCCCAATTAGCCCAGGTCTCTATGGAAACAAAAATTCAAAGGTTTTTTTAGATTATTAGGAGACGCCGCTAGCAGGAGAATACACTTTTAGGGTGAGCAATTAGACAGCAGGTTGGGGAACAAAAAGTGAAGACAGAAAGCATGTAAAATAGCATGAAAACCTTTTCACTGAAAATAATGTTCAGTCAGTCTGAAAAATTATATTTGAAAAATAGCAGACTACACTGTTCACAAAACCAGTAATTAATCTCTAGACAGACTCTAAAAATCAAGCTTGAATTTGCAATTTAAGCTTCTGCTCTGCTGCTGCAGCTGAGGAGATCATTTTATTGACGTGAGCGGCTTCGTCTTTCACACAAACACAAGCGCAGCACACCTCCAAACAGCTGTTTACATCACAAACCAGCGTTCATTACTCTAATATCTCCCAGTTCTTGGTCTCAAGGGGACTTTTTGTATTCCTGCATTTGTTCACAACAGTGTGTAGCTGTGTTGCTGCATTGGCATAATGAGTTTAGTATTTGTACGCTGCAAAGAAAAATGTATTCACACTACTTGCAAATGTTTATAAATGTTTAGGTAAATTTATGTAGATTTATCTCCATGATTATGTCTTTTTTTATTATTTTAAATGCTGAATTGTGTTTTTGTAGTTTTACAGATGTAAAAGAGGTTTGTCCTGTTTGTAAACACAGTTTTTAAATATAGTGTTTGTGGCAGATAATGAAGTTATTATCAACAACTTCACCAAAATAATAAAAAAATAACAAAAGTGACAAACAATAAAAAGTATTTGAAGTGACAAATATTAGGGTTTGTTTAATAAAAGTTTATAACAAGTAAAAATAAACTCTCTACAATTCATATTATCAAGGTAAATGACAAAAAATAAACCTCCTTATCTAGTTATAAGATCCTAAATTAAAGCTCAGACAATTTGGGGCCTCATGTTCTCTTTTCTATTGAAAGTGTCATTCTGTCAAGCTCTATAAAACTTACTTGTAAATTCCTTACAAATAAGAGAGTTTAAACGCCCTTGAAAAATATCCTCCAGCTGCAGCTAAAATCTGCCAATTTCCAACAGCTGTCAGTTTGAGATGTGAATGAAAAACTTATCCTGCAACTAAAAAAAAATAAATCAAAAATTCACCAGCCCAGTTTTAGAGACTGACAGAAGACCATGCAATCCTCCCACATGCACTTACTTCTGCTTAAGGAATATTTCCTAACCTAATTTTTACTGAATTATTTTACATTTGCTGTAATTTAGTCTCAATCCTTCAGTTTCTTGCACAGTTTAAGATCGCCTTTACAAAAGTTTCAAAAACAGTTTACAGCTTTGCTCAGACACTTTGAGGAATGTCTCTGTTGACTGCAGCTAGAAGGCCAACATCTACAAGGAGGACAAATGTCAAAGTGAAAGGAAACAACAGAGGAGTAAAAGAAGGGGGGGTCAGACTGGTCCTCCTCAGTCTGTCTGTCTCCTAATTGCTCCCATGGCTCAGATTGTCAGAACAGGAGCAGCAAAGTGAAGGACTCTGGCAGAGGGCGAGGAGCACCGTGACCGCTCACTTTCTTTATTTTATCATTTTCAACATCCAAACAGCAAAACCAGGATTTATTTTTCTGCGTATGTGTGAGAGCCAATGAGAATGTGTCCAGTTTTATTTTGATAAAAATGAACGGAGGTGTTTAGTAGTAACTAAGTACATTTTCTTGTTACAGAACTTACATAAATTTTTGGAGTATTTGTAACTTTGCAAAGTTTTTTTTCCCATTGTAACTTTTATTTTGTCACATCCAAAATATAAAAATAATATGGTTTAATGGAACCAGTTTGGTTAAGTAAATTCAACCCTTCATTTCTTATAAAAGTACTTTTACTTTCCTTATTATTGTAAACCATTTCATGACTTTTACCTAAAAACTTTTCTAATCAGGAAAATACATTTTTACCAAAGTAATTTTCTGTTGAGGTATTTTTACTTTTACTTAGTTATTTAAGTACTTTGTATAATTTCATTAAATTACCAAGCCTAATTTGACATTTTATTCCACTAGTGAGTTTTAGAAATGTGCTCTTTAGTCCTTTAATCGTCAAATTTAAAATATGTTTGTTTTATGGATGTTGCTGTTTTTTGGCCTCATGAACCAAATAAAGTTTAGTAATTTTTCTTGAAATTTGTCCAAACCTTTGGTAAAGCTAATTTAGTGGAAACATAACTACAATGTAACTGCTTAAATGGCAACAAACTAAATTTTCTCTGCTTTAAGGATACTAACCCTGGGTTTGGGTTTTCCTCTCTATCATGAATAAACCCAGCTCTCACAAATTAACATCGGTCTAACCCCATTACCACGGAACTAATATTTTCAAATAGCACTTTTTTTTTTTTTTAAAGGCACAACTTTTAAATTTGTGTACCACCCATGATTTTCAAAAGCAGTTTCTCTCTTTTCATCTGTAAAAACATTTTAATACCCACACACCAAGTTATGATTTTCCATGAGCAAATATTAACTTCACCACCAAACTTCACCGAAATCTGACATGTTCTAAATACATCCTGCTGATGATCAAAGCAACAGACAAAAATCACAGATATTAATCCATATTTATAACCAACTAATCAATCCTGAAAACTTCCTTGTTGTTTAAAGAAGAACTTGTGATGGATTACAGCTCAGATTTAAGGACATCAGACTGGTGCTGCTATCAAGCACTGTGACAATTTTAAAAGCAAAATGATTAAAGCTGCATAAAAATACGAGTGTAGACTTATTGATGGATTTATCGGCCATCAGTCAACCTCAAAAATGCTTTTTTTTTAAGACTGTGCCACCCTTAACAACTAAGTTACAACAGAAAATCGGACAAAACAAAACACAGAACGGTCGATTTTAGATGGATTCACAAATCCTTTTATATGTTCACAAATTGAATGTTCTCTTCTCCGTGACCTTTTAGATGAAATAGGTCATCAAGAACTTTCTTTTCAAATGTACAAAATTTCCCAGAATATGGAGTGGGTGCGGGAGATAATTCATGCATATGCATTCACATCTGCCGATATTGATAGGAAAACAGTGAGTGAGGTGCCCTGTCCTTTGAGATACTGCTTCATAATGAAGCTAAAAGAAGAAGTGGAGCAGAACCGAAGCCATCTGGAGTTCTAAATAAACCCAAATATCCCTCACAGCAGTGATGTCTGCCTCTGTTATCTGCTGTTCTCTCTGGCCCTGAAGACATTAAGTTGTCATTCTGTCCGGTTTTGTTTTTCAGAGTCTCATAAGGCAGCCGACACAGGGAACCTCTTTACAGTGACAAATGACTCAGACTTAAGTTGACATTAAGGCCTTCGGAATAAGAGACTGACCTAAACACGGCTGAGTTTCTGCTTCAATGGAGCGTGAGGACATCATCCAACTTTACGCTGGTTTTGATTCATAAAGTGTTGCTGTTTGCAGCTTTTTACAAGTAAACTTTGGTTTTAGTTTCTTCTGCACATAAAACTGGTTTTCTCCTCTATTAAAATGTCATCGTTTCCAGCTGAGGACTGGACGGCGTGAAGAAATTTACGAGGTCGAGCATCACGTGTGTGAGTGAGACCGAGAGTTTGGGATCCAGGAATCATTAAGGCCACGTCTGAACATCATCATGTCTGTGGATCACTGCCAACAGGAGCTGGCACCAGTCGAACTGTGAGAGTTTGTGTTAAAAATGCTGTAAAAATCTCTCCCTGGATACAGTTTGAGTGTGAGAGCGTGCAGCTGATATGGCATTACACCATGAAGAGGAAGGAACAAAATGGTGGAAAAAGCAAAGGTTGACAAAAGATGGATGGAATTTTAAAAGAGGGACATAAAGTTTTATGTGTAAATGCTGTAAAAGCTGTAAAAGTGTAAAGTGGCTTTTATTTAGTTCTTGACTTGATTTTTCTCCTAACTTTTTCCTATTAAAAAGCATTGTGAGCAAAGACTTCAACAATTGTCTGAGTCATACAGGCATGAAATTAAGTGAAAACCTCCTTATTAAACTAAAAAGGCAGGCAAACGTTACAGTTTACCTGATCACAATTACTAATGAGTTCCTGTGAATTGTGAGCAAAAGATGAGCAACATTTATAAAGCACAGAAAAACACAACAGTAGGAACATTTATGTGACCCTGGGCGGTATTACACACAGGAACATTAAAGGCGAAGAATCTTATTAAACGATAATTTCTGCTGTAAACACAAAGGGTGGATGAGGAAAGAATTTAATCCAAAAATAATAATAAATTTCACGCTAACCCAATAAAAAATAATCAATTGACCAAGCGGTTTTAAAATGGCACTTGTTTAAAAATTTAGCATTTTTAGTTGGGATTTAAAGACACAAGACAAGTTCAGATACAATTTTTCTCACATCATCAACAATAAAATATGCAATCATTGCTCAGATGTTTTATTTAAGTATCTGCTTAGTGCTAATACTAGTGAAGTTGTAACTTATTGTAGTATGTTTGCATCAGTGTGGGTGTTTAACTGAGATCTGTTCAAGGCTTTAAACACGCTCCATAATCAACGCGCTGTTAGTCATCCATATGAACAAAACAAAAAGTGAAAAAATGATTTCCAGAACTGGATACGGTGGAAAGTTTGCAGCCCACAGCAGTAATTACCTCCAAAATGATGAACACTGAAGGCCGTTTGTGGAGGCGGCAGACTACAGCGAAGCTTTTATCTGAAGGCAAAATGAAGGTAATAATGAGATAATTGTTTTAGATGATGGCTGTTTCTCCCACAGCTACATCCACAGTCTTGCGAACTTCTTCTGGTGCATCGCGTGTTCGATTTGGCAGCCAGGCGCTGTCATCTGGTAGACAGTATGTCTTGTGTGTTTTTGTGCATGATTAGCTTTGTAATGACATTTTACCTAGAGGGTAAGGGGTGTGCAAGTTCTCACTAAACGCTCAGGGTTAGTAGTGTGCGCTTGCAGATAAAAGCTGAGCAAAAACATGTTTCTTGTGTGGAAAAACACCAGAAATCAAGTAGGACAACACAAAAACAATCAGCCTTTACCCCCACATCTCTCAATCCTTGCCTCTCAGCACCAGCCTCGTGCTTGTTCCTTGCTTTTAAGCCACATTTTTAGGAAATCTCTTCACAGAAAATCTGCAGTATAAAAGAATAGAGCCTTTCAGCTTCAAGCTGACTTCAAATAAAATATTACAAATTCAACATTTTGTTTTTACCCCCTTTGGACTCGAGGCTTTAAGTTTCAATGGCTGCATCTGTTCGGTGAGCAACTTCAAGGGTTTTAGTTTGCTTCAAAGAGTGTCAGAAAAACAACTTTGACTGTGAGCATGAATGAACATTTAGTTCAAAGCAACATTTGTTCAGATTTTGCAATCAAAACTAGATTAGATATTTCACCAAGTTCTACTGCAGCCCAAATAAAACTAGTAACTAGGACTGCACCAATTTATCGATCCTAGTTTCATTAATTTTGGGAGATGGGCGACACATGAAAAGCCAATCTTATCTACCTCTGCAGAGGTCTTAAAATCAGCCACTGACCACTTTTCTTCTGCTGTGAGAACTACCTCATATCCAGTTAAAACAAGTTTGTATTGTTTCAAGGGTTTTGTTCAATGCTTTTCAACAAAATAAATAAAATAGGATAAGATTAGAACATTGAAGGTGTATTGTGACCTTAGAATACCTGACAGTAGGGCTGGGCAATAATTCAACAATAATACTGTGATACACACTTGATCAATATTAATGGAAAATTTGTTAAATAGAATGTTACTGAACTCCGATCCAGAACCGCACAGCTTCCTGGGAGGTTCAGGCAGAGGAAAGGTTTTAGCTGCTTGATCTCTCAAGAAAATCGTGTTTTAGAATTGTTTAAACAGTTATGCTGTGTTGTTTACTCTGAAGTGAGTTATAACTATGTTTTTTGGAATTACAAATTTTTTTCTTTTTGGAATTGTGTTGGAGCTGAAAAAACACTGACTCGCCTTGCTGGGAATACGGCCTCCATCAGAGAACTGCCCCTGTTGGACAACTTGCCCACGCTGTAAACTTCATCGTGTCAACAGAGGTGACACGCAAGTTCAAGGCTTTTGACCCAGCTGCCCATTCAGGTTGGAAGTCGACACCTCATCTTGGCCTTACTTGCCGTCCCCACCACCATCTGACACGATATTAAGTCCCTTTTCTATCTGGCGTCAGCTGGTTCTACAACCTGCAGCTCCATCCACACTAATAGACGCATGCTCACTTAATTAAAACATAACTTTAATAATCTTTGCTCTCCCACACTATAAAACTCTTCTCCTACTTGTCTTTGTGTCTCTCTCTCTCTTTTCTCTCCTACTACAGATGCACATAAATAAATACACATAAATAGCCATCCATACACACACATACTTATAGTGTTAAACACACACACATATTGTAAACACATACATATACACTAAACACTCTGGGTTTAAATTTTAAAACTTTCATTGAAGTGATTTTGTCCGGCTTGCTTAAAGACCAGTTTGATTTAGTTGTTGACTATTTAGTTTCAAGTTAATCACCTGTCTTAGAGAAAGCATGTAACCTATCCTAATCAATTGTCTTCATATTTCTTTTTATTTGGTTTTAAATAAAACATCGGTCACAATGTGTCGATAAAATCATAATTGATGACTTTTGTCCATTTCTGTGGTAGGCTTTGAGGTTGTCTTTTCTCATTACCAATATCCAAAGAACCAGTAAGGAACACCTTTTGGTAAATTGAGCTATTTCAGAAAAATACACAGGTGTTCCCCT
>JARVJO010000082.1:8269269-8300439 GCA_031762555.1 Cynodonichthys magdalenae
TTTAGATCTTTGAGTCCATCTCATGAAAAATGGGAGCAAAAACAAAAGTGTTGCGTTTATATTTTTGTTGAGTGTAAAATAGAAATTGCTTAATTTTGGCAGCAATGTTACAAAGACTTCAGGATTTCACATCAAGAACTCAATCATCAAATCTCTTTTCAGGGACACTTCAGCTCAGATGGCGCCCTGTTAGAAACCAAAGTTACACTTTTTCATTTACCCATGCACCAATATTTGCACATCTCTGCTTCTTTTTCCTCACTCTCTGCCAGGGTTGCCATGGAGGGAGGTTTTCTTTGCTGCTATGACAACCAGAGTTCTCTTTGGTCTCCCCTGACGACAGAAAGACCGAACAGCCAGCACCCGGGTGATGTTCACGTACTGGAGTCAGCTGTCTTACGCTTTACAGAACAGATTTCAAAAAAAATTTTTATAAAAAATAGAGGTATTTTTCTTATTTAATAACAAAACCATGTGAATATACTCATTCACAAGTGAAGTTTGAGATTGAATAAATATTTTTTTCCACGTTTGTCCCTTTCTACAAATAGTGGATAACTAAAACAGCTATAATTAAAATATATTAGTATATTTGATAAATGATTCATTTTTAATTTGATTCATATATTTTGTGATGGACTTGCAACCTGTCCAGGGTGTACGACGCCCCTCACACAGTGACTGTTGGATATGGGCACCAGTGACCCTGAAATGAAGAAGCGAGTAAAGGATGGATGGATGGATGGATGGATGGATATTTCACCTTGAGTCTCTCAGACACTCCGTCAGTAAAGCTGATGGTGAACTCCTCCACCTTAGGAACCTTCAGACGTTTCTTCTCTGTCTGGTACTCTGTGCGAGTTTTCACCACCACCTTAAAGAAAAAACAAAGGGAAAAAAATGTAAACAACTCCCGTATAACAGCCAAATTAAATTATATCAAGAGTACAAGCATCAGTCTTTTGTATGTTCCACTTATGCAGAAATGTCCTATAGAATTAGAAAAAAAAAGAAAACTGATACAAATATAGTTCAGTTCCAACAGCTGCGAAAAAAATAATATAAATATTAGTAAAAGGACATTTTATTGCATAAATATTTGGTTACAGTGATCACCCAGCCACCTACAGAACCCGATCCACAGTAAATATTTATATCAGCACAGTTTTGTCCCAATAATGTCAGTCTCATTTCATTTATTGTTTATTTATAAGTGTCAAGTATTAACAATACTATACACTACAACATTTATAGTCAAAGCTAGTTTGTCCGTCCCTAGATGGGCTTTTAGCAACATGAAATAAAAGTGTAAAATACAGTTTACAAATAAAATATTACAATATTAAATATATAAAAAACGCTTGAGCAAAAATAAAGGTTCAGAGCTGAAGTCAGCACAAAGGGAAACTCAAACTCTAAAACGGATTTTTTCTCTTTAAAAAAGTTCCTCTAATTTTATTACTAATACAGAAACAACTCAGTTTCTTTTAACCATGAATCCAATTTAATTTCTCTTTTTCACACACATTTAAATCATTCAGTTGGAGTCTATATAAAATGGAACTGCAACGCTTTGGTCTGAATTCCTTCTTATTGTAACTCCACAAGCTCCTCTTCCGCCCTTTTTCTGAGGTGTGTCTCAGAATAACTCGTTTTGAGGCTGTCTCTTGAAATCCAAACGAGGCTCATCACACCCCGTCCTCCAGCTTCCAGAGCGTTCCATTCTAACACCTAAAAAAGTAGATTTTGTTTATGTCCCCTTTAAAGCATATGGCTTTCTTTTAAAAATGTGTCAAATTAGCAGTTTAAATTCCCGCTGTATTGAACAATTATCGTCTTGATATTGTTTGTCTCTCATTACTGACTTAATGAATCATTTTAATAAGTGAGCATCTACTTCCATTTTATATTAGTGTCTTAAATTACCTGAGGGACTTTTTCTGTTGCAGGGTTTGTTTTCTCCTCCCTGCAAATACTGAAAAAGGCAGAACGTTCCAGCTTCTGTTATGTATTCTCTGTATAATAATGCACAGAAGAGAGATGTGGCAAAGGAGAAAAGAATGGAAGAAAAAAAAAACAATGTCTCTGTGTCCTTGTAGCTGAGCTGGAAACTGCTGTGCACACAAACTGGCTCCACTATCTGAATAACAAAGCTTTCGTTTGGCTCTACAAAGCTCTTATCTAAAAGTCGAAACCTGCAGCGGGTGAATACGATGTGTTTCATTGGAGTCCTGAGGCGCCTAAGCCCCGTGGCTTTCAGTGTAGCAACACAAGATGTCTGGCTTTCCGTTTAGTCCCAACAAATGTCTCATTTTTCAGCTTAACTTTCTTATTTTCAAAGTCATTTCACATTAAAATGTTCAGGGCCTCCAGGTTCAAACACACCTTTGTGTTGTTCCGTTTCTCTTTTTTTCTACTCCACTTTTCATTCTTTTATTTCTTATTACCAAATGAAGTGACTATTGATCACCATCACCTCATTTACACAACCAGTTATCCAACAGCAGCTCCTTTTCAACAGATCTCAGTATTTTCTGGGGAAAAAAACAACAATCATTTATGAACAGGAATCTTATTCCACACAGAAACAACCTTTTCTTTTTCCCTTGCAATTTTAATCTAGGACGTGTGCAGAAATGTGTCATTCAAGTAGACGGCTTTGTCAGTCAGGAAGATTGAGTCATGGTTTCAGTTTTGCTATTATACTACTATACTTTAGGATTTGAGTTCATTATGTCTGAGTGGAGACTCTTGTTCACAAGTGATGACAGGATGGAGCAGGAGATGGATGGATATATTGGGGTCTCATCTGCAATAATGAGGGACATGCTCTGGTCTGTTGTGGTAAAGAAGGAGTTAAGCCCATTGATATCTATTACTGGATAGGACATCACGTGACTTTTTGTACGCTGCACAGGTGCCATTGCTCTGCATTGAGTCTGTACTCACGAACATCTGTGGATGGTTGTAAAAATTAGATGCAGCTGACAGTTATGCAAGAAATACAAAAAAATAGTGAAGTATTTTTGCAATAAATTGTCAAGACGACTACAACAAGACCACAAGATCAAAGGTTATCAAATTTTACAGGTCATTAAAATATTTTTCATTTAAAACAAATGCAGGAAGCAGGTCAGTTATGCTAGCTTGATTCTGAAAACTTTATGTCTGGTAAATCCACTCAAAGACAAATTTGCTGTTCAAACAAATTATTAGAGTTTTTAATTAATATTGTCGTCGTGTTAGGATAATATTGAGACAGTCAGACAGACATAAAAATTTCAGCCACAACAATTTGATATCCGATATAATTATTGCTGTTATCGCTGATAACCGATATTTACCTATATTACAAAAACACACAAACTGTATTATACATACACACACAAACACACTTGAGTCTTATTTTATATCATAAATAAACAACCAGACCTCTTACATGGCTCCCTACTTCAGCTATTCCTGGCTACGCAGCGCCAATATCACTATCATGATCAAACAGATGCTGCTCAACCAACCATTTCTCCTCCAGAAACACAAAGGTAAAAAGTTTGAAATCAATATCGGACGTTAATATCGGCCCAGTTTTACATATCGAACTGATACCGATATTAATGCTGATATATCGTGCATCCGATGGATGGATGTAAATTATCAATGAACTCAATACTATAACATACATGAGTCTTATAATTTTACAAACCACAACATCTGCAATTTTCTCAGCTTTAATTTAAGCCATAGTTTATAGAAATCAGATAAGAATTAAAGGCGCTACAAATGTTTTTGTGACAGATTGATGCTCTTCCTGCATTGAAACTGTAACGTTTTGTTGACATGACTCAGTGAAGAGTAATGGCGCCTGTGGTTGCGCGTCGTTAGCTGTAGCGGCTACAGGCGATGTCCAATCCAGTAATACAGATCAATGGTTAAGCTAAAAAGCAAACCTCTTGATTTGAGAATTGTGACCAGAAGAACAAGAACCCAGATACAGGCAGCTGAATGAGCTTCTTCAGTAGCACGGTCAGGCTGGTTTATACTTCAAGTCGGCTTTCATTTCACGTCTTGCTCAACAGTTTGAACAAGACAGGAAATTAAAGCCGATTTCAGCAGTTTGGATGAAGCATACAGGTAAAGTGAGGAGTTCTGATGCTGTTCTTATAATCAATATGAATCATGTGGTCAAGCATCTGATTAGCATGCCTCCTTTTGGAGATTTACTGGGCATATCTATGAGGAAACCATGAAGCAAGAAGTTTATCAAGAGATGATGTTTGCTTTCCAGCCTTGGGATCCCCAAAAGGACAAGGAGTGTTTCTCTGGAGGCAGAGATATCTAGGTTTCCTTTCTAATCCTAAACATGTTACCTGCATGACCCACCTACACATAACATCACTGTCCATTTATAAAAAACGACTTAAAACACATTTTTACTCATTGGCCTTCAATTGAGATTTGATTTTACTCAACTTTTACTGTATTAGGTGCTGATTGTATTGTTTGTGTTTTTATTGTGCTTTGGATTCAGTTTTTAATTTATCATTGTATGTCATTTTCTTATTTTCCATTATTTATTTCAGATGTTCAGCACTTTGTTTCAGCTGTGGCTGGTGTTAAAGCGCTTTATAAATAAAGTTTGATGATGATGATGACATAACAAGCAGAATATGGATGATGTTTTGTGTGGACTACCATAAAGTAATAACAGCTCCTTTCATTAACAACAAGCTGCTTGCCTGGTTAAAGTTTGCATGTTCTTGTCATGCATGCATTAGTTTTCTCTGGATACTCCATTTTCCTCCCAAAGTTCAAACACATGGATGTTAGGTAAAGGGACCAAGTGGCCCCTGGGTGTGCACATTTTTGCTAATACTGCCCAGTCCAAACTAATCAGCATCATTTCAAATAGACTGCAAAATGCTGGAGGACTCCCAGCTCTTTACTTTATTCAAAGTCATGCAAACATCTGCACAGAGCCTAAACATTTTGATCAAAATACAATTTGATTGAGATTTAAGCAGCAGTCGACAAAAAACTCTTAAAATATTTATGAAAATTATTCTTTATTTTGTATCAGCTTCCGTCGTTCATTCATTAATTGTGGTTTTGGCCGTGACTCCTCCATGAAACATTCATCACTTTGTTGTAACCCAGCTCATTTTCTTCCACGGTACGTGTTTGATGCTACTGAAATACGTCGTCTGTATTCTAAAACATTATCCTCCCACGTCTTTTCATCTCTCGCTGGGCTGCAGACGATCAACTATCTTTTATGCCAACAAGACTGACAGACTCTCCTACAACATGAAAAGGCTGGTTAATGACTCTGGCAGACACACAGCCTCTGCCAGCTTCTTTGAGAATCTGTTTTGTGAAATTCAATAAATAATATTTATTTTACATCGACACAACTTGAATAAATATGACCTTTTAACTACTTTCACATCTGTAACAGAGCTGCGCCATGTTTCTTTTTCGAGCTGATAATAAAATTTTGATTTTATACTTTTTAGCATTTATTTGAAAGAATTAAAATCAAGATTAACACAAAATATTTTAGAAAGGTAGTTTTTGCTTCTCATTGCCTCCAATCGCTTTGACTTTTTAGTTTTGATACTCCCCATAGAAAAACTGTCAGAATTTTTTTTTATTATCCTCTGCATGTCTTCCCTATCATGTTATTCCTCAAAACTGAGGCTGAGATAATTGCCATTTCGACTATAATCCCCTGAGACTGAGCTGTGGGAGTGCAAGTCTGGTAAATTTCGGTGGTATTGAAAACATTTTTTTACATCTTTGATTCTTACCTTGTGAATAAAGGAGTAAATTAAATTCTTTATTAAAGGCAAGTATAGATCTATTGTGGTAGTGTCACTCAGTATTTCATCAGGGTGAAGTGATAGGTTAATCAGAGATGATTAATGTTTCATCAGCTGCTCTTGTAGTGTTTGCACATTGAATTGATTGAAGACAGTCTTATCGCTTCACTGCTCTATATATTTATAACACTGCTGCAGAATAAAGTTTTGAACCAGAGGCATGAAAACACATTTGACTTTAAACATGTTCCAGATTCAGGTAGGGAAGTAACAAATAATGAAGAATCGAAAAATAATTCCATATAACTGCTTAAAATGTGAATCAATTCATAAAATGAATGAATCAATTTTATTGTTATCGTATAACAAAGTTATGTCTTTAAGACAAATTCTGTTTGATGCTTGATGATAACCTTTGGTCATTTTCTGTTACTAAGACTTGCTGATGTTGAAAGAAAAGAAATGTATTTGGGTTATAAAATGGCTACAATTTCTTTTGTTGAAAAAAATAATGATAATTGTAACTGTGAACTTAAAATTGATAATTAAATTGAATCAGAGGCAGATTTGACATTTGGGGCAGATGGTGCAGATATACAGTGATCACTAGATTTTTAAAAGCTAATTAAATGATCCCATACTTGTACACAAAATAATGACTTTTTTTTTTACCTGCTGACAGAGTTTGTTTGTTATGTTAGCAATTTATCTCATCAGCCGCTTCACAAATTTTAATGAAACTCTCAGAAAACCTCTGGATGCACATCTACTGATTAACTTTTGGAGTTGATGCAACTCAAGATCACTGCTGCATCCAACTGACCTTATAAAACACAAACATCAGTACAACTAAGATGTTTTGACAGATATTGAGCTAAACTATGGTGTGGAAGTAGCTGAGAGTCATCCCCAACACATAATCTGAGCGACGCACATCGAGCCACATTTTGGCATGAAGTGTTGGCATCAGGCCTGTTTGACTAGTAGCAAAATATTTTATCAACCAATGAGCAAAACTTAACATAACTCTAATAAAGTAATCATTGAGTGCACATGCACAGTCTATCTAATTCTCTCACTCGACCCTGTTGTTGTTTTTCAAACTAACAGCAATCCAATCAAGATATTAGAGACCCAGAGATGATCGTGATGAGTCCTTGTCCAGACGGAATCTGATTTAATTCTTAGTTCTAAAGCTGCAGACTCTGGTGGCTTCAGCAGTAATGTGTGTCGTCTTTGTGTGTTAACTTCAACCCTGCCCCTGCAAACATTCCTGGGTAACCCTGTAGTTGTGGAGATCACACAGTCATCAGTCAGGATCAGGGCGAAAGCAGCTGGACTGGAGTCTGTAAAGCTGCTGAGGGTCCAAGTCAGACCACGTGACCCAGAAATCATGACTTTAGCTTTAAAAGACAGATATTAAGAGGGGAGGTGGGGCAGACCTCAGATCAGAGTCTGAAAAGCAGATAAAAACTGATTAACAGTGAACTCTTTGTGGGTGGGCCATGTGGCAAAAATTCAGAAAGATTACAGAGATTTCCATCCCAGAGATTTTATTAGAGTGCACACTTTCTGATGTTTCCCAGCTTGTAGATGTGTTTAATGCAACCATTATGAATATTTTTAAGATATAACTCAAAATAAAGAGTAAAACAGTTCATTAGTAGTGAAAAATAACTAAATCTGAGCTCGTTTTGCTCTGTGACACAGATGGTTTCCTCTCACAGCTCTCCTGTTTGTCTCCTGCTGCAGGAGGTAGCTGCTTTTCTTAACTAAAACCCTTTTTTAAAAGCTCTGCACACTTCCTGCTGAGCTGCATACTGTAAAGTTAGCAAGTAGCTGGTGAGAATTTAGTAAAAGCACAACATGTTTTTTTTGTTTCCCTCTAGACAAAGTGTAACGAGAGAAACAGTGGGATTCATGTAAATGAAGAAGACAAATGCAAATGAAAAACAACCATTTTGTGTTTCTTCTGAGCCCCAATAGTTCAGTTCTATTCAGTTTATTCATACAACAACTATGTCACCTCAGGGCACAGCACAAAACTTTCACATAGATAATAAATAACTGTTACTAACAATTTTTTTATCCAAGGAAGTCAGCAGATTGCATTAAGTCTTTATTTTGTCATAATTTCCCATCCTGAGCAGCACACTGGAGATAGTAGAAAGAAATGTCTCCCCTAAACAGAACCAGGCAATACAACTTATTTTGTAAAGTTTAAAACAGTTATGAAAAATACAATTGTACACATTTTTTCTTTTAAAAAAGTAGAATTTTAGGCTCACAAACTATGTAGAGTGGATAGTTTCTCATTTATTATAGGAATGCTGTCAAATTGAAATTACTTCCAGTTTTCGGCAACATATGAATATGAAAAGCTTTTTAACGGGTCTAAATTTCCCTAGAATCTGAACATTTAACACAAAAATTCTTTGTTGATAAATTATAGCAAATTATAGCTTAACTGTTCTAAATAGCTCACATCATTTAAAGGTTCTTTTTAAATTCTACTTAAACTAGAGGTCTACAATCATGTTGTTTCCTGTGCAAGAAGAATGTTTGTTTATGTGATGCAGGAGGAAAATCTACATCTGCACATAATGGGTCATTTTTCAAGTGATGAATAGAATAGAATAGAATAGAATAGAATAGAATAGAATAGAATAGAATAGAATAGAATAATGCAAACAGTCTTGCTTGTTTTGATCAGATCAGATGAAGCTGCATCAGAAACAGCAACACTTTTATGTGAACAGCTACAAAAAGAAGTACAGCAGAATAACTGTGCCGAATTCTGGCCTTTTCGACAATCCTAAGAATGTCCAGATTATCGTGATGGCTCTAAAGATAATCTGAGCAGATATTCCTGCTGTGTGTGGTGAGTTAAGAGTGATCAAGTCGGCTCGGAGGGATATCGAGACAGCTCCGATCTCAAATCAGGGATATTCAACGTGTGATTTTTTTGGCCCGATATCACAGCGTGTGTGGTGTTCACCCGAGAACAAACGAGCTGCAGCCTGTTGAATAGACCTGCAGCCAATCAGAAAGCGAGGTGATGTAAACACAGAGGGATTTCCAAAAGACAGAAGACATAAATAACTGTCTTGACTCACCAGGAAGTGTGCTGGATGTTAAAAGTCCTATAGAATTGCTTTTCCTCTGGTAAAAAAAATGTCCACAAACAATCAATATTGTTTCTTCCTGTTTATTTATTCTGAACTCACGTCTCTTTGGGGGTCACGCAAGATTTTTCCTCTAACATTTGAATTCTCGCGAGATTTCACATCTGAAAGTTGATGAATGAAATATATGTGTGTGTTGTGTTGTATCTTGCCGTGTGACTGTACACCACACACTGTAGGACCAAACATGATTTTTTTATCTTCACATGTGGGGTCTCTCAGTCTTTGAAAATCTGCTGACTGTTTTAAAATCTTGCAGTGTGACGCAGCCTTTACCTGAGCCATCATCATTATCCACTCTGTCTAATTACAGATTGAATTGATCTCCTGGCCTGTGTTACGTTAATGCATCGCCCACTACGAGAATAAATTCTTGCACTTCCAGCTTCATGTAAATTCACTGATTTAGGAGCTAACTGACCTTTCCAAATCTCATAGTTTCCCAGTTTGTGAACAAATGGGCCCGTTTACATTTGCATGCAGCAGCTGGACCTGATATGTGTCGTGTTTATGAGCAGAGAAACATCCTGCAAAATCTGCAACTAGAATTTATTCAAACAGGAGAACAAAAGCTATATTTGTTTGGGAAATTATGAAGAATTTTTTTAGTCACACAGTGCAAAAAAACAAATGTGTGCCTAGTTATCCATTTGTTGGCTGCATTAGATGCAGAATGTGGAAGTTCTCTTTACTCTGCTGGGTTGATTTAATCAGAGAGAAATGACTGACAGCTCCACGTATGTCCTGTCACAAACTGCTGGCTGCTGACATAATCAATACAGCACTCACACACATAAGCATGTCTGAACTGTATACACACACACACAGACACATTCATACACATGTGCAATAAATGCTAGTGCCCTCTGAAATAAAGTGCGTGTGTGTGGATGTGTGTGTGGATGTGTGTAAGGGAAGGGCAAGTCATTTAGCAGGTATAAGAAATGGAAAGAGACTTTGCCTCCCTCAGCAGAATAAACATCCAGGTTCAAACTGTGCTGTGACTTTCTGCAGTAATTGCATACAGATCTGTCTTTTAAGGATATTCTAACTGGAGAAAAAAAAAAAGAAAAAAAAGAGTCAAATACTAATTAAAAACGAGCATTTCTGGAGAAACATTTTAATTTTATAACAATCTAAACTGGGGAAAAAAAGCCTGAGAGGTGTGGAAAAAAAACAAAAAAATTAAAAGAAATGCTAAAGCTGCTGCCATTGTTTCATTGGGGTCACCATGGTAACAATACAGTTCCTGTCACTCCCTGGCTGTACGTTCTCGAGAGGCAGATAGAAACAAATTGGAAATTAAGCCTAAAACAAAAAGTCACTTTGCAAAAACGGTCACACGTGAATTTTTTTAGGTTTCAACAGGCTTTGACAAGTTAAAAAACTTCTAGTTCATTTAATCCTAATTATGTCCTTTCTCATTCTGACTGAGGAACAATTTAGAACTGGAACTTTGTTACTTTGAATATCATCAGACAAAAGCTGTGTCCAAAATTCAGGGCCTGCGTCCTTCAAAGGACCCTGTAAACGTGGGCTGGGTTGACTGCAAACACTGAAAGAAAGTGGCTGTAAATTTTAACGGTCGCATGTTCTGTCTCCTAGCAACCGTGACGGCGCTAAACAGTAGCAACGAAGATTGAAAATAGATCAAAATGAGCAAACTATTAATACCATTAATATTATCAATGACCAAAATTAGCTAAAGGCACTACATGTAGTATAAAGGGACGTGCTGTAGGAGCTTGTTTACGAGGAATTCAGACAAGAACAATATTAAAAACATGTCTATGCAAATGATAAAATCCTAACAACACAACTGCTTTAAACTTCCAATTTCGTATTGCCAGATTTTTATTTAAAACTGTACTCCTGTCTCTTGCTTCGTCCACCATTACAAGCAAATAATTTCCCGGTTGGCCCACAATGCATCTTGGGATAGGGTGAGTTGAGAAGAATTCGCCGGACCCCTCTTAAATTGGGGGGCCGCAGCTGGAGGAGCATTTGAATCTGGACATCGCTGTGCCGCAATCAGCCTTTGAAAGATGCAGCCCCTGAATTTGAACACAGATGAAAATGACCTGATTTTTTAAGGTACAAACATAAGAAGCTAAGTTCAGATAACGAGGTGTGATGTTGGCTTTCATCATTAGCTGATGTTTAGTTCATTCTTGCCACCACCAAAAAGCCGCTTTCGTGTGACTCATTGCAACACAGGCCCAAACCATGACTGTTCCACTCCTGTGCTTATCGATGAGAAAAGTAATGTGTTCATAAATGTGTTGTTTTATTCCCCCAACACAGTGTGCCTTTGATCATAACAACATAAAACTTGTTTTTATTATAATATGAGTCTCCAAGATTTCCTTCCAAAAGGCTTCAAATTTTTTTGGATATTCATTTTCAAAGTTCTGACTTTTAAACTTTTGATAAAATTGTATTTTTTATGAATATACCAGTTGTTTCAAGTAGAACAAAGTATTTGACCTCAGTGTCTCTAAGATCTCGGTTTCATCTACAAAAGTGTTTTTTTTTACCTGATGTTTTTTATTAGTAGTAGGACGTGTAACTTTAGGAGTCTAGTGTCTATGCCTAACAGTTAAAGCTTTTCTGGTCAGGTGGTCGTACTTTTTTCAATGACAAATTCAAAAATCAGTTTCCTGAAAACTCAACAATCTTCATTTAGTCTCTTTTAAGAGGTTTTATTATTCTGAGTGCGAGCCTGCAATAAGGAGTTTTGCTTAGAAAGATCCGTAATTTGCATCACCTGACTTTTAAGACTGGGTTCATTTAGGATCAACAAGTGCTCTTTTTCTTATTTTCTAAGATTCTACAAACCAAAAAACAACGTTTCATATTTGTGTAAACCTTTTGAATACCTTACTCTTCACAGAAACAGAAACATTATCCCCTCAATAATCACTCCAGTTTATCTTCAGCATAGCTGTTTTACTTAAAACACCAAAAAAAACTATGAATAACCTAATTTGAAACGGATAACTGAAAAGTGATATGATGCAACCGTGCTCAGAAAAGTGCCAAACACTGCGACACATTTTAGGCATAAAGCGGCCAAAATGTGCTGGAAGTAATAATGAGTCTGCCTATTGCCTCATTTCATTCATTTTCATAATATGCAATCAGTGCAGCTCTCCATCCCAACTCCACAAATACACTAATCAGCTCTGCCGCCATGGTAACTGGATTAACGAGCAGCGGTGAAATTACTATGGGATGTCAGGATGATAAATGACAGCCTGTCTGGCACCAAATTTGTCTCCTAATCTCAGCTGGAAAACAAAGGACATGGTTGGGAGACGGCTGAGATGAATGAACGTGTGAATGAATGAAACATCATCATTGGTGTGTGTGTGTGTGTGTGTGTGCATAGGAGGAGGATGTGGTTATTCCGCATTAAAGGGTTTAAGAATGGTATGGATCAACAACACTGAGTTAATAACAACAGAAGGAGATTTACAGGAAAAACTCTGACAGCTGCACAAACATGCAGGGAAGCTTTCTCTGGTAACACACAAACACACACAGTTGGTGGGCACTCTCTCACCTTGTCAGGTGCTTGGCTTTGGAGGCTGCCAACATCCAGAGGAGTGATGAGGGGCACATTCTGGAAGCCGTCCTCCACACTCACAGCTTTGGCCCCTTTGTCCTGAAGATTACTCCCCAGTTTGACCATCTTCAATCTGATTATACTCCTTTATTTCCCTCAGGACTGCTCCTTAAAAGAGAAGCCATTAAAAACGGGTTATTTTCGTTGATTCAGTTCAATGAAACCTGGTAAATAATCAAGAACATTAGCTAGATTTAACTTTTGAATGGTTTCTATTTATTTGTTTGGACGTTATTCTAGAGATAGCTGATAAATGATGTTAGTTAAAGCTTTCAAAACAAAGACGTTTAATTTTATGAGCATCTTTTAGGTATTAAAATGACAAGAGCAGAATATATAGTCAACCCTACAACATCTTCTCTTCTTTTCTAAAAACAGCAGAAAGTGTTCCTGAAGCTGCCACTTACAGCTGGTCGTCCTTGTCCGCCTCCTCTGCTGCAGCAGCGATGTGAGAGCGGCGCAGGTGATGCTGGAGGCTGCTAATTGCGGCGGTGTCGCTGCTACTGATGCTGCGGGGAAGCGACGCGGGACCACCGGGGACAAAACTGTCTGACGGCAGCTTTCCAAACAGCGAGGCAGCCCAACCCCCTAATCCAACAACAGAGCCTTTTCGTCTCCGCGATGCTACACCCAACCGCTGGAGCTACAGCTAGAGGGGATGTTACGCTTTTTTTTTTTTGTATTCCCCCTCCCTCCACGTATGGTTTGTTTGGCTAAAGTGAAAACCAGAAATGTTGCGTTTTTGGCTCCTCGTAAACTCCAATTCCGACGAGAGAAAGGCTGAATAATATACAAATTTAATACATAACCTAAAAGTGATCTGTACCTTAAATGTATCACATTCGTATAGATAGGAATTTCAATAGTGTTCCAGTCGGAAAGTTTTATTATTACTAAATTATTCGTAGATAAAACTTATTATTTCCGGCAGCACTTAAACGTAATACAAGCAAAGACTCAGGACGGACGCCAGAGCGTCTTGTCCTACAGCGCCCTCTGGCGATCATGTTTGTGATACACAGCCACAGTCCCAATAGAAGCTAGTTTTTTACGGGGTAAATGTGAAAAAAAAATTGTGGTAAAACTAACGTTTGAGGGATTAATTACTTAACCCCCCACCCTCAAAAAACTAAAATAAATATTACAATCAAAATGTAAATATAACATGAGAAGACCATTTACATTTCTAAATAGCCCACTTTACATTAAAACCTGAAGCAATAAGTTTTTTCTATTTTCTACTCTGTTACAGCTGCTTTTCTTTCTCTTTTTTAAAACTGTATTTTTCCAAAATTAGTGACACATCTAACATATAAGTGTGGAAAATAGGAATTCTTTAGTAGTTTGTAAATTATTTCACAAATCTGTAGCAACAGTTGTAAAAGTGTCATATACAAATATAGGAACATGTAAGCAACCAGTAAATCACGAGTTATGAGTTTTTCTGAAAAGTAATTTCCTAAAAATAAGTGGAAAAAAACATAAGATTTAAATAAGAATTTCACATATATAGTCACATAGCTGGCTTTATTTTTTTAAATTGGCACATCCAGAGTGCAACAGGAAGTGACGACAAAGGGGAACTTCCTGGTCTCTCTCAGATGGTGTGACAATAATCTAAAGAAACATCTGATTCTCGGTCACTGTTAGCCGTTGTAGTAATGCTCTGCTTACATGCAGGCTTTCCTCTTTGTCATCACTTCCTGTTACTGTGCATGCCAATATCTTAACTGTTCCTCTCAGCAGCTTAAATTCTTTTCAATATTAAAATTGCTACCTTTCCAATTAAGCATTTGTATTTATCACAAAAAGTTGATATCACAGGCTCTTTAGGCTTCTTAAGCGAACTTTAGCAACTACTCATACTACACGTTTACAGAAAATACAATTTTGCTAAATTTAGAAATCTTAGCATTTTGAAAATTCCGTGAAACAACTTAATTTGTTTTTAAACTTAATTTAAAATATTAAAACAGTTTACTTTTTAAGCCTGCGCAGGCAAAAAAATGAATATGTTTAGTTGTGATCTGATCGGCCCAGAAGTGACGCCACAAAGTGCAGCGAGACTCGGTTTCAGATTGTTGCTAGGTTACTCTTCGACTGACAAAGGTCTGCGTCAAGGTCAGACTGTTAAAAAAAGTAAAAAATAAAAACTACCTGAAAACAAAAAAGTGAAGATTTAACATCCAAACTGTTAAATAAGCAGACCTCACACACACATTCTTTTCATCACAGTTAAGATTTATTTCATTCAACATTTCACATTACAAATATTTAAAAATTATGCATACTGTTATAAATAGTTGGCTGCAAACAATTAAATAACATTAGATTTTTCTTTATGTCGTTTCACAAGCACTTCTACAGACCAACTCCAAGAAATATGAACATATCCGTATTACATAACTTAATTAGAAAGGAAAATACAAAAATAGGAACTTATAAAGTGAAATGACAATAAAAATTAAGGTGATATCTTAAGTAAAAAAATGCTATTAATAAATACAACAACCTTCCCATACACAGTTAAAAACTATTGAAATCTTGCCATTAAGTAACATCATTTAACAGACAAATATTTAAATATTTATTTTCCTTCAGAAAATGTGAACCATATATTGTGGAGCACAATATAGCAATTAGTAAAAACTAGACACTTTAACATATTAAAAGCTTCACCTCAAAAATATAACAAAAATCTGATCAAAATTATAAAAATCAATTATACATTCCAATTAAAAATATACCAATAAACAGCTAAATACATTGTTGACCTAATAATTACAATGCAATCAATCACAGTAGCTTCAAATAAACAAAAAAATAAGCAAATGAGCACAAAAACCTTTTTGAATGTTTTAAAAATAACTTCAATTATTTATATTAGTACAAATAGTTTGATTTCTTTTCTTTCTTTTTCTTTTTTTACAAACACCAGCATGAAAAGGATTACAATAACAGTAGAAAATGACTGTGAAAAACATATTAACATCTTCTTTAATTAAATGTCTGCAATTAAAAATGGCATTAAAGAATTACATTGCAAAGAGTCTTTATATCTGGAAAAAGGTTCAAAAGAAGTATTGCACATTACAACTTGAAGTTAACTTGCAACATTTTTACCACATTCAAGTCTTTTTAAGCTCCCCTTCCTCCAGATAGGTCTACGTGAGGTCGCCTCGACAGACGGACGACGGCGGCGGGGGGCGGGGCGACGTCTCAAGTCTTTTTGAACAGTGTTTCGTACGGACGCTCCAAGTCCCTGACGCGTTTAGTTCAACGTGTTTTCTTTTTTTTTTTAATGGTTACCTCTCCGCCGTGTGTCCCGCAGAGAGGTCCGCGACTACGGTGGAGGGGTGGGGATCGACACGAGGGGACGGAGGGGGTGGGTCGGGTCCTTAACGTAATAGTTGAGAAACATTTGGTGCACACCACAACAATTAATTTTAATAGCTAATTCATGTACTTGTCATTTTCTCTCTCTTTTTTTTTGTCATGCATGCTAAGGATTACAATAGGTGCTAGTTGGCAAGTTCAAGAATATATTTATATATATATGTATATATATATTTTTTTCAAATATTAAAATATGTAAAACACCAAACATCCATTCTTGTGATACGAGATTCAGCGTTAAGCCTGAACCAGATTTTGCATTCTCCTCGTTCGAAGTTACGCTCCATCTATGGGGAGGAAACCAAGACAGAAGTTCCAACTAGTAGGTTTAGAGACATTTACATTAATTTTTTTTTTCCTTTTATTTTTATTTATTTCTCCATGCTGTTATAGACCAGATTGGCTGGAAAACATCTAGTGTATGGAAAGCTAAGACCAAGAGAGCTTTGGTCTGTCCTCTGTAGATCTGAAGTCGCATCAACACAACTGCGCACTTGTAAAGTTGTAAAGATTCCTCAGCACGGAAATGTATAAAAAGCATAATTGAAAATAATATTAATAATAATAATAATAATAATATATATTGAAATCGCTCAACTTTTTTTCGTCTTTTTGTCTTAAAATGAACATCTCCATATATGCAGATCTCTCAGTAACAAAAGTACAAAAGCTACCTTTCACAATGTGAAAAATTGAGGTATTGCAAAAAGGAGTTTCCCCATTTGTGAAAAATGTGCCTAAAATGACTGTTGGAAAAAAAAAAAAAGAGGAGAAAAAAATATTTAGAAAAGTAGTGCATAATAAATGTTTATATGTGCATGACAAAATAATTTAGCTAGAAAACACTGTACCAAAAAATCAGCAGGCCATGTATAAAATAATCTTTTTTTTTTTTGTTGTTTTGTTTTTTTCATCTCATTTAACAGCAAATTCTTCACAAAGTGTTTGAACTTCTAAAATGCTCACCCAACACACCCACAAAAACGCTAACGTTCCGGGTGCAAAATAATAATAATAATAAAAAAATAACGAACTGGTGCAACGACGCCGCGCCGACATGAGGATTCTCACTAGTGTGTAATAATCAAGTTTCTGTACGAACTCCCTGACTTTAAATGCTCGGCTAGAAGGTTGCCACTTAGTGACGTAAAATAGCAAACGAATAGGATTACTTTTCGCCTTCGCAGTGGGAATGTGCACTTTGTGGTAAATTTCCCAAGCTATTTCAGGTAAAAAATAGAACTGATGGCTCCACTTCGAGCTAAAAAGAACGTGAGGCCTTGTTGTCTGCAAGCCCTGGTGGTTTCCTACTGTTCTGTCACGTAGAAATCTCTAGTATGCAGAAGTTTGCCGTACATACTGCAGAGATGGTGTTCAAGGCCAATCTTTGGTTTGTTGACTCCATTAGGGCTTGAGAGTTTAAACACAACTGGATAGAAGTGATAGTTTTATGAAAGTGTACATTTAAAAAGAAAATAAAGAAATGCAAACGTAAATATAAAATAAGAAATAAGCTACAATGTGACCCACTACTGCACAACCATCTTTGGTTCCCGAAAGTCACCGGCTCCGGCCGAGTGGACCTGCGGTTTCGTTCTCAAACTGCACGTGGGTCACAAGTGTGTTGTAGTAGTAGAGCACGCTGCGGAAACTATCTTCAGTTATGCTTTAAAAAACACTGGATGCTGAGTTGGATTAACTTGGCAGCAGAAGGGATGGAGGGGTCGCCGAAAGGGCAGATCCCCCCCCGCCCATGACGATTTGCAAAGCAGATCTTTTTTTTTTTAATTGCTTCTTTCTTTAAATGTCGCTCGCTCTCAGATGCAAAGTAGCACTTTGTCGTTAAGGACTTGGGAGAATTGCACAAATGCTTTAAAGAAAACTAACAGAGAGAGTTTTCCTTTTTTCTTTTCTTTACAAACTGCAACGCAGGCCGCAAACGGACAGGCCTGCTCTTGAGGAGTTGCTTTCACTTCATGTGCTGAAAGAACTGGATCTAGAGTCTGCTGTGCGCAGACACAGAAAGCAGGCTTCGATCCGAAACTGAGGCCCTGCCCTGTGTTAGCTGCTAGCCTAGCAGTGGAGGCCGCTAGCAGACGTGAGGAAGGGAAGTGGGCTGTGTTTCGATCTGTCTCTCCCAAAGCCTCCCTAACCCATACATTCCCATAATACACTGTATACTGTACGATGCTTCGCTCTGTCGCTAGCACAACCCTGGGTTTGATTACAAAAATAAGGAGGTGATGAAGCAAGTGAGTACAAAACTGTGCCAGTTACATCACTCTCTGTGTGCAACATCACTTCCCTCTGATTAGAATTCTAAGGAAAGGAGAACACAGGAGAGCATTAAAGTTTTCTCTTCTTGCTTACTTGCGTTTTTCTTCTTCTTACTGTATTCGGCACATTAGCAGCTGAGTTTGAGGTATTAGTTTTTGCATGTCACAATGGAGATCAAAACCCAAATCTGTGTTGCTAAAATTTTCCCGCAATTTTCAAGTAACGTCAAAATGTTTGTATGGTTTTGAATGGAAAAAAAAAAATCATAAAAAGTGGGAGAGAAAGAATCCATTTTGTTTCTGCAGTGGGCCCTTTCTGTTCTTCAAAAGGGAATTAGGATTCAGCTTTGGTTAACTACAAAGGGTCTTAACTACGGCAATATTCACTCTTTAAACTGGAAATAAGTGCACTCTTCTTCAGCAACACCTTTGTTACTCGCATTTGCTCTTGAGCCTCTTGTAACATTGGTAAACGTAACCCACCTTTCAGAAATAAAGAGCCAATGACTTAAGACTTCGTACAAAAGGTTACCGCTCTGCTACAATATATGACGGCTAAATGTCAAATTAGGGCCTCTTGTATCAAAAGGAAATGTGTTTGTTTTAGAAAAAATATGCCAATTGAAAAGCAGAGTACCATATCACACATCAAACTTTCCTATATTTCAAATATATATGTTTTTTTTTTGAGAACTAAAATTTTTTTCAAAAATCAGAAGAAAAATAAAATTATATTACACATCTTTTTTTCCCCTAGATGGACATTTTTGGATACAATCCAGTTTTTCTTTTCTATCTTCAAAATATTGATATATATATTAACTTTAAATAAAAATTTCAAAAAGAATAATAATAATAATGTTAGGTGAAATTAGAGCAAAAAGGAACCAGCAACAGAAAAGTGCATTTATTTGTACAATGATTTGCGACTCCTGCACTACCTGCCCTCCTCTCCCCTCCGACATCGTTCTGCTCAGTTCCAGCGGAAGGAGATGTGACGAGGCCGGTCGCCTCCCTCCTTCACCAGAGGCTTGTGAAACTCTCGCCCGGCGCGGGAATGGATGGCCGCCCAGCAGTACTCGCAGTAGTACTGCAGACAGGTGACGTTGGCGCAGAAGAAGGGCGCGAACTTGCCACCGCAGCGAGTTCCCTGGCACTCGTCGCACAGCTGGTCATCGAGCACGTATGGCTTCACTTCCACCTGCATGGGGGGAGGGGAAAGACATTTAGCTTTTCACAATAAAAGCTCACTAACTTACAATAGTGTCTAATCAACAAATGTTTAAACCAGAAGTTCTAAAACTGCAGGATGCAAAGTCACTCAATGATCCCCCTCCCCCCATTCAATGTGTTTTCTGTTTGCTTTTTCATTTTGTCACTGAAAATGTTCCCTAGATTTCTGATCCACATATTTCCTTTTGAGAATAGTTCAAAGCAGTCTCATAAATAAAGCTACATATTTTTCCACATGTTAGAGCCTTTAGGGTCGTCATTCATCAATAACTTGTCTGACGCTTTTGACAAAAAATCATTCAGGAATTTTTAAACCTCTTACTTTCTTTTTCCAGAGCCCTCCAACTTGAAACAGCATGACTATTAGCATTAGGATGCTACTAAAAAGAGTCATTCCAGCATTTTATATTCTAATTTTATTTCTAGATTCTATAAATTTGAAACCTCTTTTTATTTTAAAATTCAAAAATCCTATTTATTGCTCCCACGCAGTTTTCTTTGACAACTACAACTCCGATCGTATTCATCAGTAAACAAAGTTCTACGATGTTTGAATCATGACAAAAATGTCTAATTTACAAGTTAACCTGCAGGTTTTCACAGAAAATCTGTTTCTGTGAAACAAGAAACATGCAGATATCGTCTGACGTCAACTTCTGAAATCAGATCCGTTTTAAAAGTTGTTATTCTGCTCTCAAAATAATCATCTATTATATTTGTAATGCAAAACGCACACCCAGTAAAGTTAAAAACGAGGTCATATCAAAAATAAGTTGACCATTTTTAAGCCGTTTGTGTAAAACTATCAGACACTGACCACGTTTAAAGAAAAGACTCAATTTTATCTTACATTTTAGTAAACAAACATGTTTATCAGGGTTTAACACTAACAAAACTGACCTTGTGACTCTTTTCCTCGATTCAAAGAAATGAAACAAAGGTAGTTAAGTTTGAGATAAAAGAACAGGAAGTAAGGTGCCTTTTGTGTACGAGCGTGTGAATGTGTGTGAGGGGACGACTGAAGAAGGAAGGGGGCTGGGGAAAGGAAGCAGAAAAACACTCTGCTCTTTTCTTTCCACTCACCCGTTTATCGATTTCTCCATGCTGCAGCTGTACAAAGCGAGCACTGATAGCAGCAATGTAGCTCTGCTGATTAGAGAAGGCGACCCGCCCCGCTCCCTTGGGGTACTTCAGCTCGGGGTCTGTGTCGATGCCAGCGTAGCAAACTCCTCCATACAGGCGGTCCATGATCATGGCCAGTTCCACTGCAGAGGGGCAGAAACACAAAAAATCAGGTTTAATTATTAAGATTTAGAAAAGTTAGAAGTCAGTTTGCAGCTGTTTTGAAAATCCAAACCCTTTTTACTCAGAGGCTCATAAAATATTTAACCACAGCGCCTCATGACCTTGGTCGTTACCACAACTATAGTGCAGAGGTCTAAACACGACAACCAGCGGTGCAAACACAGTCCACAAAATGCCAATATCAGGAAAATATTAATTATTCTTCTAAAGAGCTCAGCATGCTGCAAACAGTTTAATCTAACACAACCTGTGTAGGTCAGCGCCTTTGTGGTTCTACCCAGGTTGAAGGTTGAAACATTTTGCTTACAGATCACATTAAAAAAAACAACATGGGAACAAAGCATGAGAGGTAAATTCTACTTTATTATTCCAAGCATTTGGTATTTCAATTAATATGCAGAGATGCGAAACAAACATGAGGAAAATTTTAAAGACCTTTAAGAAATAAATCAAAATACGGGAAAGTTGCAATAACACTTCAGATTCAACCCGTATGCTGAGTATATACTTCAAATCAAACTGTTTTTATTACAAACACACGCTTGTGGTCACTATAAATAAAAACACAAATCAAAAGGTACCTGCACGGAGCGGACGAGGAACTCCTCCCACAAAGATGGTTTTTCTCGGGTCCAGAGGCTGGGATCCATCCATCACAAAATCGCTATCATTCAGGTTCCAGGGGCGGATCTGGACCTGTTGCACACAAATCATAGAGGTTTCAGGTCTGCGAATAAATTCATGGTTACACCAGAAGCTGCTCTTCGAGTCAAATGAACATCTGAACTGGTGAACACCACTGACCGGCTTGTCTTTAATGGTGGGGCTGGAGACGCACAGATAGAGTTTACCGTCCTCCTCGATGCAGGCGTCGATCAAAGCCTGCACGGAGCTTTCATCCTGGAACAGCAGGAAGGCGTAGCCTGCATAAAACACAGCAGGGTTATTTGAGCTGCTCAGGCCACACAAAAATAAAAAAAATATCTGACACAATCCTACTGGAATTGAATGTGCTGATTACTGTGATCATGACACCCTGCTATTGTTTTCTTACAGCAAAAAAAAAAACAAAAAACTAGCAGCACGTTGGATATGGGTAACAAAAGGTTCAGACAACAAGAACACAGAACCACAGATGTAATAAAGTAACTGTCTGTTACAATACACTAGAACAGATTTACAGCTTTAACTAAAGACATAAAGGTTCACCCAAAAACAAAAGTGCCAAATGTGAACTAGTGGTTATTTAAAATACCTTTAGGGGGGAAGTAAGATTTGCTCTCTGCTTTGTGGGGCCAATCCACAAACAGGTGTCCAAAGCGTCGGAAACTGGCTGTTATCTCATCTGAAATGAAAACCAGAACATAAACTAGTTTTGTGAGAAAACACAGATATAGTAGTACAGGAGTATCATCCTCATCCTCCCTATTCCATCTCCAAGTTTAATTAAGTGCAATAATATTAGTCACACGATGAAGTCTTTGTGATTTTATTGTAACTACTGTACCTTCATCTATATCTGGAGGCAGTCCGCCAACAAAGACTTTGCGTGAGTAGCGTTCCACGCGTTCTCCGTTCTGATGCGGGAAGCAGTGTGGAGAGCCCAGACCTGCGAGCCCCTGATCTCCACGCTCGTCGTCAGGGAAGCTATCCTCCATGGGGAAGAGAGAGGAGTGGCCTGAGGAGGAGAGGAGGAGGTCAGTGGAACTGATTTATTCCCTGAGAAGTGACAAAAGTGTAAAGATTTGTGATGTTGTGACAAATAACTGTCCAGTGAGAAATGTACAGATTTTTGTAAATTCTTTTTATTAGACTTCTGTCCTGAGCTGAACAGGGATGCAGGGCGGAGCCCTCTTAAGTGAGCGTGTTTGAATAGTTTCACTGTAACATATGTGGTGGAGGCTAAGCTGTCCCTGGCCCATTCCTGCTCCCATAGAACCTGCCCTGAGCTGCTTTATAAAGATTTATGCAAGCGCGTTAGTCTTAACTTCCAGTACGTGCCACGTGTCTGCGTCAGTCGCAGTGTGACTAAATGACACACGATGCTTTGTGAGCCTCACTGCCTCATTAAGTCTTGGCTAAATGTATTGCCTGATTTAACGCTACAAAATGTATGTGAAGAGGAAACTGTAAGCAGAGCAAAGCTTAATGAAAGGGAAGAAAATGTATTTCACAAGCTCATAACAAAGCTCAACACTTCATGCAGACAAAGATGTAGTAAAAAAAAAACAACAACAAAAAAAGGATTCAAAATTCATTTGATCATAATCAGTGTATGGTTCATTCTTGGTTTTAAAATAAAATTACAAAAAGAAAACAAATGTTTTGTGTGCTATTTTTTTTAAGTTTTAAAACCAAAATGTCAAAATGTTAAATCAAACTAATTAGATTTTTGCAACAGCTATCTAAAACCAAAATGAAAAATACGGTTAGTTTTAATATAGCGATACCGGAAATGACGGAATTTGCCAAAGAAGGAGTTTAAAGGGGCTGAAGGCTGCTTAAAACAGAAACTATTCCTAAAGATATTGAAAATGGATGCACTCAAACTCTATTCTCCATAACATGGAATATTAAAGTAAATGTGTTCTCAATTAAATATGTCAACACCCTCTAAATATGACAAACACATTTATGATGAAAAGTAAAAACGTAAAACACAAATTCATGCCATGATTTAACCATTAAACTAAAAAAAAATGGAAGTTCTTAGTTTTTGCAATTGTCATTTTTCTGATTTAGATTTAAAACCAAAAAACTAAAAATAAAAAAAAAAAAACTAAAAAAAAAAAAAACACCCAATTACTAATTTTCGTTCTTATTTTATTTTGAAATGGAAAACCAAAGCACGAACCCTACACGGATTAATCATAAATATTTCATCATTCATATAAAAAAAAAACAGGTCTTTACACGGAAAAATAAATAACTAGAATTAACAAAAAACACAGACACCCACAAAGCAAAATTTCCAACAAATGGACATAATTCATTCATTTATTCATGAATATGTTTTACCTCGTCTCCTGTTATAATTCCTGGCTGCATGTGGAATAAAGACAAATCAAAGCAGAGGATGTTTTATAAATGTTGCATAATAATCTGAAGCAAAGAAAGTGCCAGGTGGTTCATGACAATGATGGTCCACAGTCAGCCTGCCCACCCTTCATTTTGTTAATCAGCAGTGAATCATAATCAGCTGGCTGCTGTTCCCACACTCTATCAATTCCATCATGTAGTAACACAGTGGATTTGTTTTATTTTTTTCATATTTGTACTTTTGAATATGTCATTTTATCACAAAAAATTCCACCTTAAGAATTTAAAATAACAGCATGCTTCATCATCAAAGGAGATGAAGGTTGAAGCAAAAAAACAAGACAGAACATCCAAGTTAGGCAAAAAAGAAAGCTCAGATTTAGTCCCAAAGAATTTCTTTTCACCGAACACGCACAAGTAAATGAGTGGCAAAAACACTCAACAGCAATAAAGCTATATAATTTTTTATATCGTGATGCGTCGTCTGATTAGTGCAGCTGATCAATTCTCAGTTTGACAGAAAAGTTGCAAAAATTAAATTGTATATTCACAGGCAATACAGAAAAGATGCCAACGCCTTCAAATTAATCATCTAAACAAAGAGCTCTTTCACAAGACACCTCAAGCCAGGACTTGGACAACTTTTGGTCACATCGGTGAAATCTCTAAATCGATCAAAGTGGCAAGGAGTTCGAAGCAAACCCACTCTTGATGCGCCTTTATGCCGCGAAGTGAGGTAGTCACAGAACTAAAACGACCAACATGAAAAGGTAAGCCGGCTTCGTGGCTTAATAATTTGATGAAGCGATGACATCTGGTCTGTGCGATCACTGCATTGATAATGTTTAAAAATCAAGGCTTATTTTTGCCTGCATGACTTGCAAAACTGCATTCTTGGTCAAACTGCCCTAATCTGACATTGATTCAATCTCAGTAATTAAAACCAATTAAATCTACCCTGAATAATTTCAATTTTGATGCTGGTATCAGTGAACCGGTGTGACTAACCTTGGAATGAGTAATGATGGTTTTTTTGTTTGTTTGTTTAAATAGTCAAAGGATTCAAATGTCGGTATCATCAAAAAAAAAACTGTGAGGACGTGGAAAAGGGTGGAAAAAGCTGCCAGAACACACAAGCAATAATCCTCATCTCCCTCAGTGGACTGTCCAAACCAGATGGACATTAACTCTGCCGGGCAGGTCAAAGGGAGCCAGAAACAGAGAAAATAGGAAAAGGCCGTAAAGCAGATTGAAAGAGAGCACAGAGCGCTATAAAAAGATGTGTGTGTGAGGGAGAGAAAAATAGATTAGAAGCGATGAAGAAATGAGCTGATAAAAAGCTGTGTGGGGGTGAAAGAAAATGAGAGTGACGGGAGGGGGGGGGGGGAGAATCAAGAGAATGAGGAATGCAATCTGCGTATCCTTATGAGGCGCAGAGAGAGAGAGAGAGAGAGAGAGAGAGAGAGAGAGAGAGAGAGAGAGAGAGAGAGAGGGAAAAAAAAGAGGGCTGGTGTGCAGCCTCTATCCACTGGCACCATCTGTCTAAGGGCAAGATGACAGCTCCTGACCATGTGACCTTATCATGTGACCCAGCAGGCTTTTCAAGAAACTAACTGGCCTCTCCTGTTTTACACGCTGGCCAAAGTTACAAAACCACAGTCATGGACAGATAAAGCAAATCAAAGAAAAAAGCAGAGCTGTTCTCACACAATGTACAATCTTTGATTGTGGATTCAAAAAAAGAAAAGAAAAAACATAATAAATCTGCTTTACGTCAAAGTTTTTGAAACGCTAGCACTTTGGATCTTACTTTAAAGAAAGATCTTGAAGTATTTTTCTACAAACTAATAATTTTAGGAGTATTATACCACGAATCACAGGCTTCTTTCACACAATATTTCAGTTTGTACCTATTTTGTATCCATTATTCTCTTCACAGGATCCCTTAAAGCATTTTACCCAACCAAATGCCTTTTTTCTATCTCCTGTATCTCCTTTTTTCCTTTGTCTCAGTGCAGGAACAAAGCAACATTAGCAGTCACAGAAAAATTGGAAAAATTGCCCCCCAAAATATTTCACAACTAGATAAAACGCAACCAAAATTACTTTGATGCAAGCAAGAAAGGAAATGGCAGCTTTACTTTGAGGGGAACAGAGGAGTGAGCGGCTCAACCCTTGCTTGGATTTGAACCACGGTAATCGAGGGAATAGTAGGTTCATAATGCCACAAGTCGCCAACAATTAGGTGGTTGTACATCGTCCAAGCATTTCCACCTGCTACGCTTAGCGTCCACCAGCACAGATTTACTAAAGCTAAGCAGGTAAATCATTACTACTTCATGAACGGTGCAAACTTCATGTAACTGTTCAAAAATTATGTAATCTTTTACTAACTGGAGCAATATTCTCCTATAAAAGCAATGCCTTCTTGTCTAGATTAAAAATATATATATAAATATTTCAACTTATCAAAAAACTCAAGTTTTAATCCCCAGTTACAAATGTTGGCTGACCCATGAAAGTGGTGCGCAGGTTACAATACGTACCGTTAAGGGGGAGAGGGTTCTCCCCTCCTGGGTGGGGAAACCCAAGGCGACCTATACAAGAAGACAGAACAAAAATAATGTATCATGTTTTATATTTACAGATTTCTCGATCCTGTGCAAGGCTTTTTGTGAAGATGATATTCTGAATCTAATTACTAGTAGGAAGAAATGTTTTTCATTTTCGTTAGAATACAAAAAGATGCTAATGTGTTGGAAGTCGTGACTTGGAGAATCATTAAAGCTTATAGTGCAGCTTCACAAGATGACAACCACATTAGCTGAACAACATGGAGTAGTATTACTAATACTAGATTCTAATTCTGCTAAAAGCTTGATTACTGAAGTGAAGGGGAGTGAAAGATGAGCACTTCTTTCGCTTTCCTACCACTGGTTCCTTCAAAACATCCCAGACCTGTGTGCAGATCAAGTTGTTTGCTAAAAGATGATTAAACTCCAACAAGTCAAAGGTTGGTGTTTCAATCAATTATGCTTTGTGCTTAAACTAAATAAAAACAGTGAAAAAACCCCAACAACAAATAGGATTCAAAAGTACCCAGTAGCTGGTGTTTTTTGCTGTATAAAATCCGTTTTGATGCATTTTTGCCGGGTACATTTGTGGCGAAAGTTGGAAAAGTGTTAGTGTTAGTAAGTTACAGTAACTCATAAAATGAAAGTGCCTCTTTGAGAAATGATAAAGGGTTTCCTTTCCATTTGATCATTTTAATTACAAATCAATATCAAATATGTAGTCTACGAAAACCTAAATTGTGGATTATAGCTAGAACGGCTTCATTGATATTTGTGTCCTTCTTCTGGTCCTGTCTGTTGACAGGTCAGGGTTTTTTTCTTATAGAGTTATGACAAAGAACAACAGTTTTAAAATCAAAACTTGAAATTTAATGTTCCTCTTCAGTGTGTTTACAGTTTATGAAGTTGTACCGTGGGGTCTTGGTCAGTCTTGGTCAGCATTCATCGACACCAAAGTAATGCTAAAAACACACACGAGTGCATCTCCTAAAAATACTTAACACTGTATTTTGTAAGTTATGCTACCAAGTAAAAACACAAATCCCATAAAAGTGTAAATGTTCCAAACTTTTGAGCACAGGTGATGCTAAAACACAATGCACACCCATTACATTGTTTCCTTGTAAAAGACGGAACTCTTTTTAACCCACACAGATTCAGATAAATACGTGAACTCTGAATACTTAAATTTGTTAAAATTTGATTATTTGCACGAGTTATAAAAATATTCAACATTGTCTCCACATCAGTCATATTAGACACTACATCTATAGGACATTATCTCTCTCATCAACCTCAGTTTACCCAGTCTGTAGTCTACTTTAAGCCTCATATCATACATTTTTATAACGAGCCATTTGCCAAGGCCATCTAACAAACACACACCAGCTCCCACACAAACGCATGTTATGATGCCAAACAAGCGTCAAAGTTATGCAAGGCTTGCTTGCAGCAGAGGAATAATGAGATGAAAGAGCTTAAATAGTGCAACCATTGTTGCATGGATTTGGACCGCCTGGTGATTGGTGCATTCCGATGCCTCTGTCACAAGGAAATATGTTGGTTCCTCCCCCACACTTTGCAAACTGAGTCCCACAGAACAGAAACTGAAGTACAACTAAATAGAAGCCACAGCTTACCACCCATGGGCTTTAAAAATACACCGATATTAAGTAATGTAACAACGTGCCATACAGTCCAGAACATTTATCACAATCTCAACACTACTGGACTCACAATATGGAAATTGTGACGTATTTGTGAAGGGTTCTGGTCTATTTAATACATTTATAGTTTAAAACCAAAGGCAGGTTATAATGGCAAACTCATTATTCAGTAAAATGTTATCAATTCGTAATCCTACATAAGTTAGATATGTAAATAAAATGCAGGTGCGTACTTGAATTACCTAATGAAAAAAAATATATAAATGCCCATGAGCACACAACCCATCATATTGGATTAGAAGCCTCTCATGGCCTCTGAGGAACAAGCAGGTACATCACAGTCCTGCGTGTCTGCTGGACGGTGTGTGGCTGCTTTGTGAACCTTATTTGCATGCCACTGGCCACACACACACACAGACAGGCACACTTACAATTAAAGCACATATACACACACGAGCTCACAAAACACAGTGATGTGTTTATGTATGGTGGCTGAACAGAGGGCTCTTTTCTGTCAGTCAGAACAATGCTGGAAGCGATTCAAAGCCACCTCTACTGTAGACATTTTGTCCCGGCCGTTCATTTGCTTTATTGTACTCCTTTTGTTCAGAATGTTTAGTTGAAAAGAGAAATTTATGCATAAGCGTTTATAATCTAAATGTGCTCTGTGTGTGTTTGTTGCGCTTGTGTTTACATGAACATGTATGTGGGACAGGGGGCAATAGATAGCAGGGGACAGAGTATGTTGTGATGTATCATGTGACACCAGAACACAATGGGTCACACTATAAAAACAAATCGGAGAAGGCCAGGGAAGAAAAACACAAATGAGACATGTACAGAAAGTAAACTTGCTGTGATGCCAAATATGTATTTGAATGCAGAATAAATTGTGAAATCGGAAGGTTTATTTGTTCCAACAGAATGATGCTACCTCTGATTTGTCATCAGAAAAAAAACAAGCATTTAGATTTTGTTTTATTTTAGGGTTTTAAGCCCACACAACCTTAATGTAATCCATTAGAAAATGGATATATAAATACCTAACAAAAATGTTGGTGTAATATAAGAATAAGCATTGGTATGTATTTAATTACAAATAAATATGATAATTACTGACCATTTCTGTTACAGTGTTCCACCCAAATGCCTTAACACCACTAAAGCTCATGGAAGTCAAAGGTGTTTCCTTTCAGAGATTATTACCAGAACTCCTCCAACACACTCCTCCCTCTCAACTAACAACTAACAGAAGCCATAGTGTTTTCTGTAAACTGAGTATTCTTCAGCTGTGATTACTGCAAGCTGCACCCTATAAAAACACTGGCAACTTGCTGACGTCAAAAAATCTCCTTTGTTAACAATGGCCAGCATTGTTTAGCTAGTAAACGCGTACTCGGTTTAACTTAGCAAAAACTAGTTAACCAAATGTAAGTTGACTCGGGATCCAGTGAACAATGATTTTCTCATTTGTAAGAAAAGTTCTGCTGGGAAAGAATGAGAATCTATTTTACATGTTTATGTTCTGCTAACTAAGCAACCAACTGAACAGCGTAGGCCTCCCACAACAGTACAATGTGAACCCCACGTAGATCTCAGATCAGAATCCGGAAGACCAAGCCAGAACAAGACCAGCTTACATGTGAACTGGTTCCAGGACAAGTTTTAAATCCCTACTCGTTCTTGTTAATGAGCAGGACGTTACCCTTATTAGGCAATAAAAACACAGCTCAGATAATTGTTTTTGGGTGTGGATTCTTGTTCATTCACATACTTCTTAGCTGCTACTGTATGCTCAAAAATTATTTTACTATTTTTTTATTACTTTCATGTTTAAAAAGAAATGTCATGTAACACCATGATGGTGTGAGCAGGAATGGTAGGCGGGACTTAAAGCTCTACATTACTGGTCACAACAATACAATGTGGCTGCTACTATAAAAACCATCCTGCTAGCTTCAGTTCTCAACAACAACAAAAGGCAAAGACAGTTGTTTTATTAGTATAATAGGTGTATAAAACCCCACCAACCATTCACAGCTTGTGGCTAAAACTGGTTGATTAATGGTGCATTGGTTTATTTAAAGAAAGCACAAAAGTTATGGTCGAAACCATCAGTAAAGAAACATAAGCCTCTAAAATAATCCATTTTATCTCTATCTTGATATGCAGAGGGAAAAAAGGTCAAACTTCCGCTGCTCAATTAATCAAATTTCATTCTCTTGACAATTTTGGCTCCCCATAATCAAATAAACATTATCAACTGATATTGATCAATAGATACTGGAAAAAAAGAGCACTTCCTTAATGGAACACAAAAGAAAGGCAAACCAAGTGCTAATCAATACGCATGGTTATTGGGGGTAATACTGTAGACAACGTAACACGCTGGTACATTGATTAACCACATGTTCCAAACTGTCAAAAAGATGTTCAGCTTTCAAATGTACTAAATAAAAGGTCCATGATGAAAAGAATATATGATAAGAAACTCACAATTAAAAAGCTGAATTTAGACAAATAAAAAAAGTGTGCACAATTATTTATTTGTTCATCATTAAGTAGCCAATGACAAGACATGAATTGGTGATAGGTTTGCTTTTTCAATAAGCTTTAAAGTCTGTTAAGTCTACATAAAGGCAGCTTGTAAAAAAAAAAAAAATACTGTTGTCCTTAGTGTTAGTCCAACAAAAAAGAACAGCCAAGTAGTGCTGCTGGTCTCTTGATGAACAGTTGTTTTCTTTACCTTTCAAGGTGTCCTGCTCAGCCCTCATGATGTCAATCAGTGAGCTCTCCAAAGGGCCCATGTTGAAGCTGTCAATTGACCTGTTGCGTTCCTAAAAACAGGAAAGAAAGGAAGAAGAAAATTTTTAGATTTCTTTCTCTTGCTTTGAAGTCACACAGATTGCTTCCTTAATTACTGTAAAGGCCAACAATCAGTGTTTGAAATAAAGTTGGACCAATTCCACATACACAGCAAAAACTGGAGTGTTAAAATTTCAGTGTTAAACTTTTCTGAGTTGATTTTAACTCCTGAAGAGTTATTTGA
>JARVJO010000082.1:8300539-8317914 GCA_031762555.1 Cynodonichthys magdalenae
GGGACCAAATACACTCTGGATCAGTGTCAAATTTGACTCTATTAGTGTGGATTTAACACTGCAAAATTTACTGTGTACCTTTTAAACATTAAAAGGCAGCCACCCGCCCACATAATCAATTGACTCAATTTTGAATACAGAGCCTCGTGAACGTTGCTAAGGGTTTCAAAATGAAATACCACCATGTCAAAATGTTTGTGTGTAGGCTCTCTCTTTTTGATTGACACCTCTTTTGAACAACTGTGATGATCTATGATCTCTCCACAGCAAATAATATCTGAGAACAAATTATGTATTTGTTAGTTACAATAATTTTAACTGTTGAGGTTAAAAAAAAAAAGAAAGTTTTACATTTACAGTGACACAATGCTTTTCTCCAAAGAGAACAGCATCTAATTTAGTTTGAATTTGCTTTACCCAGGTGTTTGGAGCATTACTGAGAGGAACGTTAAGGGGTTAATGCAGCACTGACCTAATTAACCCACACTGGCCAAAGAGCAGAGAAAAGGAGATGGCCGTTCTCATTTACACATGAAAATATGGGCTGAGCATTTCACATTCACTCACACACATACTGAACACCTGTGACCACAGTAATAAAATAATTAATTCAAATAGAGCAGTCAGATGCGGCCCTGTTGCTTCACTTCATTTTCTTCTCAAAATGTCAAATTTATAAATTAATTCAAGGCAAAGTCATTGTCTCTTCAATGTTATTTTCCTTATAGTTTGTTAAATTGATCTATTTATTTTTGTAGACATCACCCACTACCCTTTCATTTAATATATTTCTGTACATGTGTTTTATGGCTTTAATTTATGTGTATCTTTAAAAGTTGACCAAAAAATTATGTAAAACACACCCCTCATAGAGGTGGCAGAGTAACAGTTAACAGTAAACAAGCAGATATCTGTTCGTCAACTAGGCCACAAATAACAAGGGCATCCTTGGCATACCAGCCATGCAAAATGTCTGCGTATGCACGCAAACGTGTAAACACTCACACTCTTACAATGTGTGTACACAAAATATGTTCACACACAGAAAATACGTCCCCATCCACAAACACATACAGCAAGTGCCACGCTGATAAGGTTTTAGTCTCGACTCCACCTCAACCAAACATGCAGCCGACGAAAACAACTAGTGAAACTGACAAATTCTTCTGGTTTCCTTCTTTTCAAAACCAACAAAGACCACAATATAAAAACTCCCATCGCTATTGTTTTCTTTTTAAGAGGCTTTAAATATCTAATTTCCCCACAACGTCACATGTTTCAATGCCTCATTGCTTCCTTCCGCATATTTTTACAATTTTCCAATCATTCTATGATCAATGTCACTTCAAAAGCAGAAATCCCTCAAATAGTAGCTTCATTCTCAGCCATGCATCAGAAATTTCACACTATTAAGAACCGGTGACTCCACTGGCTGCAAGTTGTTCCTCACCCTGTTGCACCTGATGCTAAAACATGTTTAATGTTTACTCTCTTAAAACAAACTGGTCAAAATTTCCTGCAGCATAAAGTTTTGATTATTTCAAGGTCTTTGAAGTGTATACAGATCATTTTCAGTTTACCTGGTTAGGATTATCACACACTAATGCAAAACAAGCCCCATACTAATAACACTTAATGGCATAGCAGGACAGAGAGGATGCTCTTCAACAAACATACAGGTATGTGCTTTCAAAAGATCAATATGAACGCATTTAACATTTAAAAACATCCACTTAGAACTGAATGAGTCTGACAAGATGCTTGACAGCCCAGTCTCACAAACCACTGAACACAACTCTGCATTAACAGTGACACGCTCTTTTCCTAAGTTAACATGGTGCATGAATCTGGAGAACATGTTTTTCAAGCTGAAAAACTGGAAAGTAAAAGCCACTATAACAGCAAAATTAATCAAATTTTACTTTTTTATGTCATTTTTACAGGACTTTTACATTCTCCTTCTGCCTATTCATGCTATATATCCATGTATATCTGTACAGATACATAGCTAGGCATGTGGTCACAAGCACATTTCACAATATGCACAATACAGATAAATATAACACTGTTTAACTGAATAATGTTATCTCTTGATTGTGACACATTATCTATACTTTTTGTCTGTTCTGTAACACCACGTCTTACTCTGTGTGTTTCATCTCTGTGATGTCTTGTGAGTAAAAAACAAAGTCATGTCTTTTGAAAAGCACCCTGACAAGAACATAAACACTTCAAGATGAGCCACTGCTCTGACTGATAATAGTTAGAACTTGTACAACAAGAATTACCAAACATGCCAGTCAACATGTAAGCGATCGTCATTCTCTCAGTCTCTCTTTTCAGTCGACACAATCTTGTTGACTCGGCTCTTTGGTTCTTTTTTTATCAAAAAAGCAGGTAAACTGTTGAAACTGTGGGTAATGTCAATAAGGGAAGCGTGAGTGTGAAACCACTCTGGAAAGAAAAGCTCTTAGCATACTATATTACCATGAACTCCACAGAGGTCAAATGTTAAAGGGTTTAAAAAAACAGGCCTTCGTCTGTTAACCACATGACCCGGGCTCCACCAGGCAGCCAACTCACTTCTTCACCAACTGTCTGGTGTCTGCAGTGCCTCCCAAATTAAACTACTTTGAGTGCCTGACCAGCTAAGACTGTAGTTGGGTATCTGGCAAACTGGCTGGTTAAAAAATCCAAACCTTTCAACTGTAGCCAAATTTAATAGCTACTGCACATCTCCCACACCGACTTAAAGAACCAACCAAAACAGAAATAGAATGATAGAACACACCCAGCGTGCGCTCTCTCCCTCAAAACAAATATAAGCACAGGAATAAAGACCAGGCTGCGTCTTCTGTTTTCTCATATCCGCCATGATATCAAACGCAAGCATAGACTGTTGCTTCAGGTCAAACAAACCAAATGCAAGATAAAGATCTGTAACAAGTGAAGGACTGATTACAATGGAAAACATACACACCTAATCAGCATAATCCTGCACAATGAAACACGTACTGATACGAGGCGACCAATTCAGCTTTCCAGGCTTTGTGTTTACAAGTTTAAACACCATCTTCTTTTGATGGCGTAGTTATATTTTACTGTTCCAGGATGATAGAAATTCATTGTGCATTTGAGATGGAGTCTGGAAAGGCTGAGGCTCGGGGTGGAGCTCAGCAGTTGCTAAGCATTATCCTTCAGGGATGAAGAAATTTTGATTAATCGTCAGATTTGGGCATCCTTCTTTCTCAACAAACTGGACAGCTGACCTGCAAACTACTTATCCATGAAAGATTGAAGGACATGCACACACACACACACACACATACACAAACATCTGAGGCAAGAAAGACTCAATTTATAGGCCAGTCCATGCCATTTAAATCTATGATAAATTGACCGCAGTAACTCAACGCCATAGATATCGTCTATCCGTTATATTCAGAATGTACAGGACACTTCAGGACATCATTTTATCTTTAACTATTTCACTCAACCACCTGTGCATCACAGATACCACTGCACTACACATCACATATAACAGGTTAAGTTCCCACAATCTTTATTTTTATTTACTGGTGTTAATAACCTAACATAGAGAATAATTTTAATTGTTATAAAAGATTTTAGTTACACAAATGTATTCAATCCTTTTTAGAGCAAAAGTAACACTATTTTCCTATAATAAAGGGAACTAAAAGACTTGTCAAATATGTAGTGTGTGTGCTACAAATATAATTTAATGAGATAATTGCCTCTGCTGGAAACACAGTAGGTACAGATTTGCAAACTTGGCCAATGTAGCCTTAAGTTTAAAAATATGAGCACTGAAGTCATTAGTCCACTGAAGTCCATTTATTATTGAATTGGCTGTCATCCCAGGATCTACAACGCTGATGGTAGATAGCAAAGTGTAGGCAGGCACGCTTCTGGATGTTTTTGAAAACATTTCCGAAATTGGCCAGGTTTTTTTAATATTCAAAAAGAAAATGAATTAATAGAAAGAAAAAAATGACTTCTCTGTCGCCCAACTGAAAATTGTGACAGGGTATGGTGGCCAGACTGTGATGATGGAGGAAGATGCCAAATTAAAATTAGAGTTTTTGTGACATGTCCATCAATGTGTTACATGAAATCATGTAAAGGGGGGCAATTTTGAAAAGCAACATACGCTGCTGTGAAAGCTACTGCAATTAACAAGCATACCTTTACAGCATTAAGTCAAAATGATGTTCAGTGTCCTTGGAAAAATCCAAGCAGGAGTTTGCAGGTAGGCCTAATCACTACAGGTTCCCAGCTTGATATTTTCTCATATGGTTGCTGATTGCTGACAGCTGTCAAATCAGACACTTACGAAACTCTATCAAATCAATCACAAAAGGTGAATTTGATTAACTAATATGTCTGCAACACAGGGAATACAACTTTTCAATCAAATTTAGTAGCAAAAGCTGATTAAATACAGCATGCAGTATGTGATTAACTCCAACATTAATCATCCTAGTTACCTAATTATTAATAAAAAATGAAGGCTATCAAAGAGTGGAGAGGGCACGAGATAAAAATCATAAGGTTATATGGGTGCAGTGTAAGTTTTCAGCTTTTGAAGTTAAGAGGTGACTTTAAAAGTCACTTTAAGTAGGGAGTTGGAAAGGTTAAGCTTCTGATCACTTTTCTAAAAGAGAGAAACCAAAGAAGGAAATAGCAATAAAAAAAACAAGATGATAGAGAAAGTGGATCAGGAGGTAAAGCATAGTAAGAAGTGAAGAACAGAGGGCAGGAAAGGGAAAGAGGTCGAGCTTTTGATGTTGTTTTTCCCTCACCAATTCTTTCAAAGACCTGAGGTAACACAAAATAACCTCAAACTGTCAAAACCAGCCTGTAAGTGTCAGCTGAATGACTCATTGTGAATCTGGGGTCTAACAAGACCAGGTTTCAGCACCACTTGCATTTCTTGGGGATTAGATTAGGCTAAAGCAAATCCTTTAATGTATAGAATCCACAAAGCTAAACATAAAAAGACACATCCACATTAACTCTGCTCTCTCTTCCTTCTTTTTTAGGACACATGAGCAAAGGACATGGGCCAGGGACTAATTAGGACTCATGCATGTGCTCTCTCTTCCTGTTTAAGAGCTTCTACGCAAGGTGTGAAATGGGCTGTATTGGTATAGTTATGTGCTTGGCTGTGCAGCTCAGACCACTCATTAGTCTAAAAGACATTTCTCCTATATCACACAATTGTCAGAAGAGCCTGAGATGATTGGCTGCAATCTTCAGACTTTGCTACTAAATGGCAAAAGGTCTGTTTTTAGATGCACTTGTCAAGCATAAGAGGCTACTTAAAATGCCAAATGTTTTCCTCTCAAAACAATGCGTTTGTCACTCAGCTGAGCTGTTTTTAGCATATAGAACTTAGCACAGTTTTAGAATGCAGACCAAGTTTCTGCTGTTAAGCATTCATTTCTTCGAGGCAACTAACAATGTGAACTATAATAAAATACTTCACCACCAGATAATTCATTACTTTCAGGTCTGGTCTACAAGTACTTGTGTTTTTATTGAGGTTAGGATTTTGGCCCCAAAGTCACTTTCAACGAGAAAGATTTTCTTCACATTCAGTGAACGCATTGAACTGAGGAGGCAGTTTAATATTGTGCTTTCAAAGAAAGGACACTTTATAAAACTGCAGGATTTCTTAGTCACACAAACAGTGAGGTGTGTGTGTGGGGGGGAGGTATCGTAACCAACAGTTACCCAGGTGGCTTACAGAGACAATATCCTGCCTTGGCTTACCTTCCTTCAGGCCCTGTGGGTCTTGACCTGGTCACAAGCCAAATTTACCAGCCCAAATCAGCCCAGTGCACCTGACACAACAGCAGGCTCCTGGTCTTAAATGGAAGAAATTTACAAGCAAATAATAAGAGAAGAAAGAACAAAAACAAGAAAGAACTAAAAAAGGTTTGCTGCAATAAAAGTGAGGTGACTCTATACCATACCAACTTTATTTATAAAGCACTTTAAACACCCACAGTACCAAAGTGCTGCACACAATCATAAAACACAATACAATCAAAAAAATAGAAGTAAAATATGAAAGCAGTAATAAAAACAAATTAAATTAGACAAAACGCAAAAAATCAAAATCAAACCATTTGTGACAAAAGCCAAAAAAAAGATGGGTCTTCAGAAGGGATTTAAAAACAGAAAGGGAAGAGCCCTGTCTTATGTCCACAGGAAGGTCATTCTATAGTTTGGGAGCTGCCACAGAAAAAGCAATGCAAGATCTTTCTATCAGAAGCCACATATTGACTGAACAGCCCATTAACAGTGGTATGTCTGCACAAGCTCTTTTTGGTATTAAAGCCACTCTAGTACTTGTGGGTCACCAATGGCCATAACACTGGAAAACATCTTTTTCTGCATGTCAAGGTTTTGCAAACTATGTTTATTAAAATATCTCCCAAATGTACATTATTATTTTTACATTAAAAGGTCTGGGACAACCACTACAAACCTGTAGTTAAAAACACATCCTCATCCACAAGTAGTTAAACACTGTAAGAAAAACATTCCAAAACTGTATGTCTATCTTACAGGAGACCATTACCTACATCTGAACGTTCTATGCTGTGATCCATCTACCCAAGCGTTTTAAAATAAGCACACAACCTGACAGCTATTTCAGTGACGGAATGACAGAACAACTAAAGCAAAAGCCGCTGATCCCTCATCTGTTGTGTTGAAGCTAAAATGGGAACCATCTGAAACAGTTGGAGAGGACTTATAGTGGCATCAGTTCCTCATGGGGTCTGTTTAGTTCACAAACCAGTCTGTTTAATGTTCTAAACCTGGGAGCTCTTTTTGTAAAGAAACATTTGTGATCTGAATGATGCCTGATCTCAGTAAACACTTACTAACAGTATTTTACACAGTTCAGAAAAAAAGCTATTTACTTTATAAGAAGAAAATGGCCTAATTCAACTGGTGTGACTGATGTGGCAACTGTCATCCTGAAAGTAAAATACCAAACTGACTAAAAATAGACTTAAGAATAAGCCATTAGGACAAGGCATGTGATGAACAAATTTAATAACTGGTTGCCTTTGGCCGCTTTGACGCTGCAACATGATCCAGTTTGATCACATGAAGGTTCTTCAAATAAAAATTTTATATAATACTGTTCTAGCCTAGTTAAATGATTACTTGAAATGTTTTTCTAAAAGAAAATCATTATTTTACATGAAAAAGAACATCTCTTAAAAAGATCAAGTTATGAATATTGCCAAAAAATACCAAATATCCCTTCATTGGTAAAATAATTATTTGCACATTGAATCCTTTGTGGAGCATAATGTGGCCACGGTGCAACACTGTCATCACACTCTTATTACTGCTTTGTAAAAGTAAATCAAATAAATGGAACATAAAAAAGTGTTTTTGAATTTGAACAAATTAATTTTTACATTGTTCTAAAGCTTAGAAGACACAAAGGGAAGAGGAAAATAAATGGGGGTGAGAGAGAGAGAGAGAGAGAGAGAGAGAGAGAGAGAGAGAGAGAATAAGAGGCAAAGGAGAAGTAAAAGTGATAAACTACAGGTAATTTACCTGAAGTGATTCTCAGATACATTAGGACAAATGCTCAAAACCTCAATGGAACTTTTAGTGTCTCAAGAACACCTGTTTGATGGTCATTTTGTTCCAAGTATTTTACCGAACAAAATGTGAAAGTAAATCCAGAGAACAGACCACCTGCTGCACCATCTGATCAAAATGGGCAGTGACAATAAACCTTCTCCCACACCTTGTTGGTTTAGCTCAGTTTTTTTTTGTGTTGTTTTTTCCATCTGAAGAATACTCCAGAGGAAGAACTGCATGCCCGGATTAATTTCTATTCAGGTTCTACTGTATATAGTCCAATTGTTATTAGAAAATGGGTTATATTTACATAATCAGTGCCTTTCTCACATGCACGCACAGTAAGGCCATTCAAAGCCCATCCACCATCTGCCCTTGTAGAATCAAGAGGGCAAGAGGACAATGTTACTTTAGTGGATCTGATCAAACCACGAGAAGGAGGCAGCAGGCCGCAGCTACAGTAGCTTTAATGTAAATCTGTTCTGACATGGGCATGTATGTAATAGAAATGCAGAACCACTATTGTATATGCACAGAAACAGTTTGGAATAATTAAAGACTGAAGGAATGGCTGCATGATGAGGAAAATTTTTTTAGCACTGTATAATTATCCATTTTGATCAAAATTTAGTATTACTGTCAACATACAAATGAAATTAAACCCATTTCAATTAATGCAATATTTAACTGTATGTGACCAATCACATCAAACCAGACATTAAGTCAAATTTGGTCAAAATGAACCAAGCACATTTTCAGATGCCTGACTTTTGAAGGCACAGCTTGATACCTGGATCATCCTGATATAAGAATTCCAGGCTTGATTTGTTTTCATAATCAGGATAACTGATATTTGGTCCAAAAACTAAGTTTAGGTTATCTAAGGTGAAATTTAAAGATGTTCCATTCAAACGACCCGTAGATATTTAATCATTATACAGTATTTTTACAAAATGCAATTGATGCAAAAATTGTAACCAAAACACTATTTCTGCCCATTTCTTCACATACCACTTTGTGACCTAATCCTCGGCTCGATGTGATGGGTCACATATTGTAGCTATATTTACATCTATTTTATACACAAGCAAAAACAAACCTTCATGTTTCTTGTCTCGTTAATGATCATGTTTCTTGTCAGCCTGCTGCACTTGCTGAAGAAACTCTGTTCCAATCTGTGGCAACTTCTTGGTAAATTTGACTACACATATATTTGGAAGGCACTTGTATATTAATCATATCTAATGTAAGAGCACTAGCCCTTCCATTTGTCTTTATGCTCTTAAACGGTTGCAATACTGTTTGCTAACTGCTTTTCTGAGAATAACTTGCTTAAAAGGATTGCAAAGGCATTAGATATTGCAACATAAACCACTCAGGTGGCAATCATACTAGAGAAGACCCCCTCCTGCTTGTGTACCTATATTAAGACAGGAGGGTTGTCAAAGTGTGTCATTCACAATATACTAAAAGAACATGACTGACTCACTGCTTTGTATAAACATTTACAGTCAAAAAACTATTAGGAATAGTCAAAATAACAAGAAACCCAAAGATTTGCAATATGGGTGTGTGACATACATGACTTTATACAGACTGCTGATTCTTTTTGACAGGCTGTGGATGAATCAATAAAACCTCTGAGAATGTTTTATACCTACAACCAGGAGACAATATTTTTTTGCAAGTTAAAGTAAAAAAAACATACTCAAGACATGTCAAGACATGTCGGTACAAGGTCTTTTCTATAAAACTTGTGATGCACCGAGACATTTTTGGAAAATGAAGGAGGCGTCCATGTAAAATTCTTAACAAGCATTACTTTTGGCCATTTTAAATGGTGCTGCTTTGCCTGTACAGTTAAATTTAGCTGCTGTCAGTTTATTCATATAAACTGGCAACAAAGAAAAGCAATTATTCAGACAATGTGACACTTTTCCACTGTTGACGACAATGGAAACCTTTGGTAACCAAGTACTTGTGACTGACCCTAAATTAACGTGAAGACAAAGTCTGTCATTACGCAAGAGAACATTTTACAAAAGTTAACAACAAAATTTAAGAACAGTATGTACAAAAAAGCCCTTTTTGTAATGTTTTGGTTAGCTGAACTTTTAAAAACCTCATTTTACCCCCACTTTCTTAAAATGACCAATACGCTCAATTATGGGACTGATCAACAAAATTAATGACCATGAATTTCCATCTTCATGGATTCTCCAACTCCTTCCATCATGCCTGGTTCCTACATGTGATAATGCAATTATCTGCAGCATCTCATTGAGTGAGGATCTGGCTTTCAAAATTACACTACAAAGAGAATGGCTTCTTTTAATGGGATTGTTAGGCTATGACAACCATGACCTCGTCAATTAATGACGCAATAATACAAAGTCATTAGACCCTCTTTTAACAACTAAAATAAACTGATAAAGCTGTAGGTTAAAAGAGCAAAGATTTGGTCTTTATGATGATGCTTTTTTGCTTGTTGTCTTAACTCTGTCTCTTTTTCACCCTGATTGTTTTCCTTGGATCTTTTGACACTTGTTTCCTTCTCCAACCACACCCCTTCCTCCATTTTTCTCCATTTCTCATCTCTTTTTGCCTCCATCTGCACTACCTTCTTTCCCCTTTTCAATCAACTCCCAAACGTGGCACACACTGCTGTCGTCACAGAGCGTGTTAGTCACCACAAGGGACATACAGCTGCGAGAGTACAGGGTCCAATGACAGCTTCGACACAGTAACAAATGAATTGAGTAAACTCCCCCCCTCCTCCCATTTCTAAAAATAGCAACAATACCAAATAATGTAATAATATTAGTGGGGAAAATACAGGCATCTTGACATTTAACAAATGAGGCTACAAGCTGCCCAAGATGATAGATTTACACCTAAATACATATTATGAACATTCTTAGGCACTCTAGCTTTAAAAAATGAGAGTAAGAGCATTTAGACTAATAATTTAGTGAAAGGAACACACACAAACTGACCTGAAAAGGGAAAATGCTATCCCGACCCACACCATCATCCATCCAGGATTTGGGGTTGAAGCCAGCAGGACTATTTCGGGGATACTTCTGGGATGCCATGTGATTGTTAGGAAAGGTCTTCTTTAGTGGCGAAATAGAATTGATAGGGGTCATTCCTCCATTCAGCCCACGACGATAATCTCTGCCCTGAGATCCACCCCACCCACCTCCACCACTACCATAGCCTCCTCCGGGACTCCACGAAGTGGACGAGCCAGGGGAGGGAGAGGGGCTCTGGTAGCTGGCTGGACCCCAGGGGGATGGGGGCTTGTTTAAGCTGTTTGACAAATGTGGCAACTGACTGAAAGCGGGATTCCTGTGAGGGAAGGGTGGTGGAGGATGAGGCGAAGCTGGGGAGCGTCGATGCTGCTGGTGTTGACTGTGGGGGTGCTGGAAATGGGGATGCGGTGGTGGCGCAGGGTGGTGCTGGGACAAGGCAGCGGCCGGCCCAATCTGAGGGGAGAAATTCCCACCAAAGCCCGGACTAACATGGTGTGAGAAGTTCTGGAACAGCAGCGGCCCGTTGTTGGCAGAGGCCGGGTTGAAAAAGCTGACATCCTCATTGATGATTGTTGATGGTGCGGGCGGGATGGCAGCTGACCAGTTGTTGAAGCCAGTAAGAGATGATGAGGTTGTACTGGACTGTACCGGACCAGTTCCCCCTAGACCAGACGTCTCCTGGTAATCAAAGCTTGTCAGAACAGGTGATTCAAGACGAAGCTGCTTCTCCTTTCCATTACTGCTTTCAGAGGTGCCATTCTCCGTCTTGGCTTCCTCTGACCGGGATTTTTCCAGTTCTGAAATTATCCCACCACCACTCCCACCCTCCTGGTGACTCCCAGGAGACAATTGCTGCTGCTTTTCTTGTGTTTCTTGCATTTCCTGTTGCTGCTGTGCTTTGGGCTTCTCTGTCCCCCCCAGGATTTCATCTTGCACGCTGTTGTGGGTGGCAGAGGCAGGGAAAAGCCAGGGAGAGCCTCCCATGGTGCCATTCCCTGTGGCTGTGGTGCTGTTTATGAAAGCAGCCGGGCTCTGAGACACATTTTGGTGGTGGTGTGGGGGTTGCAGATGCGGGTGGATTCGGACCGGGAAAGCAGACTTGTTGCCAGTGTTGTTTTGAACTAGGACTCCAAACCCGTAATCCCCCATTTGTTTTCTCCCCCCAGAACAAATGCTATCCCCTGATCTCTTTGGTCCTATAGAGAAAAGAGCAAACAGGATGGCATACAGGTTAGTATTCAGCCATTTTCATAACCGTATTGATAAAAGGATTTAAAAAGTACCAGGTGGCAGACACCAACACATAAAAAGGTCTTTTTGTTAGCTTACTAGGTCCACAATGGGATATCAACTAATCTATAACCAGAAATCCAACAATCTGCATTCTAAAATTAGCAAAAAACATAATTTTGCTTACTGTTACACTATGTCTGACAGCCCCAAATATATATATAGAAAATTTTTAGTTTGTGTTCATATTGATGATAGTTTAACCTTCGTGAGTTATAGATGTTCTCAAAGAGAAACCATGCCAAATTATGTTTTTTAAAACACCACAACAAACCCAACAAATTCACTGTTCAACTGTATATGTAGGTTTTTATTACCAAAAAATAATAGTAACTTCAGTATCTCCAACTGATTTCCAAATACTCTCATATTGTATTATAATTACAGTGTTTTAAAAGCAGTAATTATTGATCCCAACTGAGCATATATTCTTCACATCTAATTGCAATGTCATTTTCTCTAATACCTGTATTTACTCACCAACACTGGGTGCATTTGAATAACTCTATGAGATATAATAATCCCAAATTATGGTCATAAAATGCTTATCGTGACACTGGACCATTTGTCTGGAATATTATGTACACCTGAATAAAAACCATGGAGTCAACGTTACATCTTTAGCTAATTATAACCCCGTGACGTTGCAGGTTTGTAAGTCCACAGCTGAGCTCCTGGCAGAAGCACTGCTGTGTCGACCAGTCTCCATTTGGAGACGGTTTTTAAACGGCAAATTTAGCTGACAGAAATGAAAATACCAAGCATACAGGAACGACGAAATACTGACACGTAAAACATCGACAAATCGTTAAGAATTTGACTATAAACCGACATGACGTTCTAAAATAAACGACGTTATGCTTATTTGACAGCTGTCAGCAGTCTATCGAAGAGTCGGATTTAAATCAGAGATAAGTTTACTTTGACGGTAATGTGTCGCATTAAAAAAGTCAGGAGTTATTTATATCATTATTCCATTTTTTTCACAATCGAAGCAGTAGGCGACAGGCATGTAGTTAATATTAACAAAGCTGACCAGCTAAGTTTCCCGTTGCTAACGTTAGCCAGCTAGCTGTTAACGGTTAGCACAAACGCTAGCTTTATGGACAGCCTGGATAAAGGCGAGTTTTAAAAAAATGGTATGTTCACCTTATGATCACCGCCTTCGACCTCGGCGATGTCTTTTGTTGAGATCCTTCGCTTGGATTGGCAGCGAGATGGTGTCCTTGAAGCAATGGCAGGCAAAGCTTTTCAGAGGCGATTTAATAGCTGACTCGTACAGTGCAGTCGGTCAGCTTTTTTTCTCCCTTCTCCTGACGTGTCCTGCCTCTCAATGACACAGCTCTCTGCTTTGCCTCTGATCTGGACTCTATCATCCAATAGCTTTGTTAACGTGGCTTCTATTTTTTCGTTTACAAGTCTTTTTCGATCGGTTTCATTGTCCGTTTGATTTCAGTATATTTTCTCGCTCGCTGTCTCTCTCCTACAGAGCCAGCCGATCCCTGTGAGTGTGTGTTTCTTGGGCTGCCCCTCTCTCCTGGAACCGACCGTGGCCGAATGACAGCGAGAGATCAGCCGAGGAGCACTTCCGCTTCTGGCGCCGCCCTTCTTCAGCGTGGCCACGCCCTCACGGAGGCACACCTCGATATGTGATTGGACCAGATGGCCGGTAACCTCTCCCATTTTCTCTCATCATTTAACAGTCATGCACCAATACCACCTTCCCATGCCATCCATGAGTACTGCCCATTGATGTTAGGAAAACCTCCCCAGCTCAGTCCTGTCTTTTCACGATGCAGTCGGTAAAGCAGGTCGTGAGAAAAATAAGTAGCCCCCTCCTCCACCCACCTTTCCACCCTCCCTGAATGGATGGAAAATCCTTAGTAAACGAACATCCCTGGCCTAGGTCTTTTTTTGATCTACGCTTGTTAAGATAGAAATGGAACATCCTTTCAAAGCACAGTAACATAGTGGTTAGAGCTCTTAGTGAGAAGGTTGTAGGCTCTCCATGCATGCACATTTTCTCTGGGCATTCTGTCCTCCCACCCACCAAATACATGCATGTTAGATTAATTCTAAATTTTCTCTGGGTGAAAGTGAGAGCGTAAATGTTTGCTTCTCTCTATGTAATGCTGACTTCTGGCCTGTCCAGGGTGCACCCCACCTCTTGTACAATGTCTGCTAGAGATAGGCACCAGCAACCCCCAACTCAGAAAGGAAAAGTGGGTAAAGACAAAGGATGGATGCATCTAGTCAATATAATATTGTGCATATACGATTATTTAGTAACAGATGTTGACAGAGAAAATACTGACAAACAGTCCTACACTGAGCTTTTATCTAGCCTTTTGCTACTTTAAGCTTTCAGCTAAAATTAGCTTATTTAGCTATTAACTAAAATTAGCTTAGCTAGCTAACATTTTCTTCTTTTAGCTTTAACAACACAGATTGAGAAAATTTATCTCTTTTTTACACTGTTTGCTAATTTTTAGCCACTAAATGCTTTCATAAGGTAATATAGACATAGGTTAGAGTGGAAAATGTAACAATCAAGTAGCTAATATGTATGAATAAGTAAAAATATATTATCAAAAAACCCCAGCATGTTCTTTTTCAGTTTTTCAAACCTCAAGATTTCTGTATCTGCATATCTCTACTCTTCTTCCTTATCTTCCTCCCTGTCCTCCTCTGTCTCCTGTGTCCTTCTCTCCTGTATGGTTCTTATCACAGAGGGGTCATCAAACAGCTCTGATTCTGTCAGTCTCACAGAGTCTCGTCTGACAGCGAAACATACATCCACAAATGGCTATCTTATAAATCTGTCACTTTAAGTCCAGCTGGGAGGGAGTGATAAATTTGAAAATCTGAACAGTTCTGCGTTATTAAGTATACACAGTAAGGATGAGTAGGCAGTATAGGAGCAGATTAAAGTAATCTGATTAAAAAATAGATTACAGATGTCTGATAATAATACTTTTCAGATGGCCAATCATTAATGGTGATTCATTATTGCATGTGTACTAAAGGCGTGGAATTCATTGAGGGAGTGCATTCCCCTCCACTTTTCATGCCAGAATTTAAAACTAAGATTATTTTATAACAAAAAAATGACAAAATTATGATCAAACATTAAAAATTTCATTATGAGCAGTCTCATGCATTATTGTATTATTTATGTAATCTCATACAATCTGTTAGCATTGTAAATCACATCAAATTTGACCAAGGTTGATTTGCTGAGGTGGCCATCACCTGACTCCAAGTCGTAAATATGTACCCAATGATAACTTTCCAAAAGTTTCATTGAAGTTCGCTCATTAGTTTGAAAGACATTTTGTGCAAAACAAACAGATTTTACTCCAACAAGCCAAAGTTTCAAGCAAAGAGGTCATGCAATAGGATGTGCTCAAAATTTGTGCTACGGATGAGTCTCAGCTACCACCACACCAAATATTAGTTCAATAAAACAGGCTGATTTTTTATTATTTTTTTCCCTTTGGTCAGTTGGCTGCGAGGCCCACCTTGAATCAAGTTCAGTCCAGAATTGATGATTTCATTCTGAAAGTTTAGCTCAATTGTTTGATTTTTAATTAAAGTATACCTCCCAGAATCTGCATAAAATCAAACAATGCCATTGTCACTACCTGGCCACTTGACTTTTGGGGGGAGCAGTTTTAAAATTAAACGTGTAAAAATAACATTTAATTTGTCTTTTGGTGGTGATAAAAAAAAGTTCAACACGCTCCAGGCAAATCCAGTTCAATAGCTGCGTGTGTTTTTATTATGCAGAATAAAGTCATTTCTTCATACAACCTTCATCTCCTTTTTAATCCTCATTCTGCTCCACAAACAGTCTGTTTGGAGCGAGGTTTTATTCATACACTGGAGGGCGAGGATCAGCAGGAGGAAAGGGTAATGTTTGAAAGTCCTAAATGTGCTCCAGCGTTGCAGCGCTGTTTGCACAGGATGCAGTATTCCTCTCACAGTGGGCTGGATGATTAGGCAGAGTGCTCGGTGCTGTAAATGGATTTCTAAGACAGAATAACCGGTCTTACTGGCCTTGCTCAGGAGACAACACCCATTCCTGCTTCTGTCACTTTCTCTGAATTTAGTTTTTTTTTTTTACTTTGCCACAAACATTGCTATTTAGGTTAAATTGTTTTATATTTATCACAACTAAACATCAAAAATCAGAATGTGTGATAAAAGTATGTGATCTTTATCTCCATCTTCACATATTTGGCCTAAAATTTTACCTCTGAGAAATGGGATTAATCATTCTAGAGATTGCTAACAGCCAGTTTTGCCATGTGCTCACTATCTGGCTGTGTTTTTCTGTCTTCTTTTTTTTTCTCCGTTGCTCTGTCATAGCCAAGAGTGGATCGGTAATATGAATAAAACATTAGATCCATTAAAAAATTAATCGCTTCTACCTTAGGCATAATTATGGTGCAATTCCTCCCAGAGAGCACAAGTGTGTTTATGAGCGCAAGTGTGCAGTTGTGGGGAAACCAGATGGGCTCAAATCGTTGATGATTTCTGTCCGAAAATCTCACGTGGACGTGAGGCCTAATCAACGGATGGTAGGGAGGAGCCAATTTAAAATAAAGATGGCATCTGGGAGGCTTTTCTTTCCCTGACCTGACAGCAGTTTACACTTTGAATCAATGTTCTGTTTGACTGGACAGACTTATGAGTTTCCGTTGAAGACGTGTGCTTTGTGTCCCATAAAATATTCAGAGCTGACAAAACGACGTGAACATACCCCACTGAGATTTAGTTTGGGTGCATAGAACCTCTGGTGATTATTGATCTATCAAAGATGGAGATAAACATTTAAACAGATAATTCAGCTGATATAAAGGTATTTGGATAAAAACAAATATGAGGCCAAAATAAATATGACCTATGTTGCCAAAATGTGTCTGAATGAGCACAGCAGTGCAACATCAGTGGAAAATGTTGATATTTGCAGTAAATAAAATTTGCATTAAAATGAGTCCATAAATCAACATATAAACTTCCTAATCTATTTTTGAATTTAAGTTTTCAAGCAGGTATGTCTTCAGAAGCTATCTTTTTTATTTTACCTTCATAATTTTCTTTTAAATCGACCACTTTTCTCTTCCAACTGGAGTAATGCTAGGAAATACCTTCTAATACAACTACTGATGACGTTGCTCCAAATCAATGTAAATCTAGTTTTCAAATCAGCACTTAAAAAAATAAAATAATAAAACTAACTTGTTGCCAGGCCAGGTGATAAATTGCCAGTTTTCTCCATATCATTTTGAAGCTTTGAAAATGGAAAATTTAAAAATAATCTAAACTCTGTATTGAACAATTCATCACAGTGACTCATTTTGCCAGCACAGGTCACAAACATCTACTATCTAAAAAAATATATATACA
>JARVJO010000082.1:8324896-8340596 GCA_031762555.1 Cynodonichthys magdalenae
GCACCAAGCCGTCCCTGAGAGCCCCCCGAACCCCGCCCCGCCCCCCGTCACCACAAGGCACAGAGCAGGGACCGGCGAGAGAAGCCAGACCTGGACAACTGCAGCATCAGGCCGCAGCAACAGAAGACCAGGAGCAGAGAAGATGGTTATATCAACAGAAATCTATTTTGCAGCATGCGACCCATGCTGTTATAAAAGTGTTACTGAAGGTGCAGCTGCAATTTACATTAGCAAACAACCAGAGAATTCTATGTAAATAACTGTAATAAGAGAACAACAACACTGTGAGGATCTATGAAACAGTGAACATGTGAAACACTAAAACATTTTTTTTAGATCCAATGTGTTTTATGACAGCTGGTATCTGCTTTGGTCCCTTACTGGACCAGCAGTGGAGGGTCTACCATTAATAGTAAACTGGGTGCACTTACAATCGATGACACTTTTATTTCTTCAAACTTCATAACCTTTCCACAGAACCACATTTTTAAAAAAATTATCGTTATTGCTTTCAGAAGCACCAATTTTACAGACAAAAGTTTTGTACAAATACTGCAACTTTTACATGTTTCACCTCTGTAATCGCTGTGGTATGCTAACCAGAACACGTTATTGTGTGAGAAAGTTTTAAAAATAGGAATTCATCTTTTCACACGTGAGCAGAATGTAATTAATTCAGCTAATTGTTTCTCGTTCTGCAAAGACTTGCAAAATAAGTCAACTTTATGGCTGTGTTTTGAGCGTTTTTTGCACTTTACTGTATGTGGCAGATAGCAGCGTGCGAATTTGCTGTTGCCATGGCGATGTCAAATTTTGAATACTTGTTCATTCATTCACCATCCTCATGGCATATAAAAAGAATTTAAATACCGTTGGCTTGCATCTACTTTCATCTACATTTCTCCTATAAATCAAACCTTGAAAAACATTCAGAGAAGTATTGTAAAGCTAAATGTTGTGTGTGTGTTTGTGCAAGCTTGCCTGCATGAGTGAGTAATTAAAGACGGCACAGATGTGTGTGTGTGAAATCAGCTGTGGTATTATATCTCTAAAGCCAGAATGGTTTCATTTACCTTCTGGGCACTTTTCCATGACTGTCTGATGAGTCCGTCAGGCACACGGTCTAAAAAGAACCAGCACATTGTATAAAGATCTGGCAGCCAGCTTCAAATAGCAAAATAAATTCAGCAGTTTTTTTGTGAAATTGCCAATGACTCATGTGAGATCCCAAGATTGTATTTATTTTTTTCAGTTGTTGTAATCTGGATTATAATGTATTACAGAATTTACAGACATAATGAAGTAATCGCTGTCTTTCAAAAGGATTTATTTTGTTCCACCACAAGCAATGCATTCTGGTCCAGAATGCATTATCTCAATAGCTCTTGATATTATCTTGTACTAAAAGTGGATCATCTTAAAAGGTTTTTAGATTGAAGTCTGAATGATGAAACTGTAAAACTTGATCCTCTATATATATATTTAGTCTGGTGCCACTAACAAGCACAGGGTATATCTTGTCCGATGCAGCCTGCATGAACACAGACTAATGACGTTTCTTCTCCTGATCTGTTTGCTGCATGTGCTAATTAGCAAATGCTAGCTAGCTAACAGGTTAGAATGGTGCATACTGACCCAGTTATATATATTTTTTTCCAACCTCTTTAGCAAATCTTTTTCCACTAGTCTGTGGGTATTTTTACACTCAGTCTTTGACTCAAAGTAATGACCAGGACAGCTGCACTTCCTGTCAGCTGCTGGTCGACATTTTTTAAACCTCTTGTTTTGAAACTGTTCACAGACAAATTGGCATTGTGTTCACAGCTACAAACTCCTTTTTATTACAGCACAACAACTAGCAAATAACATGACAACTGATGTTTACCACTGATATAAAAATATATATGTTTAAGCCCCCACCCAAATAAAAGACCCATAACACCAGATCCTTTTGTTATCTGCTGACCTGCTGACCTTACCAGCCTGGGTGGTTGCGTACGTCTACTTTGGGTGTCTTGCTAAGCTTTTTATTTTTCCTTTTATGTCTGTTGGTACAAATATATACATAAATGCACAATGAGCCTGCTGAGTGAAGGTAAAAAAAGAGCACTGAACAGAGGAATGCTGAGTCAAGCAGATCTGAGTCTCCCCCTTACCCAATAAAGGTGCAGAGCATATGGCCTCATCAATAATTGAATGTCCTTCTTAAAGCTCTGAAAGTCACTGATGTGTTTGTGTGTGTGTACTTGTTTTTGTTACCTATTTAGGACCGTTTCTGGTAAACACACCTACCTTGTCAAAACCAGTAGTCCTAATGGGGACCAAAGATCGGTCCTAATATGGTGGAACTCCATTTTTGGGTTGGGGGTTTGTTTTAGGACTAAGGTGTGTAGAAATTACTGGAAATGAATGGAAGTCAATGAACGGTCCTAATAAGAATATAAATACAAACCTGTGTGTGTGTGTGTGTGTGTTGGGGTTGTATATGTTAAGTAGGTTTGGTTATTAGAACAGAAGCCTAGTCTTCTCTGTTCTGGTCTGTATGTATTGTAATCCATGGTGCTGTAATGCCACTAGCCTGACTTTACAATCATAATGTAAGAAATAAAAGAATTCCTCATTTAAAAACTTTATTTAAACAAAATGTTTCATTTGAGTTTAATAATAGAGGTCATGATTTGCAATTTCTGCATCTTTCATCCTCATGGTGGATGTTTTCCAAAGATCTTTTTCTGCAAAATCCCATTTTTTTAGCTGTTAACTGCACTTTGACGTGTACTTGGAGTCTTGAGGAGTGCAGAAATTTTGAATTTAGTTTCTCCTGGTGCTGCGTAGATATTTTGTTTGGGTCATATTTTTCAACACGTTTCGTTTTCTATATTTTTTATTAGGTTTTATGAACTGCCAAATAAGGTCTAGACTTACCATCTATTTGATCATCTTCATTCTCTTCTCTCTCTCTGGGTCAGACTCTGGCTCCAACATGTAAAGCTGGATGGACAAGTCTTTCCTTGTTCCATTATTTTAATTAGTTTGTAAATAAAAAGTTTCTGGGCTGCTATATAGTCGTAAACCCCTCTATCAAACTAGAATGAACCGGTCTAGAAGCTGGAGCGGGCGAGGTGTGAAGCACCTCGTTTGTATTTAAAGAGACAGACTGATCTGAGACACAACTCAGAAAAGGGGTAAAAGAGTTCAGACCAAATCATTGTAGTTACACTTTATATAGAACCCGACTGAATGATTTAAATGTGAAAAAGAAAGATTTAAAAGCACATGTCCATTTTAACGTGTATCTGTGAGTACTTGACAAACTGAAATTATGGGGAAGCACTTTTCATGCCCTCTAGCTTTAAAAGCCCATTAGCAGAGTTGGAACTTAGATCGAGATGAATTTTCAGCATCTTTTTATTTACTGGGTTTGATGGCCCAGGAAGCAGGAAAAAAATAAATATACAAAAGGTAAAATATGTGGAGACGCATGAGCCATTTCAGAAGCAATGATGCTAGGAGAAATCGAAGTCATTGAGTAACTTTAACCAAAATAAAGATGTGCATGTGATGAAACAGAAAAACAATCCAAATCAACTGCAAATTTGTAAACCTAACAATTAACTTTGGCTGAAAAATTGAGAACAAAGTGAAATAAAAACGTGGGGAGAATTTTCATCCATGTAAATATTTCTTCCTGTATGTTTGAAAAAGTTTTATTGTACATGCTACCACCACCTGTTGGAGTTTCAATATTTTTTATTTTTAACTGAAAGTATTAATTTTAAACTGGGGGAAAAACTGGTTTAAAAAAAATTTGGAAGCAGTGTAATTGAGGCCTCGAGCTCTCCTTGAAATACAAGTCAGGGCAAAGGACTGTGCGGAAATGGGAGTGTGTGTGCAATTGGGAGAAAGGGTTGCATTAAGAGAGATAGATAGGCTCATCCAGATCTCTTTAACTTTAAGGGAGAGCTCCAGAGTTTCTTATCAGTGGACACAGATGTACCTCCGAGGACACTGTGAAGCACTGCCATGTGCCTGTCAGCTGGCGAAAAAAGATGTCTGAATAACCTGAAAACTGGGACTTCCAAACAGGGCTTTGCTGACAAGACTACACTTAACTCCCACCAGCAATCTGTAATTCCACTCAAACCTTTTACAGTCGTCACATCAACTGTGAGCTACGAATAAGGCGATCTCTTACAAACGTTCCTAAAGGTTGAAGTTAATGCCAAGAATTTACTTTGGCTTGCTTTAAGCTCTCAAATCTTAACTTATTGGAAGTGGTTTCAAAACTTTTCCGCTTCTTTAGGCTTTCACCAATAAGCTTGATTTGATTTGTGAGGGTTTTCTGAACACCACCCAACTTGATGCTTCCCAATCATCAGTGGCACCCCAACACAAAGGGAAGTATTAATATGGAAAAAAGAAAACTTCAATCTCAAAAATCTATCAGTTCACGTAAATCCCATTCAAACATTTTTACCCAACTGTAAGATTCGCTTTACGTGGTTGTTTTGTCAAAAAATATTATGATATATGTGCAGAAAGTGACCAAAGCTGCTCTAGAAAAGCTACAGCTGCTGTTTGTGCTTATAAATAAACCCGTAACATGAAACTGACAAGTGTAAAGGTTTGTGAAATTGAGTTTGTGTGGACTACCATGACATTTTCTTTTTAAACACTGGAGGTGTTTAAGACAGCAGGAATTCAGTTTGGTTTTGGCACTGCTCTGACTAACCATTAAGTTGTCAGTATTGTCAAAATTAAACTTTTAAACTAAGGTTGCTCAAAGAGCAGTGTACGATAATAATCACCCAAAACCTTTTCTTCACCTTCAGAGGATCTAAACCAGTGTTGTCCAATCTTGGTTACCGCGTGATTAGAATGATTGTGGGAATAACAGGCGTTTGCAGAAATTTAAGACCTGCTGAAGAGCAATGAAACATCCAAAACATCCATGCTAGTGGCCCTCAAGGACCTGTATTGGAAGCCACTAATCCAAAGTTTCCCATCTAAAATATCCAGAGAAAATCAGTTTGAAATGGAGTTCTTGGGCTGTAGTCTTCATGAAGCCTTGTTCTACATAACAGAGGCTCAAACCATATTTCAGCTGCCTGACTGTTGGGTGCTCCAACCAGTATTGTTACAGATGAACATATTCATATGGTGCAAGTTTGTGCAGGCAGAGCAGCATTACTTAACACGATCCACTGCCTGATTACTTAATCTGCCATCAACGTGCTGATCTCAGGATAAATCTCAAGCAGGAATATGCCTCTCCTGCTGATTCAAAGGAAGGCTTGGGTAAAATAAAGGTCCCGGTTCCTGTTGCAATCCCAGGAGTTTATGGGATTTTATTAATCCTGTTAGATGTCTGTGTGGGTGATGATAGCTCCATCGGCTGCGTTAGCATAATGATCAAGCAGAAAAACTCTGTGACCTCTTCGGTGAGTGAGAGTGCAAGGCAAAGCCACACCCTAAACCCCCTCTCCTGGCGCCCTTCTCAAAATCTGTTGCGTTTATTGACTTTAATTTGTGTATTTCTCAATCTGGCTCGTTGGTAGTTAGGGACATTGATTGGAGTACAACACATTTGAGATCAATCTGCTATAATCGCGCAGCGTTCACTCAGAGCTCATCCAGCCCCCAGTCTCTAGGGGAGGTCATGTGAGGCACACGGTAACGTGACTGCAGGGCGATGGGGTGACGGGTTGTCTCACATAAATGCATCCTAAGGAGAATTTTCTGTGTGCGTTCTTGCATCGCCGCATTGTAAAATCATTAAAAACAGCCATTAACGTGCAGCATGTGTGCTGTGTAAACATACATTTATCATACCGTCCTTCCACACAAACATCACTGCACCCGGCAGTCAATATTAACACAAAATCCATAACGCTTCTGCATATTCCTCAGTCGTGTGTGATCCTGCTGCCTGAAGAGGCAGATCAAGCAAATGAACAGCGTAAATGTCCTCGCTTTATTTCTTCACGCGAGCAGTAAAATTACATGCTTCAAATGAAAATATCTGTAAAAGCTTTTATTTATTTGAGAGGGAAAATTTGTCATCACTGCTGTTAAGTCTTCTCTGATGTAAAGCTTTGTAAATGTCCTGTTGTCTGTATAAACTAAATCTTGTGTGAAAGCTGAGTCAGCATTCAACTAATTTAAAGTGCCTGTGACATCAAATTGTTTCAATAAATATGAATGCATTTTTGAAAAGACAACACTGAAAACATATTGCAAAGAAAATGTTACACCATTGAGATAAACAGTTGTTAAGATATTCACGTGTGAAGTAAGAGGAAGTGATGTCAAAGGGGAATGTCTGAATGAGAGCAGTGCATTGCTACAACAGCTAACAACACAGGCTGTTGAGGAGAATCTGATGTTTCTTTAGATTACTTTGAGTCACTAAAGAAAAACAACAAGGAGTCTGGGTTCAGATACTTGTTCCAATAAATGACCAGAGAGTTTTTCTTCTTAAAGAGTTCCCCTTTGATGTCACTTCCTGTTTCACTTTGTGTTCAAAAGTTAAAAAAAATGTCAGTTTGTGACAAAATGGGTAAAATTGTGTGTTTTTTTTCCAAGTTTCTTAAATATAAATATATTTTCTTTGACTTTGTATTTGAAGGATATGCATGTCCTCCATGTATCAAAAATATTTAGGACATTTTGGGTGTACTTTTAAGTTTTTCTTGAATGATTTAAGTTATTATTTGTTTCTAAAACCAAACATTTATTCCCAGCAACACTGTCTACTTTTTCCTTTATTTGAAGTTTTCCATTTGATTGAGTTTCTTGTTTCAGTGTCACTTTTCTAATCAGCTCATCTGCACTATATTTGTCATCAGCTCGCTTGGTGGATTTCGCTTCAGGCTTTCAGTCGCGCTTCGCCAAGTCTCAGTCCCGGTACCACCCCACCCTCCCCTCCCAGTTTCTCGTTAGGTTTTGTTTTCTTCCTGTCATATTCAACTTCCCCGCACTTTCAGAGATCTTTCCTCTGCCTTTTGTTCTGTTAAAGGTTTCACTTTCACCTGATTATAGCCTGCTTTTCAGTTTCTCTTGACACCTCCAGCATGAGAAACTGATTCATTTGAATGCAAACAGTGTGATTTGAGGAAATTACAATGGAGAATTTCAGGGGAGCAGAATATTTGATGATGCTCGGCAGTTCTGCGTGTAGACGGTTGAAGACAATAAAGATTCTCGACGCACTTCAAAATCTTTAATAAACACCTCTCAGAGGTGCAAACTAAATCTATTGCTGAGTCTTAAGAACGTTCAAATGAAACTTAATTAAAAATCTGAGAACCAACTTTAAGTTTATTTTAGACAAACTGAGAATGAGTGAAAACTCTTCAAATTACAGACTACAGTTTTTTTTCTAAAATATTAGATGTGGGAAGTATTGCGTGTATTATGAATACATAATTCATAACAATAAAAGCAAAATGTATTACGGTATTTATGCCTTTTTGTACAACACATCATCTTTTACTTGCTTGGATGATTACAAAAGAGACAAAACATGTTTCAATCAGGGAGCATTCAAAATGTAAATTATCACCTTTTAACCCTCAAAGTTTTGTTTTAAAATTTATGTTTTACACAAATAATATTAGATTTTACTCAGGTTTGAAAAAAAAAACCCACATGAATTGTTCCAACAAATGTTAGATAATATTACGATTTCCTGCCAGAAAAGCAGATTTCTTTGCAGTCATAACATGCTCAACAAATTTTATTATTACTCGCAACGGCGAACCATTATTTTTGCCCATGCGTGTTTGTGCAGTTAACAAAATCTCTCACACACCACCTAATGTATTTTTACAGATATTGATGTAAAATGTGGTGTGGTAGTAGCTGAGATTCATTCACAACGCGTATTCCTGGCACTAATCAATCATCCTAGATCACGTATTTCATGACACTGCTCTACCGTGAGTTTTAGGGCAGCAAACATCAAGTTCTACATTTTAATCATCGCAGCTTATTTTTTTTTCTCCCCAGCTTTGTTATCTGAGCTGGTTGTAGTGAAAAGATGGGATCAAACTTCATCAAACATTTACAGCCCAACTGACACAGCCTCTGCATCACATTCACCCTCTGACATTGCAAAGGTCCACCCATACCACACTGTACCTACACACACATCTGTGTGAGCTCTACATTTTTACTTGTGTTTTGACGGCTTTGACAGAATCTCTAGCCCTTTGCAACTAAATATTTTACCCAAGAAAAATCCTCTGCTCTAGAATTAGGTTTAAATCTGTTTTCTATTTTTTTTTCTTCTTCTTCTTCTTTTTTTGTCTTTTGGTCAAGGACATTCTTCAGGACATATCAAATCCATCAGCCCTGCTTTACTGCAGCCTTGAGTCCCCAGGGTCCCGCATTTCAAACAAACTGAGAAGGACGTTAGGGAGGAAGGGAGGACAAGGATGATGAGTCAAGGTACACACAAAGAGAGAGAGAAAGAGAGAGAAAGTGTGGAGGAGGAGGAGGAGGAGGATGACGGTGCTGAGGAGGATGGGAAGAGAGAAAAACAGATGATTAGCAGGCGGAGGAGAAAGAGGAGGAGGCACAGAAACTAAAAGCGACAGCTGCGCTGCTGTCATGTTACAGTGTTCCTCAGAATTTCAAGAGAACCGTCAGACTTTTGCACCCAGTAAATGATCAAAATTGCAGGAAAAACTTGCAGAACCAACGTGTCGCGTCCCGTTTGTTGAGCTGGACACAAACTGCAGGTTCTGCCACACTACTGCAGATTTTTCTGTTAAAAACCACAACCTCTTCCAAACCCGAGATGCATTCAAACACCAATACCAACTTGCGTGCAAACATATAGATGAAAGAGTTAAAAATTATCTTAATAATCGTTAGTTCGTTTCTATCCCAACATCCCCACAGAGATTCGGTTGCCAAGTCAACCACGGCCACCTCGATGACAGGCAGGCACTAGTCAGCTTTTCTTCATTTCTATTTAACTGAACCATCCCGATATTTGTCTCATCATGAGTTTGTCCTCGCCTCAGTTTATCTCAGAAAATCTGTACTTCATGGCACATCATTTACTGGCGTTACACTTTTTGCAGCACTGAGTGAAAACAGAAACTGTTTTAGGGCGTTATGCTGTATAGGTTCTGATTTATCACATCTTTGAGGCTTCTGCATTGTTTGTTGTTTTGGAGAACTGCACCCAAATCAGTTTGTTTTAGTTGAATACCCACAATCCTACTTAGCAGTTAGTTGGTTTAACCAGGGCTGGCCCTAACGCATGTGGCACCCTAGGCATGATTTCAGGTGGCTCCTCTTGTGTAATTTATCATATTGCACTGCCAGTTTACATACATTCACATACCAAATTAAATAGTTTCCAATACAATAGTTCCAATATTCTCCATAGATGATTGTACATGTTAGCTTTGTAGAGATATAAAAGAGTGCTGTGTGAAGGGTTAAATGAGGGCACAGATTGTAGTGTAAAGCACTTTGAGTATCCTGGTTGGATAGAAAGGTGCTATATAAGTAAATTCCATTTAATATTTACCTGCCAACATCTGCTGACAGCAACGAGGAACACCTGTTCATGTTAATGAGCAGCTGTGGACTGAAGCAGTTCTAGGGGTCCAGTATACGCCCATGGTATTGTTTTTTTACTACTGAACTACTACACACAGCACCAGTAATTAGTCCTGACTGCATCATTTGATACTTTTATCATGAAATATCCTCTGCACCAAATAAAACATCACAAAGCAGCTGAGACCCACAGAACAAGTTACCTTTATAAACCTGATTAACCAGTGATTATTCTACAGACTGATTCAACTATTTGATGGTGTATTAGGGCCATTTTGCAGATGAATAAAAAGGAGGAGTAAATCTCTGCCAAAAATCGAAGAAATTTTGAAATTAATTTCAGAAATTTTCAAGAAAAACCAAAGGAATTCTCTGAGCTCCAAAAGTCGGAAATTTGTGAGAAATAGCTCAGAATTTCTGAGATAAATTTCAGAAATGAATCCTATGGACGGTGCCCCTAGCATTTGCCTAGGCTGCCTGTGCCAGAGGCAAGCCCTGAACCAATGCAGGTAAGTACTTTCATTTTGATAACAGACTCATTTCATCGATTAAATCCTCTAAAAGTTGAAATTTAAAACCATTGAAGGTTCATCGTGTGGCGTTCCAAATCAAAAGCCCACAGCAGTACATGTGTGAAGCAGTGAGGGAAGAGGAAGCTGCAACAATGCGCTGGATTATGGCACAAACAAGTCATGCATTAAGTACACAGAAAGCTGCCTGCTCACAGAAGCATTGACTCACTCTCCACCCATAGACAAACTGCTGCTCACGCTGCTTATCATCATACCTCGGCCTTTAATAACCTGCGTGAGTCATTGTACCTTCAAAGTTTTTTTAACATTATTTCAAACAGGTAATTTTCTTGTAATAACATTGTGCACAAAGTCACCGGCGCAACACAAGCACCGAGGTCTCAGCAACAAGACGTCTTTGCCTGTAGGTCAGGCGTGTGCATCTGTTGTTTTTTTAAATCACAGAAGGCTGCGGCATCCTTTGACCTGGTAAAACATACTGGAAGAAGATCACCTTTCATACAAGCTGATTAACACACGCGAGGCGAGCAATATTTCCTTCCACCTCCATTTCTCTGCGGCTCACACACACTCTCAAACACCTCAACCTTCAGAAAATTAGAGCCAGTGCCAGTGATCATACTGAATGCCCTCACAGTGTTGGCTGTTCTTGACTCATTCTGCAGTGCGCCTGCAGTCATTGAGATGCATAGCAAGGTCTAAACGGAGCTCTGCCAAGTTGTGGGCAGCCATTTAACCATCACAACACACACACACCCACACACACTCACATGCATGTAAGATGACAGATGCACAGGGATGACAGGACACAGTTAGGACCAATTTAAAAGTTAACAGACTTCTGTGGTATGTAAACTCAAACAATTTTACTTAAAGGGATAGTTTATTATTTTTGAAGTGATGTCTTGTCAAAGACCCATCAGTAGTTACATTATCATCTGTGACATCATATAGAGCACACAGTATGGAGAGAGGCAAGTCTTAGTCCAGGCTAATGGCTATTGGCTAGCCAAATGAAGGACAATTTTTATTGTTTTTCAGGCTCATAAAATACCTTTCTCAAAAACATGTAAATGAACATTACATAAACTAATGTTAAAGCTTTAAACTTTTTATGATACCATTTCATTAGTTTGTCGCTGTTTTCTCAACAGAATAGTGTCCATATTACAAAGTAAATCTGAGGCTAGAACCACTGAATTAGACGTTATAGATACTGATGGTGCTGAGGCTGCTAAATACAGTCTGCTGGGGGGTAGAGCAAATTTTTGACTGACTAGACGTGCTGATCAGGTGAACTGATACACTGGCAGTCTCAGCTCCATCAGCACTATTTCAGTAAGCTCAATGCTCTGCACGCAGACATACTCAGCACGAAAAGTAAGGAAATTTGTGTTTGGTTGATTATTTCTTTGTTGTAACAATGCAATAAATCTTATACCATTTGAAAACTTGTTCATTTCCCTTTTAAATGGTGCCACATTTGTAAGGAACAGGCGTTTGTGGGATGAGCAGTAGAGCTGAGCATGTGTGTTCTGCACATGAAAAATTTGCCAAATCTTCTCTGTCAAACAGCTCATTTTGCTGTTATTGATTCTTGTATAGAGTTTCTGGTTCCACCAGGTGCTGCCAGTCAGGTGCTGCCAGTCAGGTGCTGCCAGTCAGGTGCCTGGTGTAAGATTTATTGCCAAGAAGCGTTACAACAAAGAAATAATCTACCAAACACATATTTCCTTAGGTTTTGTGCTATGTGTATTTTTGATATTTGCTTTTCTAAATCTGACAAATAACACCAAAGCAGTATTTTAAATATAGGTTGAATCTCACTTCGCTAAAATGCTCACAAGTTTACATCCAATTCTAAGCATTTTGGCATTCAATGTGATGGATGATAGGCATTCCTTTGGATTTTTGAATTAGAGCATTTAGATGTGTTTTGGTACATAAAGCAACCAAAATTTTCCTTTTACAATTTGTGAGACAAGAATTAGAACCAAACTTTAAAAGCTTAATAATTACCAGTCTCAGATGTCTAACTCCAGAGAAATACAGTATTATTAGATTATTTTAGCACAGAATCAATAACAGTGACTTATTGCTTCACTTTAATACACAAACAACTGTAAAGGTTTGAAAATGCTTGTAAAGAAATAACCTGTTGTTTAGCTCGTTCAGTCAGTAATGATTCAGTTTGTTTAATGATCTTACACTGCACTACATACATCGTTTGCACTTTGCATGAAGCCATTGTTTTGGTATTAAGGCCACAGCTGACCTGTAGGCTGTAAACTCTGCACCAGTTTACTGAGAAAACACAAATTAGGCTTAAATCGTTTTGCTGAAAAGTCTGCACCTATGTTGATTGTTGCAATCATGGTCCAGCCTTCAGATATAATGAAAGAGATAGGTTTTTTTCATCATCAGGTGGTTGTTTTTCTGTTTCTAGTCACAGTTTCTTAAGAACCTCAATCTTTTTTTTGGAGTAAGAAATAGGTCACAACCAACTTTTCCTGTTAGCCTGCTCTTTTTCTACTGACAAGTCTGCCACAAGACATAAATTGACGTTTGCACTTCAAGGCAATGTCTGCCACAGATTCCCTCCCCTCTTCCTTTGAAAACACACGTGTAACACATGCAATGTGGCTGCATGCAACGTGACCCTTCAAAATAAGAGTCTTTACTCACAATAGCTTATTTTTAGTGCTGACAAAATAGGACATGATTTTTTAAAGTTTTTTAAAACAAATAAAATAATAAAACATAACATATAGCTTTTTTGACACTTTTTTTGACAGTTTTTTTTATATGTTTGTCTTAACTGTGTCGACCTGTTTATTGTTTATCACTTGTTATGTTTTTATGGCTAATTGTATAAACATCTCATTTTCATTGAGGGCTGTTTTGACCAGGGTTACACGTGGAATCCTCCTCATTAGGGCCATCACTCAGTTTTGTCAGGGATTATGAAACAGCAACTGTTAAAGCAGTTTGTTTTGTTCTGTGGAGTTGTTAGTGTTGTTAGTATCTTACCTGGTGTGGTTAGGGTGATTATCATTGGATGACTACAGGAAACTGGAAGCAAGCAAGTTTCATTCAAAAAATTAAGTTCCACCTTTTGAAACAATTCAAAATGAGCAGTTTTAGCAGCCATAAAACCTAATTGTGCTGCTGATCATCTGAGTTCTTCAAGAGTTGCTATGTCTCTCAAACCAACAGTTTTTCTTCTGTATATTTTTGTTTCGTAAGAATATCTACTAAAAGTTTTTCATCTTTGCTTTAAAATCGCTTCTTTTTGCTGCTTCAGTTGTTTTGCTTGTTGCCTGTCTGTGGTTTTAACACACAACATGCTCATATTGTGCACTGACTTAAGACACATAGGAAACTCAGAACTAAACACTGGAATCACAAAACACAACTAGAGATTTCCCGTGAAAATGCAATGTGAATGCTTAATGCTAAAAGGTTTTTGCTGAATATCTAAAAAAGCTTTGATTTTGTCATAAAGAAAATCCTACTTGTTTAACCCTTTATGCTAACCTTGGCAGCATCTTGTAACAAAATACTGCACATCTTTCAGTATAAGATTAAAACAATGAGATCAATGGAACAAATCAGTGCAAATTCAAAGTCATCATGATCAGAGCCTGTTTAGGGATAAGATCACCCACTGAAGAGTCATTTCTTGTAAATGTATTACATGGATTTCCCTTATTGACTCGCCTCTTTAACAGACCCGTCTCATGTGTTTAGTTTTATCATTCCAGAGGGACAAATGAACTCAAGCACATGATTGGGACAAATTTATTCACCACATAGTCTTGTGGATTTTCCCAACTTTTTCTAATAAAACACTAAACTGGTGTATTAGGCCGTCAAACCAAAAAAAAAAAAAAAACTTTTCCGGCGTATCTGTATCTGAGTAGTCCTGTCATGCCGGATCTGGTAACATGAAGATCTCCAGATAAAACAAAATGTAAACGCAGATGACCCAAATACAACCCAGACACAAGCAACTTCTAATCTTGAGTCTGCTGATAAAAAAAAGATACTTCCCATCCCAATTTATATTTGTTCAGCTGTGTTACTTGAAACACTTAAGAAATCAGAATCCTACTCTTTGCTTTTAGCAGCATGTTTTTAGTCTGGAATCTTAATCCTGACTTTTGTACGAATCAAAACCTTGATTAGTCAGAACATTGGAATATAAAGGAATTACTATAACGATACACCAATAGAATATTTTCTACGGTTAACCCAAAATTATAAATCCACTAATTTTTCTTAATAATACATCTGTCTTTTTTAAATTGTCAGATGGGCCCATTAATAAACACTAACACTCCATGATTTACTTGATTGGTGATACAATTTAAATTATTATAGTTTAGTTTACAAAAGTCAGCTTTGGAAAAAATCAACCTGTAGCTGCCGTTGAAGGCACCTCATATTTATTATATTATGGTTTTAGGTATTTAGTTTAAAGGCATTAAATAAATATTAGTATCTGAAAATAAATGTGCAATATTAAAAATTAAATAACTTTCAGAAAATTCATGCAGGTAAGGTTAATTTATTCTGGTTAAAATGTTTTAAGATAAAGGGAACTTGTTTTTTGTTCCACATGCCATATTGTTGCTGACGGGGTACAGTTAATTGGCACATATAGAAAGCCACATGAGGCATTATACCTGGCATGACTGCAAGAGACTGCTCAGGAGAAGTTTCACCAGATACAAGTGGTGTATTTTTGTAAGGAGCTGTCTTAATTTCATTTTTATTCCTCTGGCGTTAAAGTGGCCAATGAGGTACAGATTTGTTGTTTTGTTTTATGCTTGTTTTTTATGTAAATCTTGTATTTGTCTGGAGCTAATTTGAGTTTATATTTTTTTCTTAGTTCTGACAGCATTATTTGGGCATGTAAAATACATGTGGTCCAAAATAAATGTCTGTTGAAACCCAAGAATGATGCTGAGCCTTGTTTAAAACTCGAGAGGAGTAACACAACCAATAAATAAAAAAAAATCTGAAAGCTTATTTAAAGTTTGACTGAATCTCTCTGAGACAGTAGACATTTTTATTCCACAAAAAAATTAGAAAGTAGAAAACTCCTAATGGCCTTTAGTCTTTATTATAAAAAGGCTTTTAACTGGAAACCAAAAGTTCCTCTTTTCTAACTGTCACAATGATGTACTTAAAAATGGTTTGTAGAGTTGGAAGTGCTGACTCCTTGTCATCAGTAATTATTACAAATATTCACAGAATGTGAGCAAATTTAGTGAGTTTTAATGTCAGTCATCTTGATTTTTACCTCACTGGTGTGACCTCATCTGAAATTTGGAATTCACTGCAGGTAGACATTTTATATTCCACAGCATAATTTGAATGATTAAACAAATAACATTGGACCATCAGACTCTAGATGAGTTTCCCCTCCTCCCCACACTCCCCACACTACTCACACACACATACACACACACATACACACACACACACGCACACACACACACACATACACACACACACACACACACACACACACACACATGTTTGTTTCTGAACCCCGTGGGGACCTTCCATTGACTTCCATT
>JARVJO010000082.1:8395408-8417630 GCA_031762555.1 Cynodonichthys magdalenae
CCAAAGCTGTTTTTTCCAGCCCAACGTGTTCAAAAGAAGCCCAATTGGGCGGAAACCCGCCCAATCTGGCAACACTGATCATACCTCTCCCACTGCCTTTAGGTTAAATAGACCCTCCTGCTGCCCATGGGTCATTTTAACTATAGAGTAGCAGGAGGGTTAAACCCTAACAGTTTTGTAAATGTTGCTTGACAGGTATGGCTGAACAAGAAGGGTTCAAATACAGTCAAAGAAGAGGTGCCGCACAATTTCAGTCTTTGAAAACTGATAGTGAGCTGAGATCGCCCCATTGTCGACATGAGGCCCACTCAGCAAGTGATCCAGCAGTCTACTGGAGCCCTGTGGGTCAAAGGTAATTAAAACATTTACGTTTCCTGGTGGTGTATACTGTGACAATCTGAGGCTTCGTTTACACAACACCGATTTTGAGTGAAACCGCAGGTTTTTTCCTGCGGTTTGACAGATCGTGTACACGACACCAGCCGACGTTCTCTCTGAAACCAGAGGTTTCTGAATCCTGGTCTCAGCGTGGAGATTTTCAGGAGCACCCCCCGCAGAGGTGAGAAGCACACCGCAGCTGTGAAAGCACATGCTCAAACAGCCAGCACAGCGAAAATTTATTTTAAATTAACAACAATTACAATAAATTACAGACAGCAGAGTGTTTTTTATATTACTCACCATTTGCAGCTTGTAGGAGCAAAGCACAAAGAGCATCCCAGGTCTAAAAGAAGGTTAGTTTAATCACCAGGTTCGGACGTAACTGTGATCATGCAGTGCCAGAGTAAGACCGACAACAGGGTTGCCAAATTATAAAAAACTATTTTTTTGCCCCTCTATTTCTGTGCACATTTTCACCAAACACAATACACACCTTATTCTACAACACTTTCACACAGCATATATGACTGAAGGCTCCTGCATACTCCCTCCGAACTGCCGAAAAGGGTTCGGATTGTTGCAGTTTCATGATGAAAATCGCGTCATTCTGTTTGCAACAGAACAGCAGGTTGTGATTTCCCTTTTCAGTCGTACGTTTTTACAGAAAAGTTTTACTGTTTCTCTTCAGTGGGACATGAACTTCAAAGGTTTGATCAAGAGAACTAGCATTAACTTGTTTTGTATAATTTTTAAGTTATGGTTAAGATCTTATAAAAAGCAGATGAGTAGCTTTATAGGGCATGTGTTGAATCTGAATAGAGCACACACGTTGATTAGTGAAGCTCATTAGTGAGTGTACCCACAGTTTTGGCATGCTGAGCTACCTGATGCCACATTTTGTTGTGAGACTCATCGTGTTGGGTTGAATCTGCTCTCAACTTTGCATCGTTAGTCATTGTTTTTGACCAATTTTTAAAATATTTTCCACTTGAAGTTACTGTCAAAACGTTTTAACTAAAACATAAATGTCCCTGGAAAAAAAGTGTTTTTTAGCTAAATATCTGAGTTGTAAATGAAACCATATGACCTCCTTCGTGTAAGTTTACACGTTTGTTTCTCACACCTTAAGCCTGCAAGTGGAGAAAAGCATTAGTGAGCCTTACTTTGATAGTTTTGTAAATCGGCCTCAAGCATTTCTTTTTCTCTGTCTACTCTCATCACTGTAGTTTTTTTCCCTCTTTTTCACCAAAGGGAAAAATGTAGCCACAACATATTTTGAATTATAAGTGTTCTTGGTCAGAAGTTGCATTGAAGAAACCACGTTTTGTTTACAAATTAATCACCAGTCCACAACTATGGTATTGTAGAAATGCACGTTTTCACTTTTAATTTTTATTACTGTTCTAATTGTCTCAATTTAATTTCTCTTAGGAAAGATGCTGATGTTGCTGGAGACGATGATCATTCACAAGAAGTTTTACATTGTGAAGGTGCTGACTCACCGGAAAGGGAGACTTCTTCCATCCCTAACCACAGAGATAAACTTGATGTGCTGTTGGAATATGAGGTGAATAGGAAGTAATGCCTGGGTTTCTCATTACCGATCCTGTATTGTATTTAAGACCATTTATGACCCCCGCTCACAAAGCGGGGGTCATATTGTTGTCGTACCGCTTTGTTTTTTTTTTGTTTTTTTTTCAGTGATTTGTGGTCAACTGTAGCACGGACACAGCTGCACCGATCAACATGAAATTTGACAGGAATGTAGATGTGTCCGACCTACACTGCACCAGCCAACGGTTTTACAATAGACCCCATATTTGAGGAGGGGGCTCAATCTAAAATGGGAGTGTCTGGAAATCCAAAAATGCTTATAACAAAAAAATTATTCAACATAGGAGCTTCAGATTTCTTGTTGTTTAACTCTGATGAAGGGCCATCCATCGGGCCCACCAATGAGCACCCCCTCTGGACCCCCACCCAAAACAATCAATCTGTCCTGGTAACTTCTGAGGTCTGGTGCATTGACGCGTTGTGTACATACGGGGCTCATATACATTATGCAGTATCTAGTTTAAATTTTTTTTTTTCTTGTTTTGGGGATTTTGTTCAGGATGACCGCATCAGTCAAATTCTGTACATCACCAGAATATAAAACCTCTTCAGCAATTATTTTTTTCTGGTTTATGTAGAAGCCATTCCAACAGGAAAAAGAAGGAAATTCTATTTCTAAAACTGTGCTAGAAAGTTTTATATCAAACTTTACTATTCTGAGCTTAGCTCTGCTTAGATGAAATGTTAATGCATAGTTTTCTGTTATGTTTAGTAAAGCTAATAGATGAACATACTCAATCCTGTATTATCTCTGTTGTCTTGGCATAACAATTAGCTTAGTGAAAGAAATAAAAGTTTATAAAAGAAGTTAGCCACAGTCCTAGTTTTTACTTGAGTGATTTTTTTATTTCCCCCATCAGGAAGACGACTTTGATGATGATGCAGCTGTCCTCTCTCTCCGGGGTATGTCGCCTTCTGAAAGCATACCCTCAGACGAACAGCTCTCAGTGGACCAGATCAAGGACTTCAACAATACAGATGAAAGCGCAGAGACTGAAGGTGCAGTACCGGCTGCGTAGATGTGAAAATAAAATCTGGGGTTCCTGTCTGACCTGTAGGAACCATCAAAATGTTCAGGGCGTCTCTGAATTATCCATCAGAAATCTCCAGCTGGTCTCTAACACTGCTACCTTTCTAGTATTTTTATTTTTTGTAGCCAACAGTGGAGAGCTTCTTTCCCATCAGTCACACCTTACTCTGGTGCTCAGTCAACTCAGGAAAAAAAACATATCAATTTTTTTTTATCCAGCTATAGTTTCTAGATTTGATTCTTTTTGTAGATTAAGTAGACCAAAGAATCTGCCACCTCAATGTCAGATCATTTTGTGTATTTATAATAACTTTATTATGGAAACACATCAACACCTAATAAGAAATGTAAGTTTTGTGTATTAGGTAAATCAAAATACTGCATATTACACTCCATTGTTTTTAATCGTTTGTATTTTTTATTTAGTTTTCATTAATCTTCTGTTCATCTTATAGTTTGGCAAATGGACTGGCACAAGAATCACATGGCAGCTTTAAGCAGTGAGAAGTTTGACAGCCTCCTGAGAATGTGTCCAGACTTTTCTGGTTGTAAAAGCCACATGGCTACCTTTGTCTTGATCAGAGGTAAGCAGCCTACACACCTCGTGATTGTCATTAAAAGTTTGTTTTGCTGAAGTGTTTTGTTTCCCCGCAGAGATCCTGGATACAGCAGGTCGTCCATGTAAGCATTACAGAGTGGTGGCAGTGGGAGCTGGCCGTTCAAGCTGCAGCAAGTGGCTTTGCTACAATGGAATGATGGTTCACGACTGCCACGCCATCATCATCGCCAGAAGAGCTCTCCTGAGGTACAAAATGCTCCTTTAGTGAATGAATAACCACCTCATACAAATCTCAAGAATGCTCACAGTTGAGTGTTGAACTAGAGCTGTGGAGAGGAAAATGCCAAGCTTGCTGTACCATTTTACAGCCACCTTTACCAGATCATAGCGCAACTTTTTAATAAAATGTATAAATACTTCCTTTATTTAATATTCAGCACAAAGTTCTGAATGTCAGACCGACACTCACTTTATCTTTGATAAATGTTTGTTTCACTGAAAGAACTGTGGAGGATAATTTATTTCTTTGTTTTTCTGGCTTGTGTTCAGATTCCTGTACAAACAGCTTTTGCTGTTTTTTGATGCTGATCCAAAGGCCAAGGAGAGCTGTATTTTTGAGAATAGTGTAGACAGCCACCAACTGCAGCTCAAACCTAAAACCAGCTTGCATCTCTACACCAATCAGTGCCCTGAGGGAGCAGCCAAGGATTTCTACTTTAAGTACAACGGACTGTTTATCAGTCACTCCTTTGATTTTCATACTATGTTCCCAGAGCTATATTTTGCATGAAAAGGCAGTGATGTAATTTAGATTTAAAAATGTTGTCAAACCGTATGACTTCTGAGATTTTGGAGTAAAACTTCTTGAATATCTTAGTTTATTTTTCTCTTTACTTAGTCTTCCTGTAAACTTAGAAACATTTTTCTCTGTTAGAAATGCTTTCTAATGAATAAAATTTGATATGTTTTTTTAGGGATTTAACAGACAAGAGCTGGACCACGATGAAGCTGCAGTATCACGCCAAGGGCCTGCTTGTTCCCGTGGCTTACCTTGAGCCGAGTTTGTGGGGTGCCAGAGTGTGCTGCATGTCCGGCAGTGACAAGCTGTGCCGCTGGACTGTTACTGGAGTTCAGGGAGCACTACTGAGTCACTTCATTCAGCCTCTTTACATCACCAGCATAGTGCTAGGTAGAAAAACAACAAACTAAAGCAGTCATTTCATACATCACATGTTTAAAACGTGTCAAATTAGCATCTATACCCAAGAAACAGTGTGACAACATGATTATATATTTATCACAGCAATTTAGTAACCAGATTGTTGAACGCTTTACTGGTACATAGAAACAGATTTGATGTATTTAACCTTTTTTTATTATTTGCTTTGGTGAGATTTTGAAATATTTGAGACATTTTAAAGGTGAAGTTTGATTGTGTGGAGGACTCAACCAGTCTTGGACATTATTCAGGATTTCTGCAGGGTCTTAAAAAATCATAAATGTTACTGTTTCAATTGAATCTCTTAACAAACCAACAATGTATTCAGATTTCCAAATTTGTCTTTAAGACACCTTTAGTTATGTTTTACATTTGTTCATTTGTTGCTGCTTCTAACAAACATCTTTTTTACTGTCAGAGTTCATTTGTTCTGTGTTTCGATGATTTCAGACATTAATACGCTGTAACAGAACAAAGTCCCATCAAGCAGCAGCCCTGCCAAAATTCATTTATTTACAGACATAAAACAATGTTTTGCTTTGAAGGAAATTTAAAAGTAAAAATTCTGAAATTTAAATTAAAACAGTCTTTACAAGTCCCAAATTTAACTAAAATTTGCAGATACCCTGACTTATTTAAGTTGTGTGCCACAACTCAGTGTTTTAAATTTTTTTTATTTAATTTAATTTTTATTAGCCACTTCAGTAGAAAACATAAATAAATACATAGGTTAATATTAGTTTCTTCATCATTAGTGACTTTTTTTTTTTCTTTAGTGTTTTTTATTTTCAAATGAAATCCATACAAATCTGTCCTTCAGTCCTCTTCAGTATGCCCATGCGTGAAGACAGTAACTTTATATTTAGCATACAGACATAAGATTGATTTCACAGGTGGTGCATTTAGAAAAAGAATACCTGCGCTGTGTTTTTAACTCCAGTTTAATTAAATCTAGGAGGCCAGAAGATTTTGAACAAAGAGGTGTCTGACATCACTAACAAGCGACTGGGAGATGGTTGGGATGGAATTCTGCCTCCATCGTATGAGAAACACAACATCATCTTTCTCAGCGATGACTTTGTTGGACCTGCTGTGTCGCCGCCGCATGACCACTTCAGCATCAACTGGTGTCTTGGAGATAAGGACATTGAAGTTCTGGACTGTCGCACAGGCGTCGTCGTTGAGGGGTAAGCTGTTCAAGTTTTTTATTTTTTTATAAACAGTAGTTGGAGAAAAATAAATGTCCTCATTTAAGAATATAAGTCAGGTTCTGCTCTGTGTTTTTGCTGAGAGTACTTGACTGTACTGCAGTTTCTTCCCGTGATGAATTCTTGGCAGAGTTTTGTGCAGCTGGCTTGCATGACGTCTCCTGCATGGCCTGGGGCTCCTGCCATCTTTTTGGCTTTGGAGCCGCAACCAACAATTGATGTCCAGTATCTAGAGTGCAGGACAGATGCTTGTAGTGTTACTGTCTGCTCTTGCTTTTCTCTTGCAGCTTAAACCATGAAATTTACACGACATCATGGGTTTAGATGTTAACTGCAATTCCATTCTTAATTCCCAGCTTGTTTAACTGTGGTCTTCAGTGATGAAGCGGTTAATTGTATCTGTGTCTGAGTTTAACGAGTTGCCTTTAACAACCATCTGCTTATGTCAGCCTTTCTTTCTGCTGTCACTCAATATTTTCTCCAAACATTATCTGTATAGACAAACTGCTCAGGTCCCGAGGTTTCACTCCAGGGTTTCTCACCGCAAATGTGTAAGTGGCAGTTTTAAGTGCTGCCTGCTGGAAACCTTCCTTTCATCTATTCAGCCAGTTCACAATCACAGATTGCTTCAGCAGTGTGAATGTACTGAATGGCCAAATAGATTTTTCACATTTGTCACACACAAACTCTAAAGCAAGAATTGAATGCTTTTAGGAAATATCAAGCAACCAAAAATCCTCTTAATAAGCTGCTTCTAAATTCAGTTTAGTTCTTTTAAAACCCTTTTTGACAAAATCAGGTTTTTATTTATTTTTCCATACGTGATTGCATTTTACAAAAGATTGTTCAGTTAAATATTTATACTGTAACATTCAATCATTTGAAATATTGCAGGTTTTTAAAATTGAGAAAACATTCCACATTTTCTTTATTACACTTTGTGTTCTAAGAAATGTACAAATTAAATGTAAGACAAGTCGCTATATAAAAGGAAGCAACAGTACAAACAATATTATTATTTTTATATTTGTTATAGTGATTTATTGTTTTCCAGCTCTCCATATGTGAGTGGTCCCAGCTTCTCAAGCAGACTTTGCAAGAGAGCCCTCTACAGTTACTTCCAAGAAGTTGCACAGCTGGGTGGGCACAACTACCTGGTGGAGCTTCCCACCTACCACAGTGTCAAGGTAAGTGGACGGTCAGTGTTAAGATGTGTAACGCTAATAATTAGAGCTTATGTGAGTGTTTTTGTTTAGCTTTATATATGTGAAATAAAAGTGAGAAGCAGAAATGTTCAGAGAAATGACCTAAACACTGTCACGTGTTGATCGTATCAGAAGTGCAATATTTAACAAAAACTAAACGACTTTTAAAATTAACTTATTATATTTACAGCACATTACACTTACTTTATTGTTTCACAGATGGAAGCTGTTGTGTACCAGACGGTGAAAGATCTGGTCAAAGAACATTTCCTGAGCTTCCAAGCTGGACCCTGGAACTCAAAGAAGCTGGTGGATTGCTTCAGTGCCTAAACACTCCCAGGAGGAGTTATCTCAATGTGTAGAAAAGTTACTGCTAAGATTTTGTTTAATTGTTTTTGTTCCTGAATGCAGTTTGCATTGTTAGTTTTAAGTGATTTCTGATTTTCTTTTACATGTAACATTGAAGTTTTGAGATTGTGTGGGTGTTTGTGAAAAATAAACAAGACCTGACTGTTGCACCCAGTGCTGAAGACGTCTGAATGAGTTGTGGGTGGAAATACTTTGCCTAAAAATAGAGAATGTTTTAAGTGGAATAGAGCAACTTTGCCTCTGTAGCCTTCTAGCCTAAAGCTTTTACAAAAACAAAGCAGTTTGTTATTGTACCAAATTATGGATGTAAGAAGAGCATTAACAGGTATTTATTTTTTATTAGAGTATTTTATTTATTTTTGCATGTATGAATTTAAGCATGTTGAGGTCTGGTTTTTTTTTTTGTTTGTTTTTTTTTTGTTTTTGTTTAGTTAAACTCAGGAAATTTAGTGTTTAAAGGCAGGTCAAATGAGCAGCTAAAGATCAACATAAGGTTTTCACTTTTGCTTTATTTTCATTCCTATTTTTTTCCTTTTAACTCGTGAAATTATTGGCTTTAAGTTGCTTTATTGTCTTAAGTTTCAGATAATTTAATATCAAGATACGTCAACTGCAGATGTTTTTTATTCTAAACGTTTTGTCTTTGGACCCATGGTAATATTTTGATGCTTTACATGTGTGAAATGAAAGTGAGCAGCAGAAATGTTCAGAGAAATGACTAAGAATCGTCACGTTGATCTCATCGAAGGTGCCAGGTTTAACAAGAACACAGCTTTTAAAAACACAACTCTGAAAACATGATGCGTGAGGTGATTTTAAGAAATGACACGTTTTTCCAAACCTTAAGAAACCTGTCACCTTAAATTAGTAATTTTATTTTTAATTATTGATTTTTTACACAAAATGTGTTGTACCACAGTTCATTGTCACCATTTCTCGACTCACCAGTTGCTTGGCAACCAACTCCTCCTTGAAATGAATGCAATTGCTCATGTCTTTACAATTACAGGCTCTTTTACAATATTTAGCAAAAAACAAAATCAATAGAACTACAGGAATTAACTAATAAGACGGGTGTGATGCCATTAGATTTGGTTATGCACAACATTGATTAAAGATGATTAGGTTCTGATTTAATTTTTCAGATGTATATAGTAAGTACTCAGATGTAGATGTCTAATGGATATATTGCTGTGCTTGGTCATTTAACAAGTGATTTCTCCAGCCAGGTGTTGGGTTCATCCCCTTGTAGGAAGGCAGAGTTCCTGAATCTGATGGGCCTCTCTGGGCTCGAGGAAAAACCAGACTATTCACAAAAAGACCTGCAGGATAATGAAACATCTGTGAGCCATTTAGAGGTGTGAAAAACTAATCATTTTTATGCCGGTTAGAATTGCATGCTGGGGAGTTTGGGATCAGACTTAAATTGAACTGCCAGAAAGAAAAGAAAGCCTTTCAAGATATAACAGTCGTGTCCCTTTTTTGTTGTGTTTAAACCAGCCTAATTACCAAGTGGTGTAATTATTTAATGTCATGCAGTGTCATTAATTAAAGCTGTGACCTTCACTGCATTTCTGGCTGCAGAGGGACCGTGACGTCTGGATCTGATCTTTTAATGTGATGCAAGCTAAACGTGAACTATTTATTGCAACTTTTAATGTCTTTTAGGAGATTAGAATCAGGACATTTGTTGTTGCTTGAACATTTGATGCTAATTCATTATTGTTACCTATTAAAAGGGGGTATTATGTATTTTCTAGGCACAAGTGGCAGCCTTTATAGATGACTCACCCAGGTCTGGTCTCCTGCAGAACGAGTCTCTCTGGCTGGAGTCAGAAGAAGCTGAAGTACTGTCTGTGGAGTTGGACTTGACAGATCGAACCGATTGTATTGCTGCTCTTGGAGGCTTTTCCCTGGGTTTTGGAAGGACGCCCACTGATCCTGAATTGCTCCACTCTGAACAAGGATATCCAACACAGGTAGCAAAAGTCAATCCTAGAGTTGCATTTATGATTGACGTCATTGTTATGAAGTCACCACATTAGGAGAACTTGGATTCTGTTACAAGATAACCCAGAGCAAACTGATTCAGGTGGGCATGTGTTTGATAAAAACTAGGATTAGGGAGTATTGAGCTTTTTATACTGATAATACCACGGTATAGGGTATTACCAGGACGGGGCATGTTGAATTACTTTCTCCTGCTTTTGCCATCTCTCCAAAACCACCAAACTTCATTCAACTTTGCGTCTGTAGTTTCTTCATCCTGTAGATTTTTTTTTTTGGCTCTTTTCATATAACTTTGGGCCTCAGTCAGAGAGGAGATCGAGGGGTTTATGTTTTTTCGGCTCAAGTGAAGAATGAGACTCAGTGGAACGGTTATGTGACTAGGCTCCAAAGGGTTAATATATCATAATTTTGAAATAACGTCACCATATTTCAATACCAAGATATACCACAATACCATCATACCGCCCAATCTTAATGCAGTTATTTCAAAAGTGGCCTATGTAATGTGGTAAAGTAGTGTTACAGTTTGTGGGGTTTCAGCACCAGAGTGTTCCTCAAGACGAAAGCGTCCAAAGCAAAGCTGGCTCCTCCACTGTCTCCTGACGTTCTCCTTCATTAGGCAGTGGAACAGGAAAACAAAAAGACCTGTAATCAAAGAAAAAGTAAAATAATGCTATCTTTTTTCAATCGTTGCAGTTTGCCAAACATGTTAAATTAATTACAAAGGTGCCACTGTTCTCTTGAGTTGGTTCACTTTGAGTAAACGTGCTTCCTCCATAATATCATGACTAAACAGACTGACTTGAGTGATGTTGCACAGTGCCCACTGTCTTAGAAATACAAATACGTTTTGGCCAGGAGTTACGACAATGTCCACCGTAGAAAAGGAATAAATGCAGAGCAACCTTGAAGGGTGTTCAGCCCAGAGAACAGGTAGAGCAGAATTATCCTCCCTGGTCCCCAGGTAAAGAAGCCAACAGTCCAAGTTAGTCCAAGTAAAAAGGTGAGACTGGCTACTCCCTTCAGGTCCTGCATAAGTCCTCTCCGGGTTCCTGCGGGGCTGTTGACTCTCATGTGACGGATCTGAATCAGAACCACCACAAAAATCTAAAACGAGATCCAAAAAAAAGGAATAAGGAACTTCAGTCACAGCGAAGCAATAAGTTTCCAAAAATAAGAGATCATTTAAAATGGGCTTTGGAAAAAATAAATAAAAAAGCGTACTACTGATTTGGTTTTTGGGAACAAAAACTTTTTTTTTCTGATTCCGAATCTACTTTGTGCTGTACCACATCAATTACAGAACCTGGTCTCTCTTCAGTTTGGAAAGAATATGCTAAATTATGCCCTGTTAAACACAAATATTGAATTAGCGGTTGTAACATTTGTTTGAACTTTTGTTTAATTAGTTTAATGAAAATATTTACCCCAATGTTAAAGAGGAAGACTAGTGCAGCGTAGGCAACGACGGACACATAAAATGTCACATCATCCTGAAGCCAGCAGCTGAGGGAGTAAAGGGACATAAAACATGCAGGAAGACAACGAAGAGATGGTTAACGAATGTACTTCCGTGCCCCTATTGTACTGTTTTATTTATAAATAATATGAGCTTGTAGTAGGAATCTATATTTAGCAATTAGGCAGAACATTTAGAACAGTTTTGCATCCTGATAACTTTATAACCAATATGTTATTATTGGTGTTGACTGAAATTATATACATGCAGCTTAAGCTCACAAGTTGTCAGAGTTGTCCAATGACCCTAAAGTAGTTTGGTTGTTTTTGTAGAGGTGACTGCCGTACGCCTCTTGGTTCACAATGTGCACAATGATGCAGATGACCAGAGGAGTCCCTGCAGGAAGAGTTCAAACTCGTTATAATCTTAGTCCTCTAAAATATAAAGTACTAGTGTTTGAAACCCCTAAATGAAAATAAGTCATGCAAGAAAGAAAATGGCTTACCCCACCCCAGAATGCAGAACTTGAGGATATAGGATGGGACGTAGGCGTTGAATACTTTGATGAGTGCAAAATACATGTTAACAGCCTCTAATCCCATCCAGGTGAACGATGCCAAGAGGAAGTAGTGCAGCATAGATGCCACAGCCACACAGAGGCCGTACACACCCCAGGAGGACAACCAAGAGTTGACCAGAAACACCAAATTCAAACCAAGCAGAGCCAAAGAGAGGTTGATGAGGATCTGTGAGGGGTAGTCTCTACGAAGCTTTCTGAATTGCACAAAAAACAGTGAGCAGAGTGGAGGAAGAATTGAATATTCATCTTTATAAATCCAACATAATGGGAAAAGCTCATTATTGCTTACATTGGTAATTAAATGCACACACAAAAACACAGAAAATAGATCCTAGTCTTACTCAAATGCGATGTAAGTGAGAACAGTGATTCCCAAGAACAGAGACGAGATGCCGCAACCGATATAGGTGATAATGGTCAAGATCTGCTCATGAACCTGGTCCACCTGAGTCCTGGAGACATCCTGGACACACACTGATTAGTCAGCAGGATTTAAAGTGTATCATTTTGTAATATTTCTGCTAATGATTGTTCTTGTTTCCTATGAAACCCAACTTTGATGTATTAGCTGTTGCACTGAAGGATTTGTAAAATCAGTCAAAATTACAAAGTGCTGATGAAAATTGCTTGTAAAGTCTTTGACAGATAGTGAAAAGCTTCACAACCATCGAACACGATCTCTACAGAAATAGTTGCTCACATTAAACAGGAATGAGATGAAGAATATGGTTGGAAAATTCTGGGAAATGTCCCAGAAAACCTTCAAGATGTTCTGTATAAATGGTACGTTGCCAGAAAAAGAATGACACATTTTGCGTTTGAAAATCTATACTTAGCTATCAATTTAACACTTCAGTTTTCAAAGGAAAAAGTGTTATATCGCTTGTATTTGTATATATCTTTTTGGATAACAGTATGGCTCTATTTGAGTCACAAAAACATGAGCAAGCTGTGCTGCAAACTGGATGTCATGATCCTTTTCAGAAACTTGACAGTAGCTCTAAAGAATAATTACTTTAACACATCCAAGATACAAAAAAAATACCCTTGTGTTAGTAACAACAGCTGATAAAACACCTCAGTATAAAATTCACCACTAAAAATGTACATGGTATAGCTGTATTTATTTATTTCTACGAATAGATTTGTTATTAAAAGTAAAATGATTTGCTATTGATGACAAAAATAACATGTAAACCAATACCGTGTGCAAAAATAAAAAACGATTAAATGATTTATGTGCATGACAGGCTTAAGGTCAAGCGTAGAAGTTTTCCAGGAAACAAATGATTTGTACCATCAGGACTCCAAAGTGTGTGAGATGGTCACATAGGCAGGTTGTGTAGTTGGAGCTGCTGTTGTACTTTCTGCAGCCATAATCGTCCCAATCTCCGCGTCCATCTGGATATGGACATTGGCATTTATTATCAAAGTTTGTTTCTGATTGTTTTAAATTTAATTAGTGCATTAAACTAGGACCTACTGTTTTTATTGAAGTTCCAGTACACACACTCCACATCCATGTCGAGCTGAGGACCAAAAAAGTCTCTCATTGATCACAATACATTATATAATTTGGTCATATTTGTTAGTGTTGGCAGCATCGGATTAAAGACATTCTGCTACCTTGTTAGGGTTAAGATGGTGGAGCGTGATTTTGACATCTTCAGGAAGGTCTTTGATTGGCGAGGTGGCGTTGGTCACACTTGCTGACACCACAAACGTATTAAGAATCTGTCCTGGTTTTCTGCTCTGTAAGTGTTAAGTAAAAGTTAAATATTTATCAGCATGACTTAATTTTGTGGGAAAAAATGTTTAATATAAATTTGTAAAAAAAAAGTTGTACCTTGAAGAGTAGTTTGTTGGCGTAGAACTGAAACTGGATTCTAGCTGGGTTCTGGCCGTACTGTGGGAAACTCTGCTGGAGGACAGACGGCAGGGAGATAAAAGCCACTGTGCCGTTGAAGGGATACTGGTTTATAAAAATCTGCAACACACACAACAGAAGCATCTCTTAAATTTAGAGTAAATGCATTGACAACTGTATTTTTTAAGATTTAGTTCAGACCTTGCACATTTTTTTGAGAATGCTAGAATTATGTTGTGTTCACGTTCAAAGAAAAAAAACTGAATCTTAGTCTGAACTGGTTGTAACTGGTGAATTGGCACCAAACTGCATTACAGATTAAAAAGAAGTTGTGCAACCTCAGGGTTTGTCCCAGTCAGATCAGACAACACTCCAAAACTGAAGTTGTCAAACTCTCCAGGCTTGACATCCACCACTGAGATGGCGAGCTCTTCAGCAACAAGGGTGGAGGAGCCTTCGTAGCCCACTATCTTGTCCCCCACCGCCTCTGTAATGTTCAGAATGCTGGAGAGAAAGAAAGAGAGGTCCTCAGTGCCCAGATATGAGATTTGTTTGGGTTTCACTCTGATACCACATTCATACGTTCAGAGCTGGACAATAACCACGATAGAAAATGTTTCAACAATGGTGATTACATCGTGTGTGATAACGTACACCACAGGCTCAATTGCAGTCTGTTTATACTACACTACCTACAACACAGTGGATATCTGCGCCAAAATGAGAGCAACAGCATTGAGTAAACAAACGTTCACAGTTGAAAAAGAAGCAAAGTAGAGATAGAAAAGACAACTGTAATATGGTGGTGTAGAAGTGGTTCAGGAATGGAAGGTCTGATAAAATTCAGCTTTCAGTCCGCTGTAAAATATGATGGAGTCTGGTGCCGACTCGCAGCGGAAACGCATCAAATCTATTCCATCATCTGATAAAGTTCCACTATAGAACATTCTGAGTGAATGAAAAATGAAGCACCCTAAAAGTTCAAGCCCTCTTCCTAAAACATCATCTCCCCATCAACAGCTGTGTCGGGCAACGTGAAACCGATTCGACAAACACAGTCGAGCGGGTATCTCAGGCCGTTTTGACATAAAATTGGTTACACCACAATTACATTCCAGATATCTGAAATTTGTTTATGACTAGACATATTTATTAATCTAATTACATTTTTACAAGAGAAAATACCTATTTGAGATATCTGATATCTTAACTGACATCAGGTTTGTAGGTACAGTAAATATCGTCATTCTTAGCAGTTTTTCTGACATTTTTATCAAAATATCGTATCGACTGACCAATATTTTAGCCTTATTGTCCATCTCTACGTACGTGTTTGTGAAAGGTTCCAGGTCACTGTCGGATCCCACAATGTTTGAAATGATGTTGATCAGAGCCTGACCAAGGTCTGGCGTGACCACGCTGACGTTAATAATGTCCTTCAGCTTGTTGAGGACTGTGACCAGCTCGTCATAGATGAGAGAAGAGTGGTTTCTCAGTAAATCTTTAATCATCTCCACCACATCAAATGAGGTTTCTGAAAACAAATGACACAAGAGAAATTACAACTGTCATTGACTTGTTTTGATTTGACATATACACATTGAAGTTGGTGAACAGTATCTTCATAAAAACAAATTTTAAGCAGCTTTAGGTTATTTATATTTTCTTAGCTTTATACACAAATTAATCTGCCTCTCATAACACAGTTTCATTCTTTTCTTCTTTAGTATTACTACATATTGCAGCATGTTGAGTAGGACAAAATATTTTGGTGTCTTATTTTAATTAAGCTGGTGCCTTGTTGCCAAGTAGAAACATGAAAATTGGCAAATCTCAACTGAACTGAATGAGCTGGTAAAAAAGCAAACAGTCTAATTTGTAATGAAGCTGAATATAGAAAACATTTTGTTTTACTCTCAAACCCATGTGGGCATGTAAAGTTTAAAGCTAAAACATGAGTTGTACACAACATGAAAACAAATTCACAGACCAGGAGTGACTTCAACGTGGTCTAGATCAGGGATGGTTTCCACCACTGGAGGGCAGGCTTCCAGGTCTGGGTCCATCCAGTGGGTCAGGGAGGACAGTTTGCTATTGAACAGGTGGCAAACAAAATGTATTTTTAAACAGATTGTTTTTTTGTTTTTTTTATTTGAAAATGGTTCACTTGGGTGGTTTTACTTTGTGATTTTGAATGAGAAAAAGCCTTGTAGTAAAGAAGAAAACAGAATGAAACAGATTGGTGATGTTAATGAGGCTTAATGTAATTATTTAATTAATTTATTAACTTTTATAGCACAGCTATTATGGAGGGTTTCGATACAAAGTCAATACACAGACTCCTGAACAAAGTTACAAAACCATAAAAATATGTACAAAAAGGAAGTAATCAATACTCAGAGCCCTAATTGTTGATGCAATAAATTAATGTTGGCAGTTTTACAGCCAAATGTATGAATCAGTCACCTGATTTTACCTGTAAATATTAGAATGAATAATACATTTATTTAGTGTGTGTTTTTATCTTTGACAATAAGGGCATTAGTGGCACAGATCAAAGGTTGGTGAAAACTATGATGTGCAGATCAGGCTATTTTTTCCAAACTGCATGAAAATTTCAAGAGAAAAATATGACTTTTAAAAACAAAACTTTACTGACACTGGTTCTTTGAAAACCTTTTAATGATCAAGTTGTTTGTTTTCTACGGGTGTGATTTAGCACTCTGTCTTTGCCGATGGCATCTACTGCAGCACAAGTGTTATCTGTACAAACCAGACTTCATTAACTCAGTTTTTAAACATTGTCTAACAGTCAGCAGTCTCACCAGTGCCGTGTGGCAGAGCGGCGATGGTTTTTGGGGCACACAAGACTCGCATTTTTTCCTCCGGAAGTATCAGGCCACTTTAAGAGACCTTTTAATGTTTGCTGGGTGTCGCTTTTACACTTGACTATCACTGAAGGGGTGGGAGAAGGATCACAATTTTTAGAAAGGGAAGCATTGATTTTCAGTGGGGGGTTTTTTGCAGCTGATTTGAATCTTAAACATACTCACATATGCGACATATCTGTATGTCGTTCTCAGTTGCTATGGAGATTGACCCATTGTTATAGGGCTTCCGTAGAAAATGTTTAATTTGCTCTTCCATTTCCTGTGTATCTGACAGAGGCTTCAAGACCTGGACCTGGAAAATAAAGCTCTCTCTGCAGACAGTAGCAATGTTAATAATGTAATGTATTAAGTAGGGCTGCACAATGTTGTTGAAAACTTATTGTCAGAAAAAAACTGCATGCCAATAATATATTTGGCACTTTAATGGACCCCCTTAACCTAATCGGTTTAAGTATTAAAAACATTAACAAGAAATACTTCTTTTTTTTTTTTTTAAAGTGAGGAGAATGTGGGTTAATTCAACCAATACTGCTGTATTGCAATTTCATGTTTTCCTAATACTGTGCAACCCTAAATTTTAGATAACAGTGAAAGGAAAGGCTTATGTATTAACATTTGAGTTGCGAAATGGTGTAAGAATTGAAAACAGACCTAAAATACACATAAATGCATTCATAATAAAATGAACATTTTGGTAACTGGACTCTTAAACATTTGTTGGGCAAATTTTTCATACCTTGAAACTGTGTACGTAAACGACCTTAAAACTCTGTACATGAATGCCTGAGAAAGAATAGAAAGAAGTTTTCACAAAACAGGATTCTTATTTAGCAGAAATATCACCTGCTGCTATGAAAGGTGGGTAATCATGTTATTGCCTGTGTCTCTCCGTTAGCAAAACATCCCGTTACTACTGGATAGATTTTAATGAAACTCTCAACATAATTCTTGGACGTACATCTACAACCGTTTAAATTTTGTAATCAACTCAATTCATGTCCACCATCGCTCAGTAGTTATGTTTACATACGCAAAATTCTTTGATAGGATTTAAATGTATTCCGATTAAATAATCCGAATGCATCGTTTACATGAGCACGATCCGATCATGAGTGTTTTCATGCACCAGGCTTTTATTCAGAATAGAAGCAATGACATGCAGAGTTGTTAACTTTCCCTAAAAAAAACACAGAAGTAGTTCTACTTCTGTGATGAACATAAACATCTTCTCCGTTCGGATTACCAATCAGCATGAACCACCCCTCTCATTCCGATTACAAATTCATTCGGATCATGCTGAATCAGATCAGAATAATCTGAATGGGGTGTTTACATGACACATTTTTATTCTTAATGGCCGTTTAATCCGATTACTTATATCCATGTAAACTTAGCTACTGACTTTGGTAAACAAAAAATGTTTATAAATCTGTCATAACAGACATTTTGGTGTGAAACCTTCATGTGTAAGTCAGCACGTAATCAATCCAGTTTTTTTTATTTGTATAGATTCTATAAATTTACTCAAGTTGAACCAATATTCAACCATTAAAATAGCTTTTTTTTTTAAAAGATTTTTTTTATACAAGAGTTATCTGAACAGACATCTTTGTTTTTTGTGTAAATTGTTTGTAGGTTGTTTTTGAGTTAATTTGAAGTTGATTGAAAAGGACCATACATAAAAATTGAACCATTGCAATGTTTAATAACTTGTCACCTTATACCTTTATTAGGCTTTTCAAGAAAACTAACCACCTTAAACCAGCTAAATTAAATGTTTTTTTTAAGTCAAAAAGCTTCGTCACACAGCAACAAAAACCTTTCTTTATTCTTAGAAAACTCGTGTCAACTTACTTTACTTGGTGTTGAGTGTTTTGGGTTCAGGTCAATGTGATGTCTGGAAGTAAGATAGGTACTTTCATAAGTAACTCATCCTAACATGAGTGTAAGTTGTAATATTTCTTGAAACAGATTTATTACTGAGCACCAGCTGCTGCTTTTCTCATACCTTTTATCTTTGGGGAGCAGCTGCAAGTCCAGCACCATCATCAAGTCGTCAGGCAGACTAGTGTTTAGCTGTGAAGTGGATCTTAGCATGACTTTGTTTTTATCTCACACCGTTTAACATTCTATAAGAAAGCCTATACGCTTCTCTTACTTTCATTTGATGCATATAAATCTAGAAAGATGATGTCTTACCCAGATGGGGAGGATCTGTTGTGGATCACAGTCTCCTGTTATGGACACGTTTCCCTTTACCTCAAAATACAGTTCTAAGGGCGAGACTGAGACAAATCAAAAGTTTTCCTCAAGACATCTGTGCAACCTATGATTCAGACAAAGTGTTCAGACTGACCCGAGGTGTTTGCAGGACTTTTAGTGAAGCTGGTGTCTGCGGCTGCGCTGGTAGAAGTTGTTAACCTGGTGGTTGAAGGGATCGGCGTGGTAGTGGAGGACATTGTAGATGGTGGTACTGTGGTTGTGACGGGATGAAACTCTGTCACCAGAGTGGGAGGGTTGATGGTCGTAGTGGGGAAGCTTTCTGTAAAACATGTTCAAGATCAGAATGTCTGCTTGTTTTCCTGGACACAAACTTCTCACTGGTGAGAATTGCTTCTTACCAAGAGGTGTGATACATATGCTGCTGGGGTCAGGCTGCAGCCGCAGGCGATCGTTATGGTCGTAGGAATTTGTAAGGTTTAAGTAGATCTCGTTCTGGGCAGCTGCCACATCCAATTTAGGGATTATATTTATATGAACCAGGAGGCGAAAACTGCATGGGAACAAAAACGAAAATCTGAATACTTCCTTTCATTTATATCAGCAAAAACGTTTTTTTTTCCCCCTTCAGTTTGCTTAATTTTGAAGCTTTTACTGAGAAAACTACCCTTTGCAGTTTGCTTCCTGTTTTGCATTCTTTTATTTTACACATGGCTGGCCACAGTTAGACTTATTCTTTAATGCCATTACTCCTACATCACCAATAATTTATTCTATTCAATACTTAATTCTGTTCTGTTGTGATAATATGTTCATTTTTATTATAAATTCTGTAATCATTTGATGTTTACTGGCTTAAGCAGAAAGATTGAAGTTTTTTTATAATTTTGACAACATTGTCTGTTGTGTAACTAACTGTAGCAGACAAATTTACTGGTGCCAAAACCTTTCATACCAGTGCAAATAATGTTCAAATATATGTATGTCTATTTTCCACCTCCCTCCAGAACTGTAAATTAGGATTTTATAATGAACTAATACATAAAGAAACCTTTATAAAAATATGTTGTTACCTGTTGATGTGTTCAGGAGCCCAACGTTTCTAAAACAGATAAAAAGGGGAAAAAAAGACAAATTATGTTTGCATTTTTTTGGAAATTTTAATTTTAAAGGTTGAAATGCCATAAGCTATCAAGGTAACCATTTTTGATTGGAGGTATTTAAGTAAACACAGATCCTGTATCTCTTGTTTCTCATCAACCTGTGCAATAGAACAGTCATATTTGCTTTAAGCAATCAGCTGCCTCTTTCATCTGTCAACCCAGCTGCAGTGTACTCACCAGTCTGTCCTTATATGATGCTTTCATGTGGTTCTCAGTGCTGGATCTGCATGAGAGATCATAGAAACTCAGTTTATGGTTCGTTAGCTGTACCTCTCTGACGTAGGTTTAGTTGATCTAGTACAAGTGATTTTATGACAAATTATGCACAGAATTCACACAGTAAACTGATGTTTTTTTTCTCTACCTGCTTACTTCAAACACAGACACTATGTGTAAATAGATGCTGGCACGTAGAACCTTTCTGAGCTGTAGGAACAACAAACATCAGAGAAAAGTTATTATAATCACTAATATTTTCCACAGGTGAACTACAACAAAATATTACTATTTACAATCTCAATTCTACTGAAGTTGGGATGTTGTATAAAACAAATAACAGAATACAGTGATTTGCAAATTGATATTCAATGGAATACAGTATACAAACAAGCCAATGTTCAACTGATACTTTTTTTATGTTTTTTTTTTTTTTTTGCAAATATTCATTTTAAATTTAATGCCTGCAACACGTTTAAAAAAAATTAAAACAGACATTGTGTAAATAAATAGAACAGGGACATGTTTACCACTGTTTCATCACCTTTCCTTTTAAAATCACTCAAGTGTTTGAGAACTGAAGCTTTGTTGGTGGAATTCTTTCCTATTTTTACTTGATGTACAACTTAAGTTGCTCAACAGTTTGGGGTTTCCATTGTTGTATTTTGCATTCCACAGGTTAATTGAAAACAGGTGAGTGTCATGATTGGGTATAAAGGGAGCATCCCTGAAAGGCTCAGTTGTTCACAAGCAAGGAGTGGGCATGAGCAAATAGTCTAACAGTTTAAAAACATTTCTCAACAATCAATTGCTAGGAATTTAGGGATTTCATCATCTACAGTCTATAATATCAAAAGATTCAGGTTGAAAACCAACATTAAATGCCTGTGACCTTCTATCTCTCAGGCAGCACTGCATTAAAAACCAACATCATTCTGTAACATATTTACCACATGGACTCAGGAACACTTCAGAAAAACAATGTCAGTGAACACATTTCGTCTCTCCATTTACAAGTACAAGTTAAACTCTACCATGCAAAGCCAGATATCAGCAACACCCAGACACCAAGCTCATCTGAGATGGACTGACACAAAGTTGAAGTATCGTTTGTTTTTACAAGTCCACATTTCAAATTGTTTTTGGAAATCATGGATGTTGTGCCATCCAGGCCAAATAGGAAAAGGACTGTCTATTGTTTTCAGCGCAAAATTCTAAATCCAGCATTTCTCATGGTATGGATAACTTGTACATCTGTAAAGGCACCATTAATGCTGAAAACTACATACAGGTTTTGGAGCAACATTTGCTGCCATCCAAGCCAAGTCTTTTTCAGAGACATCCCTGCTTATTTCAGCAAGACAATACCAAGCCACATTCTACACAGGTTCCAAAAGTGTGGCTTCATAAAGTGCAGGTACTACAACCCCTGGCAAAAATTATGGAATCACCGGCCTCGGAGGATGTTTATTCGGTTGTCTAATTTTGTAGAAATAAAGCAGATCACAGACATGACATAAAACTAAAGTCATTTCAAATGGCAACTTTCTGGCTTTAACAAACACTAAAAGAAATCATGAAAAAAAAATGTGGCAGTCAGTAATTATTTTTTTAGACCAAGCAAAGGGAAAATACAGCGTGGGCCATTTATATGGATACACCTAAATAAAATGGGAATGGTTGATATTAACTTCCTGTTTGTGGCACATTAGTATTTGGTTGGGGGAAAACTTTTTAAGATGAGTGGTGAGCATAGCTGCCATTTTGAAGTCTGCCATTTTGGATCCAACTTTAGTGTTTTTCAATTGGAAAAGGGTCATGTGACACATCAAACCCATTGAGAATTTCACAAGAAAAACAATGGTATGCTTTGTTTTAACATACTTTTATTCTTTCATGAGTTATTTACAAGTTTTGCTTTGTTTACAGCCATTGACATGTTGCAGAGGTTAACACGTGAGGAGCGGATAGAAGTTGTGCTGATGTCTGGTGAATGCAGTACCCAGGTCATTGCAGCAGATTTCAATGCAAGACACCCTACAAGACCACCCTTCTCCCATGCTACAGTTAGCAAACTGCTTGCCAAGTTTCGTGAAACTGGTTCAGTGTTGGATTTGCCAAAATATGGGAACATGAAAACTGTCACTAATGAAGAAACATACACTCAACAAAAATATAAACGCAACACTTTTGTTTTTGCTCCCATTTTTCATGAGATGGACTCAAAGATC
>JARVJO010000082.1:8422580-8443534 GCA_031762555.1 Cynodonichthys magdalenae
TGCCAGTGTTGGTCCCACACTCACAAAAAATGTATTAAAATTATGAACAACATATCTTGTCTTTGCAGTACATTCGATTGAATATAGGTTCAAAAGGATTTGCAAATCATTGTATTCTGTTTTTATTTGTTGTATACAACATCCCAACTTCGTTAGAATTGGGGTTGTATTATTTACCAAACTATGAATGACTTTGTATTATTGAGTTTTTATTTTTGTAAGGTTTGCAAATTTAACTTTTTGTACATGCACTGTTGTCAGAACAGATTTGACCTAAGTTTGTTCTTTTTATTTTTTTTTAAGCTTTAAAAATACAAGTAATTAGTGGATGAAAAGCTCAGATCAGGTTTGGCTTAAATCACATTTGTTCATTTTACCCAGCTGTGTGCGATGTCTCTGGCAATGTAGACCTCGGTGTGGTTGCCGTCATCACTCATAATTGCAAACAGCAGGTTCACTTTATATATGGACCATTCTACCAACACATAAACCACCATTATTTATAAACGCTTCAAAATTTAATACTGATATTAGAAATGCGTCTCAGCTAATACCACCTCAAATTTTAGCTCAGCATCTGTCAGACTTATTAACTGCAACAGCCATCTTGAATCAGGACATTTCATCTATTTTATTTAAGGTCTGTGTCAACAGTGGAGCTGATAACTGAGGTCAAAAGCAGTAAAATCTTAATGACCCTTAAGTAAATCAGCCGGTGACCTCAGTTTGACCAGCAGAGTTACAAACAACAAAAAAAAAAAAAAACTGCCAAACATAAGAGATAATCCAGTGTTTTTAAAGTTTGAATCAAAGGAAACTCACCACACCTCAGGCTGGTATCAGAAACTGGGCTACAGTATGAGGTGTCCCAGTGTTCCATCTCCCATTTAATCAAATCCCCCTCTGTACATTTCAGTGATGTCACTTCCTGTTTGCTGCGTTCTTGCCCCCATATCCGAAATAAAGATAATTTGCCCCTAAAGCGGCTATACGGAATGATCTGAATATTTCCATCCACGAGGGTGTGCCCTGCACCCAGAGTGAGCGATCCATTGGGGGATAGTTTGCAGCACAGAGGGCTCATAAAAGGTAGACCAGTGTCGTATTCTACGGGGGACAGAAAAGAGGTTTAAAACCAATTTAAATGATATATAATTATACAGACAACAAAAATGCCCTTAGCTGGTCTAAGGCTGAAAAGGGTAACGGTAAAAGTTTAAATATAAATCGAGATATTCAGACATGTAGAAGCAAAACCAACCTGTTGTGATGTGAATTGAGCCTCCATTAATGTAAAGGGCGGGCTTCTCATTTTGTTGGGACCAGGTGAGACACATTGAATACCACCGGGACAGCTGGAGGTTAATCGGTGGGGTATTCCATTCCACGCCAAACAACCAAACCACTAAACGCCCCCCTTTTCCTCCCAAACCAAGCTCTGCATACTGAGCTTTTGGATGACGGTACATAAAAATCGTCCACAGTGAGGGAGTCTCAACCTAGTAATGATTATTGAAACCATGCCGTTACAGTCCGTTTGACAATTGTAGAATACCTGGAAGTAGTAGTTCCTGTTTTAATACCTCAAACATTGTGTGAAAGCAGGCGGTGACCTCATGCAGGGCAGGAATTAAGACCTGAGGCTTCAGTCTCCAGTGGCTGCATTCATTGGCGAAAGGAGCCACCTCTCCCCACAAACTGAGACAAGGCACTGACACAAACAAATATAATGTTAAAAGGTCATTTTAGTCACAAGAAAGCAACTTTTTAAGGGAGCTTAATTCCTGTTTGCTGGAGACAAAAATCTTTTTTTTTTCTAATTTTTAAAGAAAAATTTCTGCTCTTAATAAACACTGCTTCAAAATCTTCAAAAACATTCCTTTTTTTTACCAGTTTTAACTAAATAGCATCATAAATTACAATACAAATAATTTTTTTTTATGTTTGCAATGTTGGCAAACCAAACAAACGGTCCTCCAACATCATCCAACGCCTGTGCAAGGTCTTTATTTCTGATTGTTCACATACAGTTTGTGGATAATTAAATGTTTTTTTAAATAAATCAAGTAGTTTGAAATTGTTAATAGCCTGTAGAAAAATGGCTGTACATGTGGGAGATAAAGGGGCTATATGAACTCTGAATTAATCTCGAAAGGTTTGGAAGATTTTTTTTCAAAATGAGGCTTAATAAACTACTTTATATGGTAAAACAGGAGTTTTACAAGTGTTATGTTTCAAATTTAATTGTTTACAAAATTAAACTGATTAAATATAAAAATTGGAAAATGAAACCTAAAACATCAGCCCTATATGATGTGTTTCATTTCCATTTACAAAGCTTCTGTTATAAACAAAAAAAAATTTTTTTTTAACACAAAATAATTTTTTCTCACACTCTTCCTACCAAAAGGCACAAAACAGAACTTCCAAAAAAAAAATAAACTGAATCCTCTTAACCTTTTTTTTTTTTTTACAGAAATACTTTTTTGTTGGAATCAGATAGTTTTTGTTTTTGTAGAAACAAAGTTAGCATTTTAAAAGACAATGTTCTCAAATCCCATCTTATTGTCTTCCTCTTTTTACTGCGTGACGTTTGAGATATTTTTGACATTTTTACAATCGACACTGGAACTTTCTCACGAAGGTTGTGAACCTAAAAGGTAATAAATTTAAATGTGAAAGTTTGCAGTGATGATGTTAAAATGTTGTGGTTCTTTTTCTTTGATTTATTTTACAACAGAAAATACGCAGAAATATAAAATGAAGTTTTTCTTTTTTTCAAGTTGCCTACCTTGCTTAGCAGAACCTGGACTTGTCAGCAAAGACAGAGTCATGAAGACTTTGAAGAATTTTTCAAAGAAAATCATCACAAATCTGAAAAAAATGTCAATTTTCCTCCAGTTAGAGATTTTATGTGAATAAACTGCATAAATTAAACTTAGAAAATTACATTTTCTTATTGAAAAATAAATTAGAAACATTTAATCCAATGTAGGATTTTAAATTTTCCATTTTATTTGTGTTCTGTTTTACAAATAAAGAAGCTCTTACCTTTTAAAGGGGGAAAAAAACAAAACCTGAAAGTCAAAGGATCTTGACAGGGATCGAGCTCCAGAGTTCAGAAGCGATGACTGGAAAGTGGCGTCTGGCTGCGATTGCGCAACTTTATGTGCAGAGGACACAGGGAGACAGGAGGAGCAGGCGCAAATATTGCATTTCATTTTATGCACGCACTATATTTAGGCTGAAAGAAATTTACTGCCACAAAAAAAGGCATAAAGTGTAATTAGTTCTGCCAAACGTGGACGGTTTTCTGCAAACATCCTCTTTACGATTTGTGTTTTATCACCTCTTAAAGTCACAAACAGACCCTTTGGAGCTCAGCTGTCTTTGCTCCTGTGTCCAACTCTAGATCCAACATGATAAAGTCTCATGTCAACATGAAACCTGGTAAAACAAAGACGAACCTTTTGTCTGGTGCAGAAAGTTTATTTCGTTTTACTGCAATAACACATGCGGCAAATATTTTAATGTCACAATTATTTCTCTTTTCATGGAGAGAAAAATGATTAGAAAAGTGCATAAAGTTTTACAGATCAAATATATTTTGGTAAATAATTAATTTAATATAAAGATTACTTGATCCTGGAATGATATTGCTTTAAAAAATAAAAAATAAAGGAAAAAGACAGAGGCACTAAGGTGATTTAACAGTAATACAATTTAAAACACTTTCTTTTAGCTTTGTGCATCATAAAAAACATAAGTTTTCAGTTATTTGAACACTTTAACAACTTGACAGTCGCCGCAGATCAAATCATTTTTAGATCAGCTTTACAAAAACAGAATGAAACTGACAACTTATTGATTTATTTCAGCAGTAAATACTCCACCAAAATTTACCTCCATTGCTTGGGAACTTTTCCATTTGTTGCATAGTTTTATTATTTATGTATTTTATGAGATTGAACAAACAGACCTTCAGAATTTGCTTCAAGCATCATATAAGAGGATGTTATTTCAGATCATTGTACATTAAAAGAATGTGGTAAAAATAACACCCTCAGTAAATGCCACACATAAATGAGGATATTGAAATGTAGGTGCAGTCCTTTTTGTGAAAAGACTTTAAAAAAAGCTTGATTCTTTTTTATTCTTGATTATTTTTGTTTGTTTTAACACTAATCAATCACTCCTTGTCATCACAGTCAGAGCAGAGGATGTCTCTTCCTTTGGTCACAAATCGTTTGTTGGCCAGACTGAGGGAGCATCTCTTGCAGTTGAAGCAGTATTCGTGCCACGAGCTGCCCTCAAAGTTCACAACATTCACACCTTTACCAAACCCTGGAAAAATCAAAGAGAAGAGCAGCGTTAGAGACGGAGTTGATTCACATGTTTGCAGCTTTAAAGTCACAGTGATGCTAAAATGTTAAGCTCATGAAACAAATCCTCCTATCCTGGAAAATATTTATATTCTTGTAGTTTTAAGTTCAGTGTTGTAAAATCCTATAATTGTTTTCTGTATTTCACTGTTCATATTTTATGGCTAAATATAGACGTGTGTGTTTTTATGTTAAGGTTCAGGTGGCTGCAGTTTAAATTTTGACCTCTAGATGTCACTAAAACCAAGAAGTTGAAACATGAGTTGGTTCTGTTCTGGTTTTTTTCTTCAGCTTTTCACCCACAAAAACCTAACCGTTACTTGTTGAAATATACTAATATTGCTAAAAAGCCATTCAATGAACAACCTCATCAACCAGTATTTTACATGTTTTTTTTTGGGTTTTTTTCCATGACTTCTGTTTTTCTCTTTGTAAACAGCTGAGGCTGAATATGGTTTTGGAATTTTTTTTAAGTTATTTTAATTTAGTTAGTTTTTTTTAAGACTCCCCACATAATGTTTCAGGATGCACCTCATCTCTGCAGTAGTACCTCTTGTCAGTTGTTTGGATTTGGGTTCAAGTGTACACACAGTTTTTTAATATAGGTTAAAAAATGTACTTTATTATTATCTTGAATGCATGTTTGTGATGACATGTATTTTATGACATATTCAAAATAGTTCAGATGCCCTAGTTTGGGGAGGAGCAAATTTCCAGTTTTTATTTTAAGCTAAGCTATTGATCTGTTGCCAGAAGCCTCACATATAGGAAAATTTGAGGGATTTTCACATCTAATGGTCCTGGTTCATTGTCACAACGCTGACATCCAGGATAATTAGTTTGCAGTAACCTGTGATGGGGTTCTGGCAGCCGCTGCACTTCTTGGCCACAGAGTTCTTGTAACAGTCGACACAGAAGACCTGGTCCTGGTGGTTGGTGAAACTGGTCCCGGCCAGAGGCTTAGAACAGGAGCTGCACACAAAGCAGTGGCTGTGCCACGGCTGCTCCTGGTAGTTCACTCCTCCAGAGGTTATTGGCTTTAGACAGAAATGAGGGCTATTATTATAAATCCAAACTTAGATTTTGTATTATGGTATAAAATTAGACTCAAAATTATAAGTAGAAAACAAAGTTATCGTACTTAAAAGTATGCAAAGTGCTTGAACTGGTTCTTCAAATACCGTTTTGCAGCTGACGCAATGTTTGGCAAATTTCTCATCATAGCACGGGTTACAGTAAACATCATTTCCTTTGGTGAGGAAACTCTGAGATCCGATGGGTCTTTTACAGCCACTGCATGTGAAACACTCGTCGTGCCACGAGTTTCCTTTGTACACAACCGTCTCTGTGCCTGCAGGAGACAAGAAATGGATTAATTAAAGACTGAAGATTCAGCTATAGAATGATTCGATTCAATGCAGTAAAACTGTATTTCGTGAGGTTAGAACTTAAAAACGGCGATGGGTTTCCCGGTTAAACTTTTTCAAATTATCTCAAATTATCTCAAATCTCAAATTTGCTGATCAATATTTTTATCCCCACGAGTTAACTGTTAGGCCAAATGTTTATTAGTACAGTGCCTTTTTTGTAATGGTACAAAGCTGGGCCTTGCGCGTCCTGGTCAAACCTGCTAGAATGGATTTGTAGCAGCCGTGGCAGCGTGGAGCATCCTCTCTCGAGCAACACTTCACACACATGATGCGGTCATCCTTGGTGTTGAACGGCTCCTTGGCCAGAGGCTTGTAACACTTTGTGCAACGGAAACACTCTTCATGCCAGGAGCGTCCTTTGTGGCTCAGCTCCTGATGGAAGAGAGAGGATCCCTGAGTGGAACGTTGAAGGAGAACAGACTGCAGAGGATGCTGCAGGCGCAACACTTTTTAACCCTAAATCGGAGGGAACGCACCTTTGTCTCCACAGCGATGGGTCGACGGCACTCGGCGCAGGTGTTGGCGCAAAACTTGGTGTGGCAGCGAACACAGACGGGCTTTCCCTCGCTGCGAACAAACCTCTTCCCTCCCAGATCCTCCCGGCAGTAGAAACACTGTGAGCTGTCTGCCATCGTCACATCAAGACAGACTCACACCTGCCGCAGAAAGAGGACAAGACAAGACGGTACATTCAAATGAGCTTTTTTAAAAATAGGCCATTTGCCAAGAATTGTTATAAGCGCTCTTTAGTCTTCTGTAACTAATAATTTAGTTTGAGCTTTTAGTCTTTTCTGACTTAATCTTAAAGTTTTGGCTATGCAGTCAGCTTTTATTTTTCCTTTTCTTAATCTGAATCCTCATCGGTCTCCATCACAGTGGAGACTACTGTTCCTGGGGTTCACATCAACAAAACATCCAAAATCACTTTAAAACAATACAACTGGTACAACTCAAAATCCCTGCCCCCACCCAAAAAAACAAATAAATCATATAATTTCAAAGAAAAATAAAGAAAACGTATCACTTATAATTAACCACTCAACCAAATGTCATTTAATTCTAAACAGATATTTTTCAAACATGTTATTTTAGAAAGTAGCATTTTCCAACTTTCTTCAAGCATGAGCTGAATCTTATAAAAAGATTATCCAAAGCATCACACAGCCGCACTGTTGACATGTTTTGCAAAAGAAACGACATCTAAAATCTCAAGATTAGCAGTAAACCATATTATGTCAAACTTTTATGTAAAATGTTCAGAAGACGTCTTGCTTGTATTTTATAGTTATAATTCCACTGACTTGGATTTTCAAAAAAGACTATTTAAAAAACACTTAAAACTGCCTACGCAGAGAAGCAAAATCACCATGTTGAGCACCATCATTCTGATCACAGAGTTGTGATTACAGGGTTAAGACTTGAGATTATAAATAAAAACACATTGTAGTAAAAATCACAGCTACAAGAAAGAAAGAAAAAAGATAAAATGTGGAGGAAGAGAGGGTGGCAGCCTGTTCACACAATAATTTCCCACATTTAGATCACACTGGCTGGCTCGAAGGAATTCTCCAAAATGGCTGCAGGACAGCAGTGTTTGTGTTGACATAGTGAGGTGAACACGTGAAGGAATGCCTATGCACACACACACACACACACACATCTTACACAAACTCTCTTTTAAAACCACAAACTATAGAGTTCTGGGTTTGGTCAAAATTCAAACCACAAGTTAGCATCGAGTTGGCGAATGGTTAAACCAAAGCTTGAGTGCAAAAATTCCAAAACAAGAAAGATGGATTCAAAAGTTAGTTTTTAAATCGAAGCACCAACAGAGTTGTTCGGGATGACAAGAACAGATGAATTCACGTGCTGTTATTTTATTTCTGAGTGAGGAATCTGTAATTTGTTAGCTGGTTGTTTGTTATCTTAAGCACAACCGGTCTAGATTAAAACCCTGATAAAACTTAGGCTTTATAGCGTGATTGACAAAAAAAAAAAAAACATGCTACAACAGTTCTTTTGGCAGGCCACGAAAAGTCAGCATACGTGTGGAAGCAGCTCCTTTCCCTTTGTGCAATAGTGCCATTAGAAGTTTTCCTGTTGAGTAATCACCCCAGTAATGTTTAAACAGTCACACCGACTTGTCACACAAAATTACTAATGTGTGTTTTAGATGGTGCAAGGCAAAATTAATGTGATTGCCAAAGCCCTTAAAGTTCATATGAAGATCATTTGATTCACACTGCAGACAAATGGCTACACAAGGCTCTTAGACCATTCAGTTTTACAGTACTTATAATATCCTGTACTGGTATACTATTATATATGTATTATATATCTCACTTGCCACCACACTGTGTCTTAGATGATCAAAAATGACAACATCAATGTATGTTTCCCCATTATAATCTAAAACTCTCAGATCAACATTGAAAGTCAGAGAAATTATTATTTCAGCCATTAAAAGCAGCATTTTAGTCAGGAAAATGCCAATAGATCTTTCTGTTACCTGGACTCAGGTATGTGGCCAAGGTTGTAAGTTCTGCTGCTTGAAGATAAAGATCTCCTTATGTGGGTTTGCTTTCTCTTTAGACAAGTCCTAAAAACTCAGGCTGACTTCTTTGTCACCGGACAAATATGTTCCATTCGGTGATCTAATTTATTACTTATTAGTGGAAACAGAAGTGGTTTTATTTGGTTACTGGGTGAGGCTGCTCATCCATCACCACTGAAGACAGCACAACGTCTTTGCTCTGCGGTCATTTTGCAGTTTCCTGCTAACCTCTAAAAACAAATTTACCACGGTTTGTTTATGGACCCTCGTCCCCCCCGCCGCCTGAAACTCCACAGGTGTGCTGTGCAGTTTACAAAGCTGCAGATAAGGTAATAATAAGGCATGGCTATCAGCATCATGATGGTCTTATCTGATGGGAAGCAAACAATGGTTGACAGGAAGCCAGCCGGGATCCACATGCTGGAGCGAAACTAGCGAGGTCTATATGAGGACGCTGTCGCTGCATGTTTTCACCTCATGCTGCAATAAATATTCTTGCTGAATAAAGGCTCGCCAAACATCATTTCTTTTGTCCCAAGCTGCCAAAACACAACGAACTCTTTGATCACCATGACTACAGGACATTAAAAATTACCCAAGAACTGCAGCCCAAAGGCTCACATTGTGGGTAAAAACTTTAGTCCAGACAGGGAGAGCATTAATTCAGTTGTAGTGTCAACAAATTAGCTGAATATGGGCCTAAATTTAATATTCTTGTGTGAAAGACGGGACTGAAAACACACAATGCCTACATTTTGACTAAATTGTTTTCCGTTGCAACAACATTAAAGTTGAGACATTTCACGAATACAATAAGGCTCCAGGTAATTGTAGCTATGAAAGGCAGGCGATGATGTAATTGCTTGAGTCCGTGTGGGCTCGTACAACTGTCTGTTAGCAAAATATTGTGTTACGCAATGGGCAGATTTTAAAGAAACTCTCAGAAAATAAGAACTGGTTGCACAAATGATTAACATTTGAAGTCAACATAGTTTAAGATGACTGCCGCAACTGATCAGCCTTATGGCTACGACTCAGAGTGTCATCTCCAACACATACGCAGGCAAGGTGATGGCTGATGTGCTAGTTCTTGTGAGTTTTAGTGCTTTATGGCTATTATGATCAAAAGCTTATCCTTTTTTGGATTAAGTCTTTAGAGAACAAAGTGATTGTGTACTTTATGTGAAATCCTACTTAATCCATCTTCATTAAAACCTTTATTCAACCTGGCTGCAACTTTCTACTTTATGAAAGTCAGAGGATTCAGGTCCAGCATGCAAAGAGGTGACATCATGTCCTGAGTGAAATTCCTTAGCCCGTTTCGAACACGAGAAACAAAAAAGCACAACAAAACCTGAGGCTGCGCAAACATGACGGGACAAACTGGAACAGTGGTGCCTCTGCATGCAAACAACCGTGTTTGTGTGCGTTAAGGTGAGCTCATCACTGAGGAATGTAGTGGAAAACTAAGACAGGAAATCTCATCAGGACTGTGAAGCTGGCACAATCTAACTGCACACGCACTCCGAGTTGTTTAAGTGGCAAACCGTCACCGATCGTGTTCGCGTCTACATGCAGTTAGTGCAGTCTCACGTTACCGGATAAACCCCGTCTGTTTAACTGGTCTTTGAAGGAAATGGACTCGGTGGAGAAACCACTCGAAGACGACTTATCGTCAGGATTTCCTGGCTTTTCAAAAACACCAGAAGCCTAAAAATCCACATTGATTTTTATCTTTACTTCATGCTGCCGTCTTTATCAGAGCTGTGCTAATCTTTAAAACCTCTCCTCCGCCGCTTCTTTATCTGTATGCATCAAATAAACAAATATTATTAATGGTTCCTCATCTTCCTTTTTATTTAAGGAAAAACGATTAGAAGCGATGTATGTTTCAGTTTGAAATCAAAATAAGTTTCTGGTGTGTTTAGTTTATGTCTCTGATCACTTCTGTCAGATTAGAAAAACATCCTGGTGTATTAAATCAAGAGTTTAAAAAGGAGTTTATAACTTTTTGAAAAAAAAAAATAGATGACTCCTTGTTGACGTTTACTAATTTTTCATCTAATGAAATGCTTCTAGAGACGTTTACTCAAGGAATAATGTAATACTGACCAACAAGTTTGAAGACTATTTTGCTTAAATCCTTAATAGCTATTTGATTTATCGGTTAAAATATCTGGAAAGCCCTTGAGGTTTGCTGACGTTTCTAAACAACCCACCATCACGCTCATGGCGTTCCCGCCCCTGATTCCAATCGCACTCTCTTAAAAAGATAAATACACAAGTGCTGAAAACCAAGCAGCAAGTTCAGCTAAACATTTGTGCACCACGGCAGTCCCCACAGCGAATGATTGAATATGTGTTTTCTCTGGCTCTGGCGAGTCACATTCCAATCAGCCGAACAAATCTGATTCCAACGGATCAGTCGTGTAGAAATACGGCACGTCTAGCTACGACAGCTGGCGTGATGCTTTACCAGCTTTGTTTCGAGGTACACCCTCCTCTGCGTTCATTTACACACTCAGTGCCTCAGACCTCTTTCTATTAGTGTTGGTTAGTTTGGGACATTTTTTCAGGGTAAGCTCCTGCTCAGAACAGCATCAGAGCAGTTCTGGTAAGAAATCTTGGTAAGGTTCAGAGCGGACGGTAAAATTTTAAGTGAAAAATTCTCAAGGATTGTCTCCTGGGCTCCTTTGGCTCCACAATGTTCCACTGTGCTCTCGTAAATCTCCAACCAACTCCCTGCAAATCTCAGTATTTAATCCTTCTTCCAGATTCTAGCAGTGAAATAAAAAAAAAAACAAATCCTTAAATGAGTAGTTCTTCAGAGGGGAAAAACGTATAGGACTACTTTTCATGTAAGGACGAATAATAAAAGAACAGTTTGGGCCACCAAAACATGAAAAGCTTCAGTACTGGAATGTCCTGAAGCATCACAATAGGTAGGAAAATCTTCTCCGAGAGACTTCTTCAGTCTGAGGAGCATCATTAGCTGTACTTCCACATGGTGGACCAACCACTTAATGATGGCAATCAAAACTGCTCACATGAACAAACAGTTCTGATTGACCTTTTTAGCTCTAAGTACTGCTTTTAAGGCTGAGCTTACCTGTAACCCCTCAGACTGAAGAAGTCTCTTGTAAAAAGAGATGAAATGTTTTTTCAACAAGAACTACTCAACTTTAGATGAGTACTGGATGTTTTTACACAGGTTTATTACGGAAACAAAAGAAAAAATGCCATAAAAGTTTTAATCTAGATTTTAATATTTTATTTTTGTAGCCACGATTTTTCAGGTTATTAGCATTTTTTAATACACCAGTGTCTCTGCTCAGTACTCTCAACAAATATGTGTTGAAACTTTTTAGATAATTACCATTAATTAGATAATATTGTGTATAGAATTGCAGATTTTGGTCTCTTAATATGAAGCAACAGCCACTGAACGATTAGTACAGATTATCAAGACAGGAAGAAATATTCAAACTCTATTTAATGTTTTTAAAACTATGTGTACTTTTTTAATCCAAGACTTAAACAGGGGGGATGATCTCATGGTATCCCGTCACCTTCTCATTTAGCACTTTTAAGCCTTTGGAAATGGAGAGTTTAGGTTTTTGTTTGTGAAATGCTTCCTGGTCCTTGTTCAGCTTCGAAAGTTCACATCTTTTCTTTTTATATCGGAGCAAACCTTTTCAGTGGATGAAAACGTCTGAACTCCAGGCAGACTTTCACCACAGTCATGCTGTGGTGCTTCCATGCAGAATGTGGTTGGCATTGTCTTGATCAAATATACAAGGCTTTTACCCAAAAATAGAAGCTGGAACTAGAATCTTTAAACTTCCTCGTCTTTCACATGCAGGGTGCAACTTGGGTCAGTTCAAGAAATAGTTTTCAGATTAGACAAAAATAGATACATTTTAACCTTCGAAGCCACCGGCCACTTCATGAATGCAGCTCATTTCAGACACTTGTATCCAGAATCAGGAAAAGTAAAGATGCTAAATATCAGTATGAGCTGAAAATGAACCAATAATCCAGTTTTTCATAATGTAGACCGTTTTACTGAACCATCCCTCCAGGTCTCAATGCTAAGCTGACTAAACCTTTTTATATTACATTTTTCATTCCATCAGTAAATCAACCAACAGATTTACCGTTGGACAACTCATTCACACATACAGCACACAAAAAAGGTTTCACAATAAACGACTGATGTCAGCAGACCCAGACGTATCACAACAAGTTTTAATATCTCCAGGACAAAAGAAACAAACTGCCAACAACCTCAGCTTTAGAAGTCCTTTTAAAACCTCACTAGAATATCAACGGGGATCGGTAAAAAGACTCCATTTACATTATAAATTCAAAGCACAACAGGGAGCTGCCGTCGCATGAAGTCAGCCCTCATGCATAAAGTTTTATGAGGTTGTAAGGTTTTATTGGACCTGTGCAAGCTCCGGTCTTCAACTTTAACTTTTAACTCCCTCCGGCCTTCTGGTGTGTTCGGGTCTGGCTGCGAAGCGTCACGGTTGGTTGGTTTCTGTGTGATGTTTCCATCACTGCATGACCAACAACATACTGTCATGCAGTGCATGATGGTAACTTCTCATTCATTCAACCGGTTGAAAATAGTTTTCTTTGCAGACATTTAAACTGATACTGTTGATTATTTGGTTGTGCATGAAGCATTTGTTAGGGATGACTCTCAGCTACTACCACGCCACATTTTAGCTCAATATCTGTAAATCTGACGGCGTTGGTACCATGACTGGGTTCGCTAAAGTCAGCCATCATTTTGAATTGACTTTACTCCAAAAGTTAATCAGCTGTAGATGATTAAATGACTATATCATGAGTTTCATTATAACCCCCCCTCTCTTGTTTATAGGATATTTTACTGACAGACTGAGCAAAGCAAGAGTGCATCACTTTAATTTAAGAGGACACTCATAGAATAAAAGGAAAGGCAATGAAAAATAGCTGCACAGGAATTTTTATTGACGTCCAAACCTCTTTAGCCTCAGTGGATGAAGAAAAACAAAAAAAGACTTAACTGGTTCCAGATTTCAAGAGCAGCCCAGTTTTTCACAAGTCAGCATATAACACACACACACACACACTTTCTAAGACAGACAGCCAACGCCCCAGACAATTTTGGTTTCCTCTCCAGATGTCAAAATGCAGCTTAATTAAATAAGAATAAAGTCACAACTTAAATTAACTTTAATTATCTGCTTTTTATCTGAGTTGGCTACTTAAATAAAATAACATATCTCTCTCTTTGTACTTTTCTTAAACTGCATTGTTTAAAAGTCTATCCTGTGCAGAGCACAGAACCTGCACTGAACAGGTCGGTTCTGTAGAACAGGAAGCTTTGTACCTCCGGGAAACAGCGGCTCTGTTTAAAATCTCTTACCGAGATCCGAGTGAGGTCTTCGGGGCTGGACAAGTGGCAGGACGATTCACACCGACACCGACGCGCGATGTCGACCTCGGTGCTGCTGCAGCCCGAACAGCCAGGTTCGGATAGAGGCGGCCGGCTCTGCCTTCAAAATAAAACTACACGTCGCGCTGCTGCAAAAGGAGACGACTTTCAAAATAAAAGAAAGTGGTACGCTTATTTAAAAAGTTCTGGAAACCTATTAGGTGTAGCATATCTAAAATAAAGTAGCTAATGCTTTAAATAATAATCCTAATATAATATGACCGATATTAATTTCACTGATAAGTCTGATATTTTTATTCTGCATAAATTATTCAGGTAGTCTACTCTAAAAAATTTTTTTTCTCTTACTTTCAACATATTTAAACTACAAAACTATAAAAGATTACAATTTATGTAAAAAAACAAAGCACAACTAAAATTTCTGAAGCTACTTCAGTCAGATTAATGTTTAAAAAACACAAAATTAAAATATCTAAACTCTTTATTCAGTCTGATCTGACTGAATTGTCAGTTTCAAGATGTCGGAATGACAAAAGCATTATCTACCTGGCTCAAGCTGAAAATGTACATTTCTCAACATCTAAGACCTTACATAGACTTGTCAACTAATTTGCCTTTTTAAAACACAATACAAATTCAAACTGTTTCAAATTCTTGGCAGATCTGTTCCTCAGACCACCCTACTGATCTGCTTTTTGAAGAGCCCTACGACAGCTCTAAACATTGTTATCTGAAAGAACAGGCATTGAAAATTCACAATAGTGTTTTTATTTTTTTGTAGTACACTTGTAAGATGTCAAAGTGACAACACACAATTAATAACTTTAGGTTTTCGCTCCTCAGGTTTCTGGAGGTCGTTCCTCCTTCCAGAAACCTTCACATATCGACCAACCAAACGTAGACTTTGTTCCACAAAGAGCAGAAACATCAAACAGTTGGACAGTTTTAGAAGGTATTTCCCACAAATACTCATTAAAGTATGGATTTATGGTTCATTTAAACCAGGACTGAAGCTGAGATGATGAATCTGCAGAAACGTAGACCTGTGATGCAAGAATAAACATTTTTGTTTTTAAAATTAACATTTTAAAATTACCCTTCAATATAGTTACGACATAAAAAAATACATCAAAACCTGACTGAAGGGATGGATGGGGTCAAAGGAGACGATTCCATTAAACTGATACCCCAAAGAGGTCAGAACTGTACAGACAAGCTTTGTTTAAAAAGTGCACAATGCCATCAGTGTAAAAACTGGCTAAATCAGTACCTTTTTCCATGATTAAATTAAAATCATCACAAGTTCAACTAAAGATTAGTATTACTTTCTGTATTCCAAGTACAATATTTTAGTATGAAGTTTTTCAGGCTCCATCATTTGATACATCAGTGATAAAATGACAAGCATGTTATGGCTAAAATATACAAGGAGTATTTAAAAGGAAAAACATGCTACATCAAAAATAAATAAAGAAATAACCTTACTGCACCTTCAACAAATCAAAAATCTGCAGGATGTCATTGAGTTCCTGACTAGGCACTTTAGTTTAAAACAGTCCATTCGGCCATGCTTTAGCTTTGATAACACAACCTCAAAGACATGGCAGTTACTTTTTGTCTTTTAAGAATAAATTTTAAAGCCGATGTAAGCAGGAAACCCAGAAACATTAGCCCTATGGACAATATGATTTTATTCCTTTTGTCTCGGGCCAAATCTGTTGGAAAATTAACAACAGATTTGGCCAGTTGAGCCACACACACTTTACACAAAAAAATAAAGAAAAAAAAACCACAAGGAAGATCTAGTTGCCAAACATTAAGTAAAAACACGCTACAGTATAGAGAGGAGATGTACTCCTGGAATAAATATCAATCTCCTTCGAGAGGTCCTCACCGCAAAATGTACCTTTAAGAAAAGCAGCAGTGCAATTTAAAAAAAAAAAAAAATAGTTTTTTTTTTTTAGACTAAAAGAATTGTAAAAGTGAGCGTTCACCACTTGGCTGTCACAGTACAATACAATAAATAAATAATAAATGAATCAAACTGATTGTTACAGGAATAAATCATTTTTTAAGTGAAAAACTGATCTTAAATTAAAGAGACAGACAGTGCTTGTACTTATATATGAATCAGTGCAGAGACTCCTGTTCACTCCTGTGAACGCAAAATGGTCTAAAAATGTTCCTTTTCTCTGTTTGCTCATAAACACATTTTGAGTTTAAAAGATCCGAACGTAGGCAGCGAGTAAAATAAGTTTAAGGTTGAGTCAAATCGAACATTTCCTCTGAACTTGGTGAGATTAGTTACCCAAACGCAGCAGAAGTAGATGGCCTTCAGCAGTTTTATGAGTAACACTACAAGGTGATCTTGTCAGCTTGAAGAACTTGGAGAAAGCTGCAGGAACACAATCTAACATCAGTAGAAACTTCACCACTGACAAGACAACTGCATAAATTTTAGCGGCTGCTTCACAGATGTGTACTTTCAGAGAACACTGGCATCTAGCCACAGTAGTACAAATGAAAAAGCTCTTATGGCAGCCACATCTATTTTAGTTTCCAAATAGTAGTCGCCTGTGCTCTTTATGTATCTAAATACCACTAAAAGTAGCTAAACTTAGTGTTGTGTAAAGAAACATTCAACTACAATGAGTTGGTTCCATCATGGCTCAAGTTTGTAAAAAGCTGAAACAGATAAAGTTGTGATCAATTCAACACCAGACTTTTACAATACTCAGACCACAGAAGTAGTTTGTCATTTGATTGAAAACTAAATTGTTTTCTTTTACGGGTAAAATTACATCATTTCTTAATTTAGAAGCAGAAGCAACAAACCGCATCCCGATAGTGCAAACATTCCTACAGTCTGTGCCTGTGGGGTTCAGAGCGGGGTGGGGAGGGCGGAGGTGGGAGGGTGACGGTAGTGGGGGGCTCTGCAGGGTCATCCATAGGCAGAACGAGGCGTGTGCCGCGGATTGCCACTTCGTGCTCGGCCAGGCCGAGCTCGTGTCCCAGGTTTTCATTAAACAAGCCTCCCCTGGCGCTGGCTGTGGTGCGTTTGGGGTTGACGGTGCGGGAGCCGGACTCATCGGTGCTGACGGTGACGTCGGCGTACATGGAGCTCACACTGGCATCGTTCAGAATGAAATCGGTGTCGTCATGAAGCTGCTCTTCATTCTGGTGAGAGGCGAGGGCAAAGGGAAAATAAATAAGGGTGTGGAAATTAAAATATGGAGTACATATCAGGAGAATACTGCAACTTAATAGAAAAAAAAAAAAAACAATGAGCCCCATCGTCTCACTTAGGCCCTGTTCAAACTTGGCACCAACACTAACTGGGTGATTCGATTGCAGGTGGACAGCTCAAATCGACAGAATTCACCCCTAGCAATATAATCTATACCCTACTTCACATATGGGGGGGAATATTATAGGAAGAAATGTGGATGTGTTATGGGCTCCCCAGTTTTTCCTATTGTTGCAATTCAATACATGGAAGAGGTGGAAAAGAGAGCTTTGACATCCTTTTCAGAGACACCACTGAGCCATTGGTTCAGGTACGTTGATGTGACACCTGGGTTAAGATTAAATCCCAGGAAGTCCAACATTTCACTGATCACATCAACTCTGTGGACAAATATATAAAGTTCACACGAAAAGATGTAAAAAAAAAAAAAATGGCAAGTTGGCGTTCCTGGACTGTGATGTCTGATGGAGGACGGTTGAAAACTGATGTGTGTCGCAAACCCACCCACACAGACCAGTATTTGCATTTTGACTCCCATATCCCACTGGAACACAAGTTATGAGTCATCAGGACTCTGTACCACAGAGCAGACAGTGTCCCCACAAACCCAGATCAGTAATCATTCTGTATGTTGTGGGAGTTTCAGAGAAACTGAGATGTTTATTCTCTAAACATGACGTGAGAGTGGCTTTCAAATCCCAAAACACGTTATGTCAAATACTGGTTCACCCCAAAGATCCAGTCCCCCGGCACAGAGTAATATTGTGTATGCTGTTAAGTGCCAGGAGGACTGTGGTCAGTTATACATCGAGAAAGCAAAGCAGCCACTGTTCAAAAGAATGAGCCAACACAGAAGAGCAACATCATCAGACCAGGACTCTGTAGTTTACACTCATCTACAGGCCATGTTTGTGAAAAGAAACTGCCCATTATTAAACTGGGATGGAAGACTTCATGTCCAATTGTTCCCCTCTTACAGTGCTGTTATTGTGAGTACGATTCAGTCCTCTGTGAATGACAGGGATAATCAGGACCCTAACAATCATTAGACTGATGGTCCTCTTTTGCATGTGAACAAACAGTTTTGATTGCCATTGTTAACTTGTTTGTCCACCATGTGGAAGTAATGCTTATAAGGCTAAGTTTACCTGTAACTCCTCACACTGAAGAAGTCTATTGGAAAAAACTTGTTCACATGACCTACTCAACTTTTTTTTTTTGTCTGTATGCAGAAGGTGCAGTGGGTTGTCAAAACACGTCTGAGCTGCATTATTATTATTATTTTGACAATAACAGAGTTTAGAGCCATTTGAGTCATACTTAAGTGAAACTCAACTTTCGATAGACTTGAATACCTAACATATTTTTAATGAGATAAAAGTCCAATACAGTGATGAGTGAATTCAATAATTCATTCAATTGTCCAAACCTCATATGCCTGTGGACTGGTGAGACACCGTGCCAGTGGTCCACAACAAGCTGGCAGAGTAGCAGTGAGAGGAGGACCGCTGTGGGTCAGGAGTGGTTTCAGGTAGCTGGTCAAAGAGTTTCTGTCAAGGACTTAACAGTTACAGCAAACATTCTTTCAATTAAATATTCTGATTAACCATTCATCCATTTTCTTTACCCACTTTTCCGTTCAGGGTTGCAGGCATCTGTTCCCTATCTCCAGCTGTCACACGTCACAAGTCTATTACAGGGCCAAAAACACATTTTTTTATTTCTGACTAAGAAGCCATTTTAGTGAAAATGATGAAATATCAAGTAAATATCAATACTTAGCACAAAATTAAGAAAATTAGTGTTTAGTACATTATTTCTTTGTTGTAACAATGCTTCTTGGCAATAAATCTTATAGCGGGCACCAGATTGGCAGCACCTGGAGGTACTTGAAGCTCAAAACATGAATCAATAACAACAAAATAAGCTGTTTGGCAGAGCAGATTTGGCAAATTTTCATGTGCATAGCTCACATACTCAGCTCTAATGGTCATCCCAGAAATGCATGTTCCTTACAAATGTGGCACCATTTAAAAGGGAAATTAGCAGACATTTCAAAGGTCTAAGATTTATTGCCAAGAACTATTGTTACAACAAAGAAATTATCTTACATTTTGTACTAAGTTCAGTATAAATATGTGGAACTGTAGTGTGCTTGATGTTTGTACAGAGCACCCTCTGGTGTTCAGACTGGACTCAGCACCTGCAGTTCAGTTGACATTAAGCTCAAAGGATACTTGTGGTCAAAGTTGTACCAGATTCTGAAGGGCCAGGCGCTTTCTTGTTTGGTGCTTCTCCGCTGTGACCCATCCAACACAGCAGAACTCTGCAGGAAAGTGTAATTTGGTTACCATGTGTTTTTATTTTTAATATGATATACATAATGTAAACAGAAAAAAGAAATCGGATCAATTAAAACAGGGATTTAGTTATACACTTACAAAGTTTTCTTGATCAGAGTCCACACCCACTCTGAAGGGAAAAAGAAGTTACCATGAGGCAAATGAACTATAAACAAACAGAAAGAAAAACACCTACAAACAGATGCTAGGTCTTACGGTATGCTCATGAAAGACAGCATGGGCGTGGTGCCACCTCCACAGATCCACACGGTGAAGAAAACAATCAGGAGTGTGGTTGTAAACATCATTTGGCGTGCGTAAGTAGCTGTGTCCCGGATAGACAGGGCAAAGGTCATAGCTCCTCGCAGACCTGGATGAGACAGCGTGACAATGAGTCTATTTATGTGAACTGTATTACTTATGTTGTTGGGACATAAATTTGCAAACCAAATCAAGTTTTGAAGACCTGCATCCACACTGAGGAGAAGTGGCAGTTATTTAATTGTTGATGTGGGCTCAGAGTGTGAAGTTTGTTTCTTAACTCTCTGGTTGGCAGAAATATACAAGAGAAGTCTGTTTAGTTTACAAGTTGTTTTAACACATTTAGGTTAGATCGGAGTAATTAAAGATGATGAACAGTAGACTGGGAGTTTCTAGTCACAATATGCACGTCAGAGTTTTCTGTTTCAACAGTAAATACTGGGTGATGTTGGCACTGTTATTTATAGCAAATCTGATTATTGCATGTGTTAATCGTAAGGATTGTGCTACTTATCTGGGCAATTCCTTTTTTTTTTAAACACATTAGAATCTACTCAATATTTCATTGATGTTTTTAAAAAGGACAGAGGGAATTGAAGACTAATGGTATGCTCAATTTAGTTCGAAGACAGAAAAACTAACAACTCCTCACTGCTTACCTGCAAACATCATGACGTGTTGAAAGTTTGATCCGATCTTGTTTCTGCGGCCCAGGTTGAGAAGAAAGGACAAGGGGTAGATGTTTGCAGCTCTGCCAAGAAACACTGCCACCTACACAATGGTGTCAAGGATGCAATCTACAGAAACAATAAGGCAGGAAGGGAAGATGGTGGTTTGGAAACTCCAACTCAGCGTCGACTAATCTGCTTTTTAAATCTGCTCTCAAGTTTTGTTTGTTTGCATTGTTGCTGACTTCAGTTAAGCAGGTAACAAAAAATGGAACATTCCAAGAAGCTCAGTTTAAGCAATAAAACTCAGCTTTTTTCATCTCAAAGCTATCTCAAGACTCCAGGCATTATTCCCAGACACTGACTTTCATAAGCCCCTTTCATAAGACAGCTCAGTCCGGGTCCGATGCGTGTTCTTGTCCTCCCCCGAGCATTCAGAAAAAACACGAAGGCGGAGAGGCGAGTAAAATGAGCCCGCCTCTGATGCGCCTCTGATCTGCGAGCGGAGGTAGTATCAGAAGCAGCTTCGAGCGGGGCTCACCCACTTGTGAAAAAGCAACCTGCGGATCCGCGCTGAGAAAATGATAATGAGCTGATGACATCAGTGAGCGACCGCAGGAT
>JARVJO010000082.1:8450763-8493741 GCA_031762555.1 Cynodonichthys magdalenae
GAATGTGTCCTGCGGGCGAATCAGAAGGTCCCTGCGGGCACTCGGTCGCCCGCGGGCACCGCGTTGGTGACCCCTGACATAAACTGATAAAGCTAAACTATTGCATCCTAAATTTCACATAAATTAATTATTTTAATACAACATAGTCATTTCTGCATGTTTTCGGGGAGGTCACCTAATAAATGTCATAACGGAAAATCTAACAGCTCGTTTTAAATCAATACTTTTACTTCTATTACTTAAGTACAAAAAATATCAGATACTTTAAGACTTTTACTCAAGTAATATTCCTATAGGAGACTTTAACTTTTACCAAAGTAATTTTTTTGTAAGATACTTGTACTTTTACTCAAGTATCACTTTGCAGTACTTTTTACAACACTCTCAGTAATTAGGACCACTTACATGTAACATTGGTTAAAGTTCTGTTTTTGTTTTAACACAACAAAGTTTAGTCAGGATCAAATTTGAAATCTACGGAAGAGGATTAGGGCCACTTAAAAAATAAAATAAGAATTCTGACTTTAATCTCAGAATTCTTTTTATTTTTTAAGTGGCCCTAACCCTCTTCTGTAGTAATCATATTAAAATGAAAATTTAAAAAATCTAATGATTTTCTGAGATTAATCTCAGAATTCTGACTTTTTTCTCAGAATTCTGAGATTAAAGTCAGAATTCTGAGATTAATGTCAGAATTCTTATTTTATTTTTTAAGTGGCCCTAATCCTCTTCCGTATTTAGTCAATGTTTTGGTTGGTTGTTTGTTTTTTTATTTCACTCTTGTTTTTAAATTTATTTTCTTATTTATTTATTTTATTTTACTATATGCAACTGATGATACATCCGAATTTTCCTACTGAGAAACAATAAAGGTTTATTCTCTGCATATCCCATTCAAACAGAAATAATAATAAAAAAAAAACAAAGGGCCTTCTGAAAGCTTCAAGGCCTTTTTTGCATCAAAATTATGTCCATACCTGCATGATATCCTGCTGGTCCAGTTCATCTTACCTGTGTAGACATAAAATGACTAATATTTTCAACCCTGTGTCCGTTAGGGGGAGTGCAGGTTTCCAGCACAGTACGGAACTGATTGAACGCATTTTCCAGATTCAAGAAGGGCAGGGCGCAGGGCGGCTGGCCCCGCATGAAAAAAGAGCTACTTCCCGCATTACTGTTTGTTGCCCTCAGATGAGATTTCGGGGTTCACGGTGTCTTTAGTCGGTTTGACGTTTTATTCTCCGTCGCTCATCCAAATATATTACAGGTGGGAAAAATGTCAGATCCTGTAGTAGCAGATACTCGCCGGTTGAATTCTAAGCCCCAGGATCTGACGGATGCTTACGGCCCCCCAAGCAATTTTCTGGAAATAGACGTATATGATCCACAAATCGTCGGAGTGGGACGGAACCGCTACACAACTTATGAAGTTCGCATGAGGGTATGTGTCGAAGCACGAACCTAAAACATGCTGTAGCTGAATTAGCTTTATTTTTGCTAAGCTAGCCGTTGACTACGGCGTTAACGCTAAACTATTAGCATGTTTAGCCGCTACGCTAAAGTCTGCGCAGAGACGCGACTCTCACTCTGATGCTGACTGTGGGCGCCTGAAGTGGCTCGATACGGGACGAGAGTAAAATGAAAGTCCGGTGATTTGTCGTCGGCCTCGCTTGTTTGCCTTAATGAGCGGCTAATGTTGTTAGCATTGTAGAAGTTTATTGAACATTCTCGATGAAACCAGTTGATTGCTGAGTTTATTATAAAAGATACAGATGCGTCCAAAATACTTTGATAACACATGAAAGTGAAAACACTCAATTTGCTGTGGTCTAAAACAAGCAGCATGAGTACAACATCGCAAAAATGCGATTTAGTTTAGGCCTGTGTGTTTACTTAAATTATAATATAACCAGTACAATGTTCATAGACTTGATATTTATAGTTCAAAGAAGCTAAATGCTAACTGGGCAATGTGCTGTCACTGCAAGAATAACAAGTGTATCATTGTCTACTTAGTCTATAAGTTTTAGAAAACAACAGTTTTGCCACACTTCACATTGCACTCTCACTGAAAATTCACAAACGCAGCAATATTTCGGGACCATGTACGGAAGCTGATGCTGACATTGTATTTGCGTAATTGGCAGTTATCAGGCCTGTCTTCTTCATTTTGTGATTCAACTCCTTGGTTCCCTCTTCACTACTAGTTCCTTGCTGCTGTTGTAGAAAAAAAAGAAAAGTCCAAATAAAACCACACTAGTCAAACTGATGCCAATCTGGATTTTGAAGCTTTGTGTTGAATTAGAACTCATAGTATATGTTTAGTATGCAAAAGAGCAATGGAAAGTAGTGTTGAATCTGCAAAACAAAAAGAAATGTTAACTCATGACATAGTCGAATTAATGCATCCATGAATATTAGTTGGTTTTAGGAAATTGACCCCACAAAAACTGCAAACTTTGAGCAAAAGTTAAGGTGCATTTTCAGATGCTGGGATTCAGTTATAATTAGAGCATATAAAGTTTAATGGAAAGATGAAAATTTTCAATAAAAATGTGACTTGATAATAGCATAGGCTAGTGGGAGGGAGGCTAAACATAGCACTAGATATAAATATAGTGATGAAATGTCTTTTAGTCTGAGTATTTTTCTGTTGTTCAGTAGACATTCTCAGGTTTGTTTGTTTTTTTTCTCCACATAGACGAACCTTCCTATATTCAAAATGAAGGACTCGTGTGTGAGGAGAAGATACAGTGACTTTGAATGGCTAAAGAACGAGTTGGAAAGAGACAGTAAGGTGAGTAAGCAATAATCTCATGTTTTAAGCCAATATTTAGGAGACTAGCTGAGAAAGCAGACAGCTGGAGTTACTTGGTCTGTGTTTTATTTGAATGGAATGATATGCTGTTTATAATTTAAAAGCAAGATTATGCCTTAAGTTTTTGTACTCTCATTAGAAATATTGGCTGTTTTGCTGTTATATTTTTAATTCTTTCATCCCATTCAGATTGTAGTACCACCTTTGCCGGGAAAAGCCCTGAAGAGACAGTTGCCATTCCGTGGTGATGAGGGTCTTTTTGAGGAGTCCTTCATTGAGGAGCGGCGATCGGGCCTGGAGCAGTTCATCAACAGGTCAGCTAGCTTCACATCCTCATTGGGTTGTTTTATTTTGTGAGGGCTGGGGGAGACTTGGTGACCCAATTAAAGAGCAATAACAGTAACTACGAGGCTACTTTGTCTAAGTTTAAGCTTGTGTTGATATATCTGGTTAGGCATCTGAGATGTTTCTTGTGCTAGCTTCATCTTTGTTTAGATACCAAAAACAATAGTTTTACGCATTTACTAGGGTTAGTAGGGCCTTATAAAATCTATTTTATCTTTTTCCAGATTCCATTTAATTTTTTCCCAAATTCAGTTTTTATTTGTCTAAATTCCACTTTTTCCATTTTTTTTCTCTGAATTCCACATTTTCATTGTAACCAAATTTATTAACCTAAAGTAAATGAAAATTATAGGGCCCTAGGTTAGTCCACACACAGCCTGCTCTGCTCCATTGAGAGAAAAAACACCATGTCCAACTTAATTAAATGTGTAATGTGTGACCTTCCATAAAAAGTAGGTTTTATGTTTCACTTTTTTTTTTATGGCTATCGGTCTGTTTCTGTAGAATTGCAGGTCATCCCTTGGCCCAGAACGAGCGCTGTCTTCACATGTTTCTGCAAGAGGAAACCATTGACCGTAACTACATTCCTGGAAAAGTACGACACTAGTTTCACTGAGGGAGGAGGTGGTGGGGAGACTCAGTTGGGGGGATAGGACAGTTTCTTGCCTTTCTCTTTCTTCACAACTTCTCTGTCTCTCTGCTTTTATTGCCTCTTCTTTTTACTCTGTACATTATTATTATTATTATTATTGCAAAATTAACCTTTGCATTAGAGTATGTTCTTCTGCTCTATGTAAAGATATACTGATAATGTTTCAGACAACTCTGACTTCTTTTTGTACATTTGTTTTATAACTTTACAGTAAGGAAAACCCCTCAGCAGTTGTTATGGTATAAAAAAACTATTTGGCTCTTAATTGCTACTTTTAAAAATAAAATGAATGTTGGGATTTGATAAATGTCACATCCTGAAGATTATAAAATAAAGTAAATAAAGTAGAACAATGTATAAACGTGTGTGCTGGCGCTAATGATTACCCTAATGTTGCATGCACACTGGTAATAAGAAATCTGATCTTGATTTGTTCTCTTTGTTTTTGTTTGTTTGTTTGTTTGTTTTAGGTATGAATGAAGTAAGTTTGCTTTATTTTATTCTGTCTGTAAGAGCTTTCTGGTTGCATGGGCACTCTTAAAGACTAAACGCAATAGTTCACAGATATTGAGTAATGTAACACTAATGATGTATCTCGCTGGCTTGTCTAAATAAGGCTAAAACCAAAGTGGGTTGCTGCAGTTTTATGAGTCAATTCTCATAAATGTCTTTATGATTCACATGAGCACCAGGATATGACCCTTTGCACTTTGCCATTTTTTTAATTTTCTAAATATTGTCAAAAATAAATTTTTCCTCAAAGTGCTGCAGCTAGGTGTTGCTGTTATTTGCATTGACACATGAATAATTGTGCAAAGTGAAATTGACAGTGACGAAATGTTTTTTTTTAATGTAGTTCGAATGAAACCAATTAACTTGTTTGGATTAGAGTTGATTTAAGATGGCAGCGGTCCACTGTGGTTTTAGCCCTGCTCAGACTAGCCATTAGCTTGGAAATTTGGTCAGAATGAATCTGTATTTCTTTAGACTGAGGTTGTTCAAAGAGCTAACAGGTAAGATATTAATTGTTAACCTTTATGCAGAACTCTTATTCAATTTATCAGAAGCACTGCTTTAATCTCCCAAAATACATTGAAGTAATCATAGTGTGCTGCAAAAAAAAAAAAAAAACATTCTGCAATCCAGTTTGGACGCAATGTCATAGCATGTAGATTAAATAATTTAAATTGGCTTTTTAAGAACAATTAAGTGTAAAGTTTCTCTGCTGTCACATAATCTGGTTTGCAGAAGTTAGTCCAGTAATGTAAAACGCATTAAAAGTGATGATTTGTCTTTTTAAAGTTATGTGAACTATTGTTTTATAAAGTACAAAGTATTTTATGTTGCTTGTAACAGGAGCTTTGCTTAAACTAATACAACTGCACGGTCATGATCAGTTGCACTAATTCTTGCCTGCATGGCACTTTTCACGCTTTCTTTGTCGCATTTTTATGTTTCACTGGGAAATTTCATTTGCATCATTTGATCATGATATTTCCTCATTTGCTGGTTTAGATCAGCATTTTCAGACATAGATGTATTGTGCAAAAAAGAACAAAAAAAAACATTTATCATTGTGTCATCTGTGTATTTGTTTTATTTACACCTTACATCTAAGTCTGCCTGCAGAATTTCAGTCAACTTCTGTAGTTCATTAAGCACAGGTTGTGTCCATACATGTAACAGTTACTATTTATTTATTCTGCTGTAGAATAATGAGATGTTCAAAGTGGTATTTCTGAATAAATGCAGGAATCCACTGGATTTAGTAAATACTTTATTCTCATCTCTGACTCCAGTCAGGTACAGCACAGGCCTCGGTGTAAGACCTTGAGCTAAGAACCCAAACAAAACAGCCCAGCAGACTTGAGCTAACCGAGCCTGCAAAACTCTAATCACTTCCAAAAACACTTCTAAACTTCAACATACGTAGAACGTAACTCATTTTTGTTTATACAGACAGAAAGAACATTGATAACACACACACACACCAACTCTTTGTCTGTTTTAAACTTACGGCTACAATGATCAGAAAGTCTAAAAATACAAAACTGCATCAACAACATTTCCTTCAACCCCTCTCAACATATATAAACTGTCAAATAAAACTGAAAGGAGATTTTATGTAGACTTTATAAAGAGACGTTTTAACAAAGATTTATTGCATCAGAATATTTCTAAACATTTCCCAAACCCATAAATTAAATTTTTTATTCCTCCCACACACAAAAATATTCATCATCAGGGTAACCACTCATGTAACCTTTTGCACTCTTGTAACTCCTCCTCTCCTTCCACAGAATTAAGACTCATAATGCTCTCTTTACACTCTTGTTTCCTCTCTTCTGCACATTTCTTTTTATTCGTCATCCAAAGGTTCTGTAGCTTTGTACCTAAAAAAATAATCTTTAATATCTCAAAAACTATAGCAGTCGCAAAGATTTTGAGAATTATTTTCATTTAAAAATGACTAACAAATTTTTTCTTTATTTTTGCTTTAGTTGTTAAAAAAGATTGTGATTAGTGTACATAAAATGAATAAAAATAATATAATGAATATTGATATTATTTCCTTGTTTATTTGACCAGATACTGGAGTTTGAAACCAAAATTAGTTTGTGGGGGGGGGGGCTCTCCTGCTGTTATTTTGTGGATCAGAAGGTTTGGGAACCATGGTCTAGAGAGAGTAACAACCCTGGTGTAAGAAAAATACAGCGTATAAAACTAGTATGCTTAGTTTAAAAAATAACTGTTATTTTAGTTATATAATTAGAATTAATGACAAAACATTGGGCTTCTTGGCAAAAGTTTAGTGTCATCCCCCACCCGACCCCAGACATCCATGATCTGCTGCTATGCTTAACTAAAGAAGCCCACCAAGACGGAGGCTCAAATTCACGTCTCGTTCGTAATAAACTGCACTGTCGTTGGCCGTTCCAGCGTATTTCTCTTTCAGTGGTCCGCAGCCCTACAGTTCACCTTTGGGGAGTTTTAAGTTTTGAGTTAAAAAAAAAACTGCATGCGGTCCTTTGTGACGTAAAGGCTCCCTATTAGAGCTGCATGTATTCAGTTTCCTTCTGACTGACTTATTTAATAGGTTAAAGAGGATGTTACAGCTAAAGAAAATATCTGGATTTGTCTTGGGCAATGCTTGCGCACACGTATATGAAAGAACCGCAGGAGTCGGCATGTTCGATGTTATTTCAGAACTCTTGGGTAATATTCGTTGTAATTTAAAACAAGAGTACAGCTTATGAGGAGAATCCTTATAGACTGTGTACCTATGTAACTTTTACACCTATTAGAAGAATAAATGTTGGCAAGCTGAAGATGTTGAGCTGTATGGACTCATCTTGTGATAGTTTCTGTGTAATCACTAAAGTGTAAAGAGCTCTGGTTTCATTTGTGTTTACGTCCTGTTTTCTCTCTTTCTCCATCTTGTCTCAAAGACAACCGAGCCTGCTGCACCTGCGTTTATTTCTACGTCATGTAAATCGAAAGCTGATGGGAAGGTCAAAGTGCAAATTACCTACAGCATATTGGAGAAACACAGCTCCACACGACTGAAGTCCATCATAAAAAACAAGTTCATGTGTCTTGAATCAGTCATTCCACATACTGTCTGTACATTATTTTTGTCATTGGTTAAAATAAAAATGCTATAAAAATGCTATATTTTAGTCACATCATGATTTATTAAACATTATTATGCCTTCTGTATATTTTTCAGTGGATTAGTTTAAGATGAGTGTAATTATCTGCTCCCTTTGGTGTTTTGTTTGCTATAGAAACGGTGTGATAATTTTCATGGTACACGTCCCAAAGTTAAGCAACATGTAGCATACTGAAAAACAAAAGACAGCAAATGTTTTGTTACTTGTTATTTCTCCATTTGGCCCTGCCAAATCAGCTACTGGGAATGAAAGTCAGCATGTCTTAGCACTGTGATAAACAGTTCATCACAACCTGTGTCTCATTGTTTAATGGCATATTCAGAATGTTGTTTTGTTGGGGTGGGGGTACAGAAGATGCATAACAGAAGGTTTAATATGTGCTCTTTCATTTCCCCCCCCCCCTTTTTAAAGCTTTACTGAATTTGTAAAGTTGAATACTACATGGTGTCACTACAGTTCCACAGTAGATGGCAAGGATCATCCTTGTTCAATCAGCCCACCAATAAATGTTCTGCTGCCTACTGCATCCTGTCTCTTTTCAGTTTTGGAGAAATAAAAAAAAAAATATTCCTAACTCACTTTTCTGTTTGTGATTTTTGTGTGACACTGGAAGAATCCAAAAGTGTGGCAGCTACTGACATTAACATCACTTTTTTTTTTTTTTTTATTAAAACATTTTGTTTAAAAGTTGGTACATGTTCAATTGGATCAGGAAGGTTTTAATCTCAGACTTTCTGACTGGAGTTTGGACATTTTTCCATTTCAGATCTTAATTTCCTTTTTTTCCTCCCCACTGGATAGTTTCCTCAGCAAGATTAAGTCTTTAAGATGACTGAAACTGTAAAGAATATTTTACATTTATTTACGTTGCTGGCTAGTTGACAGATTAGTGTTTTAAAAATTCATACTTTTTGCTCATTTTAGGTTTATAGTTTGTTTTAGCTGCTTCAACTGTTACCCATCAATAGCTACCTTTCACTGTGTTAATAAAATAAAAAATATTTAATAATTTTAATAAAGGTCTGCTGCAACAATGATTCTTGGCAATAAATCTTAGTGTTTGAAAGTCTATTCCCTTTTAAATGGTGCCACATTTGTAAGGAGCATGTGGGATGAGCAGTAGAGTTGAGTATGTGGGTTGTGTCATGAAAAATTTGTTAAATCTCTGCCAAACAGCGTGTTCTGTTGTTGCTATTGACACTTGTTTTGAGCTTCTGGTACCCCCAGGTGCTGCCAATCAGGTGCCCCAAATATACACATAACAAAGAAATGATCTTCCAAATACATGTTTTCTTGCTTTTTCTGCTTTTTTCCTCTCCAGGAGTAGCTGTGTGTAAAGAAGAATACTGTTTTATGCAACAAATTGCTGATGAGTTGCTTTTACAAACAAAAGTTCTGGACAAGCAAATCAAAGGTGACGAGTAAATTAGCCAAACACTTTAGTTACCAGTGAAATTACACAACTTCCTCAAAAGATTACTCTTGATGAATAATTTCTATTTCATTTGGACAGCATTGTTTCCGACAGTTGCGTAATTTTTCATGCAAATTACTAAGAAAATCAGTGGTTAGACGGAAGGATGATGGTGAACACAAAAAGTATTACAAAAAAAAGAACAAGTGCAAGATAAGAGATGGATGGATGGAAAAAAGGAATGTGTGAAGACAGTGACCTATAAAACTATTTAGCTTTGATGTCTTGGCCTTGTCCTGAGTAATGAAAGTGAGCAGACAGGATGGGTGCAGAGGGCCAGAGCAGAGATTAAGTTGTGTTTTGTTTGCCGGTTTAACCGTGGAGACCAGTGTGCATCCGTGACGCTTGCTGTATTTGCTGAGACACCCAGTTGGGTTAGCTTGATAAAGTGGAAGTAAATTGAAAGAGCAACTGAAAGCAGTGTGACTGGGCATGAACAAAAGGTGAGACGAATGGTAACTATAGTACCAATGAACGGGGAGGGAGGGTTTGGAGACAGAGAAATTAAAGTTAATAAAATTTACACACTCATTTATTATAAGTTACCTCTGTTCAAGCCATCAAGAACAATGAACGAGCATTGCTTGAAGGAATGCATATCACCCGCTGCCAGAGTTATGGTAAGCATGACATCATGCAATATTGCATCAGATTGTGCACGTTATTAGGCTTTGAATATGGACCTTTAGGGAAATTTAAGTTTGGGATTAGAAAGCTTTATATATTAATACATATGGCTTTGACAACACTTGTAATTTTTCAATATAACTGATATGAGAGGCAGAGGGCAATTCAAATGGTGTTATTTTGAGTAATCAACAAGCAACATAATCCTAAAATACTGAAAAATCAAATTTTCTAATGTCACCTTTGACCCTTCACCTGGTTCAGGTCACGAGTACATGTGCACTCAAGAAGGAAAGTTTGAAATCCGCTCCCCTTTCTTTGGAACAAAAACAGGGTAAAAGCCGGAAGACGCCCGATTTCCTTATATGGAGGTTGCTACTACAAGAGGAAACCACGTGCTCATGTACGCACGTTGAACGTCTTCATTTTTATCTGGCTTTCATTAGCTTGTGGATATAAAGTGATATTGGTTTGATTTTATTTATTTGAAAGCTTATCTGTATCGATTATTTCACAGTCTGAAATCTCATCAGAAACGTTTTTTTCGCGTGTTTGTATTTCCATTCACCAGCGTAATGCTCCACCTCCATTGCGTCAGTTTGTATACATACCGCCTCCTCCTCGCGCTAGAAGAGAAAACCAGCGCACACGCTCACATTTCATCAGCAACCAGCAGAGAAGTCGTCGTACTCATTCCGTCTTTGTCTTCGTACTCTCATAAACGAGAAGGCATTAAAGGTAAACTTTTACGGATGCGTTCTAACACGATTTTTAAAAAAATTCCTAAGTTGTGTTTTCATGTCTATTGTTTTTCTCCCTAGTTGTAACGTTCTGTTAAACAAGAAGAAGCAGACTGATGCAATCCACCTCGTGGATCAGTTGTAATATTCTTGGCGCAATGTTCGAAAAGAACATGCCGTTCTACACATTTAGCGGTTCAGTCATGATTTTATTGTCAAACCAAATGTATGCTACTTGTTGAGTCGCATCGAGCTTATTAACTGTTAGTTACAGTGTCCTAAATCAGCTTAGTTAATTTGTTATTTGAGCGGGGAATCAGCTGATGTAGTTTAGTCGGGCGCGTAATGGAAAACCCGAGAACAAGAGCAGAAACTGGAAACTTAATATGAGGTGACCATAGTGGAAAACTAATTTAAACCGTCTTATATATTTAAAACGCTCTGTTAAGACACTTGACTGTGTTGTCGCTTGAGGTTTTCATTCATTGTTTTGGTCTTAGCCGGTTAGCATCCAGTGCTAACGATGCACTGCGTGCTAGCAAGGGGTGGAATGTTCGGAAATGTTGCTTTCAAAGACCCTATAGCAGCATCGAAAATTGAACAAAACCCTAACGCAAACGTGCACATTATTTTAAAATATCTTCAAAGTATTGATTTTAAATGAAATACAAAAAGCTGTTGAAGCTGGAGTGATGCATTCTGGTTTCAAAAGAGAATAATATTTTTTTAATACATATTTTAAACCGAGCATGCTCAAATATTAGAAGCACCTTTAACTTCTACTGTTTTAATTGAACTACCAAAACCGAATCTAGCACACAGTGAAAATCAGCTGTTCAAACGTATTTTCTCGTTACGTTGCGTCAGTTATCAACTTGATTACGGAAAACACGACGCCTCTTTAAGCGGTACGTGGCACGTAGGTCCTTGCTGCTTCAGGTGAGAGGGATTTCTTCTCAGACAGTAAGTAAAAATATTTTAAACGTGTCGATTAATTTATTAGAATCTCGATCTCCTAACAGTCACGACTTGTCATCAATGTCAGACATCTTTCCGGGTTACCAGCCATGCTTCCTGCCTGTAGGGTGTTGCCATCGCGTCTATATTGCATCAGCCGCGCCTCTGTTACTACATAGTAGTAAAATAGTGACACTGTGGTCTAGTGAGATCCTCTTCTTGTTGTTTATTTTCTTTGTGTGTAGGTTAGCACAGTAAAGAAAATCCACGTCCAAAAACCTCTTACCCTAACAAGTTGAAGCCAAGAAGAAATGCCACATTTACGATATAGTATATTTCCCTCACGATCCTTTGCCTCAAATTGAATACACACACACACATATCTATTCACCTTTTACATATAATGTAAACGGAAAATTTAGTTTAACTGAGTGGTGATCTCACTTTATGGTCTTTAAAATGATCCTTAACTGATTTTTTTCATGTTAAAACAGTTGTAGTTACACTAATTACTTCAATACCCAGTTTAAAAAAAATGAGTTTAAAAGGCTAAATTAAAGGTGCGGTTAACTGTTGAGTTATGTTTGGTTTAATAAATGTGCACTGTGTAGCTGCTTCTATAAAAACACAATAATCAGTGTGTTTTCTGTATTATACATGCTACATTAGAGAACAATTTTTTTAATTTTCCTGCGCTGCAGCTTAGGGGGGCACACCTTAGCGTTTGAGATGTGGCCACTACGTGCCAAGCAGGTCAGTTATCCTCTTTGACCCTGCGTGGGCTTATGCTGCTGTTCTTCAGTCTGTTAATGTAAGTACTGTTGGCGTTGGTCATGGGAAAGTGAACAGGTTCTCTTTTTGTCACATTCCATTTCACAGAGAGAGAGAGCAGCTTTTTGGCAGGAGTTGTGGTTTCCCACCAGGTGACCTAAAGGTCTGTCAGTTCAGTCTCCGTGGTGGGTCTTTTCTCAAACACGTGAACAAAGCTGCACAAATCCCTCGTTTAGTTCTGTGTGGCTTTTTGTTATTAAAAGTGTATGTTTAAATAAATGGGCTATGCGTGACTTCAGACTCCTGGGAAATATCTTCGCAATAGCTGAAGAGCTGCTCAGCAGCCATACCTGTGCTGTCCAGGTGTGTCTTATTAGCCTGTCTTCTATTACTGCAATGGTTATAGTGGTGTTGAAAATGTACACACATTCTTTAGGGTCTTGCTTAGTCACCATCCATTTTTCTGGTGAATTTACTTAGGAAAATGTCTCAGTTCAGCAGCTGCAACTTCTGGATGACAGTTTTTTTCTAATGTTGCCCTTAGAAAGAGATTCTTTTATGCCCACTTTTTCAAGACTAAGCTTTGCAAGAATATATATACTTACACTCACAAATGCAGCATTTACATATTTTACAGTGGCTATACATTAGAACATATATTAGAGGTTAAGTAAGCAGTATGGTTGTGATCAGTTGCAGTCAAAACAAACCCATGTGTTGTTAAGGATGGAACAAGGAGCATCAACAAACTAAAATGAGGTTAGCAGGTTTGCAACTTCTCAGAATAATCCTCTTAACAGTACGTGGCACTTGCAGCAAAGCTAAGTCAGGGCTGTTCCTGTTATAACCGGAGCTCCTTTGGCCCTCCAGGATATAAAGGACTTTTCAGTTCATCTCAGCTAAGACAAAACTGCAAAACAAACACTGCTGCTGTAAACAGAGGGAAAATATAACATTATTATATGAACTTCCTAGTGAAGTTTTTGTCACATTTTATAGCAGGAAGTTAAAATATCTGCAAGTTTTACACCGGTCTTCCAGGTGCGTGTGTGCAGAGTGGCTAACTTACACCAAGGAACACTCTTGTGAAAACCACAAGGAAAAGATTAGGAATGAGCTGACAAGACTGAGGTGGCTTTAATGAGACCATCACATTCATATTTATGTCTATAAAGTAGAGACTTTAATGAAATTAAGGCTGTTTATTCCTCCTTATCCCATTTTAACCTCAGTTGCCCTCAAATACCTTTTTTTTGTCCTGAGTGAAAGCCAGTATTGTGGATAACACAGCCAGCTGGGCACTGCAGTTTGGTCAAAAATGTTTATTAGTTTAACCCGAACACCCTCAGATCTCAGATCCTGGTGTGCAGGTGGAGGGAGTGGTAGCGTTTCCATCATGCACCAGTTTCACATCAGTCTTCTGAGAACTAACTGTTTATTATGGCGGTTGTTTGGCGCTTTGTATTATTTGGATTTCATTGTTTAACACTGTTTGTCCTAATATTTCCCAAATACTTAACTGTACACGACAGGATGTTCTCTTTTGAAATGCTAGGGACGAGACATGCTTTGATTTTTTGGGATGTTGTTTTTGTGGTATTAATAGAATATTGTCTTTGTACTGAAACATTGTGAGAACTTGTATCCTGTTCTCTCAAAATGTGCCACGATTCAGACTACTTTTATTTATTGTCAATTTAAATTCTCGAACTGAAACTTTGAATAAACAGAATTTTTGAGCCAGAAGCAGACTCCAATATCTACACTGTGGCATGGACACAGCCTGGTTTGTGCAGTTGGTTTAAGGTTTCCTTTCTTCTCTTCACTAACTAAACAGTAAAGCAACTGAAGGGACTAAAATGTTAGGGAATCAAATGTCACTTACTTAAAGGCCTCAAAACAGAGTGCAACGTTTCTTTTTGGCATCACTCAAACACTTTAAATCCAGATCTTAAATCTGTTACTGCTTATATCTCAAACCTTTTGCTGTCATAAGTTAACATTTTGATATTCTGGGTAACTTTTGTTACATTTTTGGTTCTTTTGTTGAAACAGTTGCATCCCTACATAATCTTGCAAATCAACAATTGTCATAATCTTGGCTGCTTTTGTAAATAGTTATTAAATGTTGTCTCGTTTGCAGATAAGAGAAACTTGCTGCAGTGGCCTTGACTTTATAGGCTTACTTTGGGGTTGGAGCTGCATGTTCCAACAAGAGTGTTGCTAGGAATGATTGTGAGACTCTTACACATTTATCACATTATTATCACTAATAGTTTTCATTCATTTTCTTGTGATCTCAGAAAGAACAAAGAAGCATGTAAGATAACACGATGCAATGAGCCGTTTTAACCAAAACAAGTGCTGGGTTTTTACTTCTTGACATTCACACTCAGACACTTTAATATGTGCAAAGCTCTGGTGGTCTCAGGGTTTGTCTCCATGATTGTGTGAAATTCCAAAAGTTATGAAGTTGTGTCTTAATCTACTTTTGAAGGAGCGTGTCAAGGTACATCAGGGTGGAAATCTACTGATCAAGCTTGTTAAAGCAGTAGGATTTTATTGTCCTTAACCAACACCTATTCAAAGAAACTACACCTACAACTTAAATACTTTTTTACATGAGTGCATCAGTGGAATCTGACAGAACCTGCTGCATCCAGTTACTATAAATGACACCCATTGCATTTTTCTAGGGGTGTGTTTTGTTTCCGTAATGTTAGCTCGTTATCTAACCTTGAACAAATGACACACATATATTCATTTCCTTATTTTTTTTTTGTTCAGGTAACACGTGTATACTTCACAGTATTGACACTATCTGACTCATCCAGATGGGCTCTTCTAAATGTCCTTGAACTGTTGTGAACTGTTCTTGTGTTTAGCAAAAACTGGTGTAATGTTTCTATTTGTCGTTTATCGTTTCCCGAACTTGACAGACCCCCTTACTACGTACGTAATGAGGTTGCTGTCCTTGAGGCCAGTTTTCTTTAGGTTTTTTTTTTTTTTGATTTACTGTTATAAGAGACAAGGTACAGTCCAAAGGGTCTAAAACAACACTTCTTTTTTATTTTACTGTTTACAGTAGCAAATTTTATCAGCCATTCTCCAGTGCAGCAGGTTCTCGTTATCAGACTGCTGGCTCAGGCTGTCCTCCCCGTCGTGTCTCCATGCTTTCCCAGGCTTCTCCCCTTGTGCTGAAATAACAGGACGTCAGGGTTAAACAGGCCTTTCTCGCAGCGAGGAATTAAGCTAGGTGTTTCTTTTGTTTTCTCACGGGTGTGTCACATTCCAGGTTTATTTATTAAAGCAAAAAAATTAAGACCGGGCAGACTAGAGCAAGGTCTTAGTTTGGATTCGCGAGGTCTCTTGTGTGCCCCACTGAGTCTCATGATGTGATACTAAGCTGGAAAAAGGTGGAAGATTGGGATAATTCCTGGAAGTTGCGCAACGTGTAATAATACAGGTTATCGTGTGTTGAATCTTTTCCCCTCCATTCTTTTATAACTTTCTCACTGTCAATTATTTTAGAAGTGTAGCACAACTCAGGTAATTTTCCAGCAGTGTTTCTCTTCCTTTTTGCCAACACCTTTTTTAAATTAAGCGCCTGAAATTATATTGCAGAAATTATACATTTTGTGAAACCTCTGCCTTGGTTTCCTTTTTTATATAACAAAAAAATGTCAAAATCTGTGATTAATTGCAAATGCAGAGCTGTAAGATATGTAAGCTTTGGCAGGTGCTGAATAGATCTCTGTTTTGAGTTGGGGTTTTTCTTTGTATTTCCTTACAGGTCCTAATCTGCTGCTGCTGCGAAATACTGTTACCACATACCTGCTACTTCCTGCTCTGTGTACTCAAGTGACTCTCACCTAAGTGAACACACACACACGTCAGAGGACCAATAACTAAGTACTTGACTTGTTTTTCCTTCCAATCTGTCCACAACACTTCATCAGTCCTGAGCTAAACTGTGTCTCAGGTGTTTTGTTTACACAGTCAGTCACACTCACCCACACACTTAAAGTATTTAAAACTCTTAGCCCGGTCCTACGCCCACACTCAGTCACAGCCAACATGGCCAGCAAGCTGTCCAGCTTTGGCAAAACCCTGCTGCGCCGCCGGGCATTAGACTGTTCCAATGAGGAGACCCCATTCGCTCGCTGCTTGTCCACCCTGGACCTCATCGCCCTGGGAGTGGGCTCTACATTGGGTGCCGGCGTCTACGTCCTCGCTGGCGAGGTCGCTCGGGAAAAGGCGGGGCCGGCCATCGTCCTCTGCTTCCTCATCGCTGCTCTGTCCTCTATGCTGGCTGGTTTGTGCTACGCAGAGTTTGGCGCCCGCGTCCCCAAGACGGGATCCGCATACCTTTACAGTTACGTGACGGTTGGAGAAATCTGGGCCTTCATCACGGGATGGAACCTCATCCTCTCATATGTCATAGGTAAGCTCTAGTCTCCGTGAACTTACTGGAGATCAGGTTGCACTAAAAGGTTCTCATAGGTTTGCTTTTCCTTCTGTCTAGGTACGGCCAGTGTGGCCAGAGCTTGGAGCTCCACCTTTGACAACCTGGTTGAACAGAAGATATCTGGCTTTTTTAAAGCCTCCATGGCGATGAAAGTACCAGGTGGGGTGCTGGCAGAGTACCCTGACCTGTTCGCTTTAATCCTGGTCCTGCTACTAACTGGTGAGTTTCTTGTGCCATTTTCCCTTTTACTTGACTAAAATGTTTAAAGGTTTTAGCTTTGATTCAAACGATCTGGGTAAATAACACCCTTAATGGTTGAGCTCCGAATGACCCAGCTAAATGGATGATTACTGCATAGCAGACAGAACAGTCTTCACACTGTTCTCACAGCTAATGTGACATGCCAGGAGCAGTGTTAGTAAGAAGGACTGCTGTCGCTGAGTGATTTGTTGGAGGTGTTAAAGCATGAACATATCCACCCACGTAGCAGACCATGTAGCTGTTGATGCTGAATATCAATTCCTTCTCCTCACTTCCTGCCCTTTCTGATTTCAGGGCTTCTGGCCTTTGGAGTGAGCGAGTCTGCACTTGTGAACAAAATCTTCACAGGCATCAATCTGGTGGTTCTGGGATTTGTCATCATATCCGGCTTTGTTAAGGGGGACACAGCCAACTGGAACCTTACAGAAGAAGACTACCTCAACTTCAAAAACACCACCTCTAATTTCACAAAGTGAGTATTTGACACCTTCCTCCAGCAACAAGAACAGCATTTTCCCTATTGCAGTTTCTACAGGGAATATCTTCCTGTGAGTTAGTGCTTAAAAAACAATGCAACCAACACCTTTGAATGCTTTTATTTCTTCTGCTGCTCAGATTGGAAGAGGAGTTTGGTGATGGTGGTTTTGCTCCATTTGGCTTAAAGGGAATCTTGAGTGGTGCTGCCACCTGCTTCTACGCCTTTGTGGGCTTTGATTGCATCGCCACAACAAGTGAGTATTTGGTTTATTTTCCAAGTAGGGGTCTCTGTAGTACAAAGGGGGATTTTTTTTTGTGTGGCTGGAGTTTGTCCTAACCGTGATTGGCAGAATTTTTCAAAAGCTTGATTGGTTGACTTATCTTGTGGAGGAGTTAAAAGATGAAGCAACGGTAATAGTACAAATATTGTGAACTTAAAATTTGGTGTGACTACCACCATCCTGTCTGGATTTTTGACTAATATTAATATTCATATTAAAAAATTCCATTCAAATTTTGTAAAGTTAGCACCCCTCCTGTCTTAAGTTATGACCCAAATTAATATTTATATTTCAAAATATAGGTGCTTTCTGACCTAGCTACCCCCCCAAGCTGCCCAGTGTTTTTCAAACCCCACCTAAAACAGTAAATCTGACCAATCATCAAACTCCTCCCACACACCAAGAAACTCCCACGTAGTATCTGCAGAGACCGTCTTCTCTTATCTTCTCATATTAATTAAGAAGTAGTTTGTTAAAAGTATGGTAGGTGATCAAGTATAAATGCAAAGTTTATATTTAATTAGAGTGACACCACATACATGGTGGTCAGATATTTAATGGGTGCAACAGAAAGAAAAACATCCATCTTTTTTTTATTTCCAGGCGAAGAGGCAAAGAACCCCATGCGGTCCATACCCATCGGCATCGTGGCCTCGCTGCTCATCTGTTTCTTTGCCTATTTTGGCGTTTCTGCTGCTCTGACTATGATGATGCCGTACTACCAGCTGAACACCGACAGCCCTCTGCCCGAAGCTTTCAGTTACGTCGGCTGGGCCCCCGCCAGATACATTGTGGCTGTGGGTTCTCTCTGTGCTCTGTCCACCAGCCTCCTAGGCTCTATGTTTCCCATGCCTCGGGTTATTTACGCCATGGCCGAAGACGGGCTGCTGTTTCGTTCTCTGTCCAAGATGAACACCCGCACAAAGACCCCCATCCTGGCCACCATTGCCTCTGGTATTGTTGCAGGTGAGACACCGTCCTTTGCTTGTTAATAATCCGTATATTTGTTTGTCGTGTTGATATTCCTCAGCTTGTTGGCTGTCTGTGCTCTGTCATTCTGCTGCTGTCAAGAGTTGTTGATTATAGTCTGCGAAGGTTACAGCTGCGCCTCCTGTCTCAGCTCTGTCCATCAGACTGACAGTTCAGAATCAATAACGCCTCCTGAAACAGGCAGCGAAAACAGCAACTCAGATGTTTTTTGTTGTCTTGTCTCCTCCCACACCCCTTACATACATCACTCTAAACTTTACAGTGTGACTTTTCTAAAGTCTAACCTCTAAAATCCCTCCTTGCAGCTCTGATGGCTTTTCTTTTCGACCTGGCAGCCCTGGTTGACCTCATGTCTATAGGAACTCTGCTGGCCTACTCCTTGGTAGCCATCTGTGTCCTAATTCTGCGGTGAGTACATTTTATTCTCTGCTTTTCATTGTTATATGTGTGTTATAATGGCTAATGAGCTAATGCCATCAGCTTGTACCCATAAAGCTACTTTAAAATCGTAGTTATATCATAATCTGTTGAGCTGCTGTACAAAGGTCGCAGAAGTTTTAGACACACAGTTTTCATGTAAAACTGTGTTTGGTTTAAGAAATGTTTTTGATGATTCTTCCTGTAGGTATCAGCCAGGAAATCTGAATTCATCCAGTCAGATGGAGAAACTGGTGGAGATGGTGGAAGGGGAGAAGGTGGCTGTAAGTGGAGGGGACAGCAGTGACGAGTACGGCCCAGAGATGGAGGGTAGACCACTTCAAGAGACATTCACTGCCAAGCTGCTTTTCAGTCCAAGCGGAAAAACCCCAACAAAGACCTCCGGGAACATCGTCTACATTACCACCGCTGTCATCTGTAAGTTTGTTTTGTAGCAGGCTGAAAAACAAAGTAGTATCATGGCATTATTCACAGTGGCGTGAATAAATCTTTTTCTATATTCTTTATTGTGTGTTTGCAGCGGTTCTCATTACTGCACTCTGCATCATCCTGGCTAACTGTCTGACAGAACTGTTCCAAGGCCATCCTGGTGTTGTAGTCCCTTGTGTTATCTTAGTTCTGCTCTGTGTCGTCTGCATTATTATCATCTGGAGGCAGCCGGAGAGCAAAGAGGCGCTCACTTTCAAGGTAAGCATCGCACCCAAAAAGCCAGAGATTTTGTTATTTCGATTTTTGTTTTTGTTAGTTTTTGTTTTTGTTGATTTATATTCTCGCTGCTGAGCTATAAAATTTATCTTTGTTTTCTCAAGGTTCCTCTGCTTCCCTGGTTGCCCCTGTTCAGTGTTTTCGTCAACATCTACCTCATGATGCAGCTGGACTTTGGTACATGGGTTCGCTTCGCTGTCTGGATGTTTATCGGTGAGTTTCAAATGTCACAATCTTTTTGTGTGTGTGTGCTCTACAGCAAGGGTTAATGTTTTATAATGACCTGCTGAATCTTTTCTCTCCTTCTAGGTTTCCTCATCTACTTCCTCTATGGAATTAGGAACAGCAGTGTGGCTAACAGGTCGTCCCCACGCAAATATGAGCCGGCGCTGCAGAACAAGAAGCCCATTTACACAGGCGCCAATGACGAGAGCGACGTGGAGGCGGGCAGCAGCCCCTGATGCAGACTGACACAGACCTGAGGGGCGCTGAGGAGCATCTACACTCAGTTTTTGATCATCTGCAGTGTAGGTGGCTTGGAACGCTTCTCTTAGTTTTAAGGGAGGGAGAGGCAAGAAAACAAATCGCCACACACATCTTACCTCTAACTTGGAGGCTGAGTAACTTGACTACTGGACGCTGGGACAAAATCATTTCCTGGACCACCTGTCTGATTTTCAAACGTGGTTTTAATTAACCACAACAGACTTTTACCTGGCTATAACACATTCTGAATGGACGTAACTCATCATATCAAAATCAACAGTGTTTTGTTTTTATTTTCTTCGTAAATGAAACTGGAATGCTGTTACATTTTATTTGTGTTTACTGTGAGCAGAACTCTCTAGAACCATACGAACCACAGTGTAAATCTGTCCGACCTGTAGGGTTCGTAAAACCAGGGCCCAGAAACAAAGTGACAGATGAAAATCAATCGCTTCTTCTAGGTGTGATTCCGTAAAGTAAATGTGTTTAGTTAGTGTGTCAGCAGTCAGACTGTTGAGTTTACAGTGTCAGTCATCGCAGGTAGCTCAGTAACTTCTGGTTGATGTTAAGGTTTAATATTTAGAGATAAAATCCAGACGACTTGAGGTTTAAAACACTTTTGCCCAAAGAACAGCTGTAGGTTAGATGTATGCTTTTAAATGAGTAAGGAATTACAACACATGCATATATTTTTCTGTAGTGTTGACACTATTTTATAGTGTTGGCAGACATTCTGTGGCCTTTAATATAAACTTGTATGACTCAAAACTAAAATATTTTAGAAATCAGAAAACACAACAAGCTGTATTATCATCCAAATTGCTTATGGATTTTAAATCTTTTTTTTTTTTTTTTTTAATGTAGGGTTAGAGTTGGTTTTATGAATATCTACTACAAAGGTTTTTGTTTTTAGTTCCCGTTAAAACTTCTTGGCAGCTTTGTCTGTTAAGCTTCCATCACTTGTATTTTATTTTTTACAACTTTTGTCAAACAGAAATGTTAATATTTAAGTCTTTTATAGTACTGCCTTTTATAGTTTTATTTTCTCTGTGTTTTATATATTATTTTCAATGAATGTGTTCTTTAGATGTTTATGTGTACAGTTTTGCTGATTTTTTTTTTTTTTGGTTTGTTGGTTTTTATTTTTTATTTTGTGTTGTCACATCCTTGTCACCTAGACTGAAATTATTTTTGGGAACTCTAATCCGGAAGAAGTTGGTCATTAAATTATTTGAGAACAGATTTATGCCCCCAAATTTTTGGAGTCCGTTAGATAACTTATTATTTACATTGATATCGTTTGTTATCGTGTTTTACTGTAGTGTACAGTATTTGTCCAATTGAATTTTTGTATAATGCTGTAAAATATGCATATATATCTTTTTTCCCCTTTTTTAAAAAAATATTATTTTAAATGTAATTTGTGACGGTTTTGTAAATTACACTTGAAGGATTTAATGCTGCTGAAATCCAAATAACAAGATTTGCTCCTGTGGAAGCAGAACTCTTAACAAAATGTTCCTAAAGAAGAAAGTTGAGGATAAATTCACACATTGTTTTCCTCTAGGATGAGTCTAAACTATTGTCTAAAACACTAACTGGCATTTAGACAAGTGTAGATTTGTCACAGGGTGAATGTGACCTTTTCTCAGAATTTCTGACCAAACATGAAGAAATCCACAGAAATCTGTCAGTAAATTGTCATCTAAATGCTTCGTGATGAGTCTTTGACTCACCCTCGTGCCTTTTGAGTCCAAACATCTCCCTGTTCTGTGCTGTTTTCATTAACAGCAACACTTTATCTTTCTCCGTTTTATATCCTGTACATATTGCTGTCATGTAAAAAAAATGAACTTTTTAAAATAAAGTGATTAATGCAGTTTGTTTTTTAATGTGTTGTTTTTTTCCTGCAATTCTGTTAGAAGTTGCAGTTTGGCTATGAATCAGCAGTTACTCACATACTGCACAGAGCCAAACTTTGTGAGTTTACAGTTTGTCTACTTTTACTTTCAAACTGGCCAGAAGAAAGATGAAAGTAACTTAGTTCTTTTGTTTGTTTATTTATTTAATTTTGCTATCAAGATTTCAATTTAGCCAGAGGGGTGAAAGAGGTGGTACTTGCCACTTCTTGAACCTGATTAGCCACCCCAGGTGATTGACAAGTCCCTGAATGTGACTTTGACAGATAAACAAATAGAAAAACATTGTTTAATTGGCCTTACATATTTATCAAAATTTGTATTTATTAGTTTATGTATTCTGTATATTTTATATTTAAGTGCCTGTGACATGCATATATTTCAAACACAAAAAGTAAAAAAAAAATCTTTATATTTAAGAAACTTGGCATAATGCACATGATTTTACCCATTTTGTCACATAACTGGCATTTTTTGGCTCAGTCAAAGTGAAACAGGAAGTGACATCAAAGGGGAACTCTTTAAGAAAGGGGATTCTCTGATCTTTGTCTTCATATCTCTGATAGTGATCCAAAATAATCTAAAGAAACATCAGATTCTTCTCTACAGTCTGTGTTAATTGGTGTAGTGATGCTCTGTTCACATGGAAACATTCCCCTTTGACATCACTTCCTGTTACTTCACGTACGAATATTTCAACAACTGTTCATCTCAGCGGCGTGAATTTTTTATTTTTTGCAACATGTTCTCAATGTTATCTTTCCAAAAATGCATTCATATTTACTTCAAAAAATATCAACGTCACAGGCACTTTAATGTATGTTGGAGCAAAGAACCCACTAAAACATTATGTTTTAGTGGGTTCTTTGCTCCAACATATGGCCACACATGGCCTTAAAGACCAGGGTTGGATGCCCAAAGCCCTGCTTGAACATGTCAACAAATTAAAAAAAGCCCATGGCATCTAAAGTCCTGTGTTCCTGTTCCTGTATGGAAAGCAGTGGTGCCTCCATAAATTATTTAATGAGGACTCAAAAGGTGTCTGGCCTCTTTTCTTATCTATTTGTTTTCATATCTATGCCATAAAAATAAAGGGACATATCCTACCATACAAAACAAGGCGATAGTAACTGGAACTGATAAGGACTCTGTATGATAAAAACGTTTTAAAAAGCCAACATTTATCAGCGTAAAGGTCTGTGCTTAACTGGTTTGGATTAGAAATGAGAACAAAAGGAGTTTCCAGCTCTGCTGTCTTCTCTAAAGTCTCAGGCTGCTCTCTAGTGGTCAAAAACATCATGTTGGTGATTGAAGCTCAGATATAAATCCTTATAAATGCAGTTTTATTTTCAAACACTTCATTTAAAAAAAAAAGAGTCTTCAATTGAGTTTTCCAGTGATTTATTATTGATGAAACTTGTGCTGTCATAAATCCAGAGTCACAACAACATCAAACAGTCAACTCTGCCAAGGTTTGGTTTAAAATGAATTATTCACACTTGGTGTAAAATGATGTTTCATCCAAAAGCACTCCGAGTCTCTTTCACTGTACAGTTTGAGAAAAAGCCTGAAATCTGGGTTAGATTGATTTAAATAATAATTTTGTTTGTGATGATGTTCCACAAACTCTTCATTTATGTTACTTTATCTTACAATGAACCAGTTTATTTTCTTTAGAAACCTTGAGTTAGAGGCATTCATTGACTTGAAGTGCAGGTTTGATTAAATCTACGACTGTTTTTTGTTTTGTTTTGTTTAACAGATTTCCAAACATCATTTTCTGAACGCGTTGAGCCACAAAGTGTTTCATTGTGTTGAATAAAATGAATAGCAGCAGACTAACTGATGTAACATTTCAAAGATTACAGCTTGGTTTCAGCTGAGATGGATTGGGATTTGTTTATAAAATTAACAAAAAGTTGATTTCCATGTTAATCAGCTCCAGCTGTCAGAGCTCACAAATCACAAAACGGTGTAAAAATGAAGAATGATAGAGCTGCACAATATATTCAACATTTATTAGTCTATATTGCACTGAATTGCATAAACATCATTTCTTTTACTTTTATATTTATAGTGGCATTCAGGCTATGCTAATAATTTATTTCCAGTTTGGCAGTGAAGGCCACACCTGGTTCAGATCATAGTAGCCAAGATGCTTAAAGCACGGGGGTCATTGCAATATTTAACACTAATCACGAGTTCTTTTAATATTGTGCAGCTATTATGCAAAACATGACCTAATTATTAAAAAAGTGTGGAAAAGTAAATGTCAAGTCAATTATCTTTAGGTAATGTTGTTTCACAACTTATATAAAACACTTCGGAGGTGCTACAGTTGTGTTTTCCTGGAGTCACCACTAAACCATTTAAAGACTGTACCTACAGCAGAGATGAAGTTCAAAGGGCAGTGAGTGAGCTGCCTTCTGACCGCAAAACAACATATTGTTTCACCCAGCAGTCAGATATGAGCACAGAGCAGCTTCTCAAACATGGACTCGGTTGTTTTATCAGTCAGTACAGATGTGGCTCTCCTCTCTGGAACGTGTGCACACAAGTATTCAGAGCATGAATCAGAGAGCTACATGAAGGATGGATGAATTCATCTAGAAACTGGCTACAACGAAAGCAGCCACTGGAGTTTTGTTCCACACCAGGAAAGGCCAACAATAGCATAAAGCTGAAGTGGACACACATGCAGACTGAAAGGTCAAGGTCAGGATGCTTCTTGTGCTTCTGTTGGGGTGGGGTGGAATAATCAGGCACCTGATTGATAAAACAGTACCTTACATGTAAACAGGAAAGGATTGAACAGTCCCAACAGCTCCTGTCCTGAAAGCAGCTGCAGCAACAGGAAGCTCAGGTCCAGTTAGTTTCTATGTCCCGCCTCCCGCCTGTCAGTAAATCAACAGAAACACTGCCTGCTCCCCTTCGTGACCTCCTCGGAGGAATGAACCGTGTTGGGAACAAATCCACTCTTGACACCTTCCCAGCCGTCCTGGATCTCGATGTCCCCGCTGCGCACCAGCTCGAAGATTTCCCGCGTCAGCTCCACGAACGCCTGAAACACAAAAGAAATACATCAAAACGAAAACTAGATGTTGCTTATCAACAGGGTTCTCAAGTTTTGTATGATGAATAAACTCAACCCTCCTCTTTTATCAGGGATTTTATTTTAGGGCAACAGTATTAATGAAAAAATACAAAAAAACTTTAATTAGAATTATGCTTACATTAAATTTACATTCTGCTAGGGCAGGATCAGTGGCAGCTTTGTACATATGTGATTCATTTGGGTCTCCTCTCTGCTCTGACTGCAGACTGGGTTTGCAGCACAATCTGTCAATGCTTGGGAAGTGGGAGGGGCTTACAGCAGCACAGGCTGCACACTAAAGACAGTAACTGCAGAACAATTGGTGCTCTCACACGTATTTGCCAAAATCTCCATAGCACAGAAAAAGTCTAGATTTGCTTAGAGTTGCCTTTTTAAAGTCACTTAAGGGGTCTGAAAACTTGCTAGATATAGTGACAAAGTTAATGAGAAAACACTGCAGCTTCATACTTACATACAACAAATACCTTTAATTCTTCCCTGGATCAAGATTTTTGAAACTATGAGTTTGAAATGAAGCAAAACGGCGAAATGAATTCCAAACCTTCTCCACGTTGATGGCGTCCCGAGCTGATGTTTCCACGTAGCGCATCCCGTAAGCCCCCGCCAACTTCTCTGCCTCGTGCTGGCTCACCTGACGCTGGGCCTCCAGGTCACACTTGTGGCCCACGAGCAGCAGGACGATGCTGTGCGGCTGGACGTGGCTTCGTGCCTCCTCCAGCCAGCTGTGGACGTTTTGGAAGGAGCGGTGGTTTGTGATGTCAAAAAGCAAGAGGCCGCCCACTGAGTTACGGTAGTAGGCTCTGGTGATGGACCTGGAAGGACCAGATGGTGATGCTGTGAAAGACTAGTAAAAATTTAAAAAACTGGAAGAGTTAACTTTTCATATTTTGGTGTGAAAACATGTATGAAAAGATTGTGACGTGTGTACCTCACCTGAACCTCTCCTGACCCGCAGTGTCCCAGATCTGAAGTTTGATCCTTTTTCCTGGCTCGATCTCCACCAGGCGAGAGAAGAAGTCCACGCCGACGGTTGGGTCCGACACCTGGGCGAAGCGGCCCTCTGTGAACCTCCGGATCAGGCATGACTTGCCCACAGTGGAGTCACCGATGACAATCAAACGAAACTGGTAAAGCCATATTGTCTCCATGTCTCATGAGAACAGAATCTGTCACAGAGAAGATCGTAGGAGGTCCAAAGTCAAAGACTGAAATGACTGAGCAAGGAAGCAAATCCTGACACTAACAAAAACGAATGGTTTCTAAAACATGTAAGAAGAAAAGAAGTAAAATCCTGTCTCAGAATCCACATACTTGATGTAACTAACAGCTGTTTGTCTCTTTCCATGTATTTGAAAAAAACTTGTAGCTAATTCAGATTTACAGAACTAACTGTATTGATCATATGGATAATTCCTGGATTATGATGAGACAATAGGAGGCTCAAACCATCTTAGCTGCATCCATGTGATTCACAGATGGCTGATCTAATTTGGGTGGAAGAAAGGAGGGGGAGGCCACTCCTCTCTGCCTCAATAAACAGTGGCGTAGTCTACCCCATGTGGATTTTAAAGTGGCTGAAAAACACACGAGCCACTGGAGCAAGCCAAATAATAAAGAAGCTGAATACAGTGCCACAAATAAAACATAACCGATGTTACTCAACTTTCCTTAAATTTACTAACACCTTTATTACAGGAAAACATGGTTAACTGTTATAATTTCAATTGTCTGCCCATATAGAGCATCTGTAGACGTTTAGGACACAGATAAATAAAAATCTATAGATCCTCACTTACCTAATGGAGAGCCCAGCAGCTGCATTAAACAAGCCCCATGTTGTGTCTTCTCAAAAAACGACTAGCAGTGCCTGTTTTTACAGAAATAACCCTGTGAGAATCAGCAAAGTTAACCGGTTCAGGATCAACATCCAGGCTTTTTTAAAGCGTAAAAAATCTGGCAGTTGAGTGAATGAAAGACAAATGGTGCGAGCTGCGGGACTGTTTTTTCCGAGTTAATGAAATGGCAGCAGGAGGACAGCACAACAGCAGCAGCATCCCTCACACATCCCTCTTCCTCTCCCTCATCAGCATCAGAACCGTAACTGTACATATAACAGCGCAGCGAGAAACTCTATGGATGCTGCGTTCAAGGACTGCGGCGACCGATTAAAGGTCGTAATATGTAAGATAAATACGCAAATATAATTCAACAAATCTTATTTTTAGCAAGATGACAATATTTAGATGTTATAATAATTAGGCACTGTTTGTAAGGTTTTATTTGTGTATTAATTTAACAACTGTATTATTAAATATGTCAAATTTACTAGATTACCCTGTTTATTTTACAAACAAAACACATTGTAAAACCAGAAATGTTAGCAAATTGCACTACTTTTGTAAATAATCAAAACATATTTTATGTTACAGGATACCAATACAAACAATGATATAATATTGTTTTAAGTGAAAAACAAAATGAAAAGCTGTAGTTTTGCACTGAGTTTGATTTTTAAAATAAATATTTTGTTTTTACATCAAAACACAACCAAATGCAGACTGATCTCAGAATTCAAAAAAAGAATGCACATTTCATTAGATAAAAAACACTAAAACACACATTGTTTCAAACTCAATTAAATTATGTTGTGCAAAAATGAAGAAAAATTAATATGAATGAAGACAGAAAATTAAAAATATAAAAGTTTATTTTATTGATAAAGATTAGCTTAATTTATGCGTTGTTTGTTTCTTATGAATAAATGGTAACGGAATTGTATGATTTTATTTTGTTTTTAAAGGGGATAATACGCTCTAAAACGAGGCTGAGACTGAAGCTTATATTTACGAGCAGCGCATGAACGCACCACCAACTAATCAACATCTGAAGACGAAAAGGTTTTAAAACTTGATTTAAACTGTCATGGCGGTGAGTTTCTCTTGTTATTTCCGCTTTTTTCTTTATTTAGGAGCGACGTGACTTATTATACGTAATATTAAAGAACGAAAATCCTAATTATTTGTTAAAAACTTACATTTCGTAACCCTTTCTTTTGTAGTTAATTTACACTGTCAAACTTATCAATCTCCTGAAGTTTCTCTCACTTTTTCGTCCTATATATATTTTTTTTCCTTGTTGGAGCCACGCAGCAGGAGCTTTTGTTTAAAATCCTGGTTGTCGGAGACTTAGGAGTCGGGAAAACGTCCATTATCCAGCGGTACGTTCAGCAGGTCTTTTCCCAGCACTACAGAACCACCATCGGGGTGGACTTCGCCCTGAAGGTGCTTCAGTGGGACAGGGACACTGTGGTCCGGCTGCAGCTGTGGGACATAGCAGGTCAGTAACGCTTCAACCCAAATACAACCTCTCATTGAGATGTTTTATTAATACAAACCCTGAATAATGGGAGGCTTTTTTTTACTGCAAAATTTAAAAATAAACACAATTTCTTTTAAATTTTGCTGCAGGTGTAGAACAGGAAGGCTTAATTTTAACCACTAATGACAGAAAAACAGTGTCTGTCCCCTGCATGTCTGAGTCCTTCCCTGCATTTGATGCCTGGATGTGGAATGTTGTAGATTTTTGTGCCTGGCTGAGACTCAGTAATATCCCTCACATGATAGCAGCTACTGTAGCTTAGACACTCTGACACAGGCTTTTTGTTCAGTAATAAAACACGATTCTTGTGTTTTTCTGTATCTGATGTCTGTACTTGTTGTACCAGGGCAGGAGCGGTATGGAAACATGACTCGTGTCTACTACAGGGAGGCAGTTGGAGCGCTGGTGGTGTTTGATGTTACGAGGGCCTCCACATTTGATGCTGTGCTGAAGTGGAAGGACGACCTGGACTCCAAGGTGTCACAGACTGAGGCTTTTTCTTTCCTTCTTCTCTGTTTGTTGTTAATGCTGCCTTTCAACAGCTATACAGTAAGTCAGGGATTGGCATCATAAATGAAGGACAGGGCCACAATTTTTTGTTGTCACCACCAGAGGGCGACACAGCACTGCACACTTACCCATAAATAACAAAACTGCCATTTTATATATATATATATATATTTATTAAACCAACATACAGTGCAGTAGCTAAACATATTTAATGCTCAAACGCACATATAACTGTTGTACTCTTGTTCATTAAACATGAATACAAAATGTTTGAAGCAAACAAACAAAAAAAACACTTACTTTAGCGAGCTGAAGTGCAACAGCATAGAAGGCCTTGAGCACAGACTCCTGTGATTCTGGTAAAAACTCACTGTTGTTTATGTACTTGCAACTCAGTAAACTTCTCATATTTAGCTTTGTGCAATGTGTTGTAGTGGTGACTTATATTAAAACTATTCATGGCAGACAGTATCTCTAAGCAGACTAAATGCATAGATTTGCCTTGAAATTCTGGGAACAGAATAGTCTAACTTCATGCTTAAATGCACATATTATATATATATATACACATATTATTGTTCCAGTTTTCTTTGCTTTCTTTTTGAGTGGGTGGAGAGGTGCAGGACTGAAGTCACCCGCAGGCCAGATGCAACTTCTGTCCCCTGCATACTCTGTCTTCACTCCAACTACCTCCATGTCCTCTCTAATTGCATCCATATCTCATCTTTGTTTTTTTTTCCCCTGACAACTACATCTCTATCATCCCCCCCAGGATTTTCTATGTCCCTGGCATTAGTTGTCATGTAACCCATCTCTCGTCTTTCCTGAGGTGACTTTGAACTACGGCAGACCCGTTCCAGCAGTACTCCTGGCCAACAAGTCAGACCAGACGGCTCCTCAGCTGCTCAAACTGGACTCGTTCTGCAGGGAGAATGGCTTTGTGGGCTGGTTTGAGACGTCTGCAAAGGTAGCATCCCTTTGGAAGTCAGTACTGCAGGTTTCTGACTGATGTTGCATCAGAGCACTGGAAACCTTTTCTGTGAAATATTTGTAGTAGTTACTTCCATGCATACAGCATATGCAGCATGAAGGCTTTTGTAGTTAAAAAAACAAAACAAAATGGAATAAAAAGGATATGTATTGTAAGGGGAAAAAGGCTTTGTGGCAAAAACCTAAATATTTATTTATATTTCAAATATTTTTCTACGATTTCTACCGTTGAAATAAAAATGAGTTAAATCGAATCTGCTTTATTTAGAGCACACATCTAAAACTATTTGTATACAAAACCATAAAGCTTAAACAGAGCGGGCACTTGGGATTAAAGAGTGGAAGCTTGTACCAAACTAAAATGTAGAACATCTAGAAAAAAAAAAGAATTCAGTTCAGTTCAGTTTAGCTTTTATGTTTAGATTACTAGTTGAAATGACAAACCTTTATTGTCAGTTTAAAACGCTGAAAAAGTAAAAAATAATAAATGATTTTCACTTTGCTCTGAGAACAATGCAAAATTTAAGAATCTCTATTGTTGACCGTTTGTGATCATGAGTTATAGATGCTTGATAGTCTGATGTTTTGGTTTTTTTACCTCTAAATGACATTAAAATCTGTTAAAGATGTGAATTCATAGCAATCGAAATTGGAATTCAGCAAAAAACTTCACTCTGAACCACATTTTTACCTTGAGCAGCTTGATAAAAGAGGAGGAGAAACTACAGAAGATTCATCTTCAAAAGGAACTATTTCAGTTGATTCAGAGAAGATATCGACATCAGCAACACTTGAAGTGAAAGACATTTGTTTACAGAGGTTTTTTCCCCCATCTTCACCCTCAGGAGAACACAAACATCGAGGAGGCGGCACGCTGTTTGGTGGAGCACATCCTGACTAACGAGGAGAGCTCGGCGACGGAGCGCGACTCTGTGGTCCTGTCTGGAGACACGAACGCCTCCAAGACTCATTTTAACTGTTCGCTCTGTGAAAAATACTGAGTGTTTAAAAGGTGAGCGGATTATAGAAATGAAGAAGAATTAACGTTAGGTTCTCTCAATTGAATTAAACTGCAAAATTTACCCACAAATTAGTATTCTACAAAGTTGTAATTTATCGATGCTACTTGCAATCATGAAGTGTGGTTAAAGATTCTGATGTAGATTCATTTTTCCAGGTTCAGATTCTGTTTTGCTTGTTGGGGCTTTATAAATTTTGAGATCTTTCTTTTAAAAAGACATCTTTCTTTTACTTTTGAGTTTTAAAAGGCTGGAGATTTTATTTATTTAGGTGAAAACAAATCATAAAAGGTTGATATTTTCACTTCAAAACAGGTGTTTCTATTATGTTTTAGAACAGGAAGTTAAAACTATATAAAGAACAAAATAAAACAATAAAAACACTACATTCAGAATTAAATGTTTAAAGATTGCAACAAATATATTTGCCATGTTAATAAAATGTAACTAACAGCACTTGGGTGTATTTTTCTGAAGACTTTTAATATAATAAAAGTTAGGTCCAGTGTATAATTTGTGACAGTCTGATCTCATTTGCTTACATATGTTCTACATTTTTTGCCAGCCTAATCATCACACCATCTCTAACTAAAATGTTAATAAGACTGGATGAAAAACTTGTTTTTATTTTTTCTAGAAGTAATAAAACATTAACATTTATGAACACTATGTCATCACTATAACCCATCACTGATGGATGAACGGGTGAATTTGGTTTTATTTTCTGCAGAGTAAAACAGAAAAGGTGAAAAGCTCTTTAATCAGATAATGTTTACTGTCCAGCCAACAGCTGTATGGTTTCATCCATTCAGTGCAGAGTTGAATATCTGACCGCAGACACGCTACAGAAACAACTCGTTTTCCTTCAGAGCTGAGTCACTGTCAAACTGTAAGCTCCATTGTTGTGCAAGTTGTTTACAACTGTAAAATCTATATCTTGCTGGTCCAACTTCTGCTCTGCTGCTTTTATAAACTCAGCCTTTGTTGAGTCTGCCTCAAGTGTTATTTCAAATTCCACGTTTTTACTTCACTCCCTTTGATGTATAATTGCTTCGACTTGTAAAGAAACACCAATTGTCCCTGCAATTTTTGTGAAGCAGACTTATCTGGAAAAAAATATATATTAAAAAAAAATCTTTAGGTTGCCTTTTTTTGACTTTGCGTTTTCATGTTTTATTTTATTTCTTTTTTTTTTTTTTTAGATATTGTGCATAAATCAAGACCATTATTAAAAATCAGAACTGGTTTTATCTGGAGCTGTACGTACAATAAAAAAATAAATCTATGAAAGTCTGCAAATAAAAAAGAAAGACAGACAAAATAAGCTGAAAGTAAATGAAAAAGAGAAAAAAAAGCTACTGTGGCAGAACAGTGGCTAAATGTAGCAAAAGACTAACCAAAATGTAACGTTTTAGAAAAACTCCCATGGGCTAATGCATCTAAAACAAACGTAGCAAATACTTTTTTAGACAACTAGCAAGTAGCATAACATGTTACAGTTTTAATATTGATGTTGCTGAGGAAGTTGCTTCAAATTTAATAACTAAAGCTAGGTTTATAGTTGAGGCGTCGTGCCTGTTGGCACACCATTGATATATATTATGGGGCACATGCAAACTCTGCAAAGGCTGTGCGTGCCTTGCACCATTCAAACAGTTTGTCAAGTTTTTGCTCTCCTGCTTAAGTTATAAAGTATACTTCCACATGTCCTTTTTGAGAAATCTACAACAACATAAGCGCCAAGTATACAGGTGCTGGTCATATATTTAGAATATCATGAAAAAGTTGATTTATTTCAATAATTCCTTTCAAAAAGTGAAACTTGTATATTCATTACTGATATTTTAAATATTTATTTTTATTTTGATTATTATAACTGACAACTAATGAAAATCCCAAATTCAGTATATCAGAAAATTAGAATATTGTGAAAAGGTTCAATATTAAAGACAACTGGTGCCACTCTGTAATCAGAATTAACTCAAAAACACCTGCAAAGGCCTTTCAGTCTAGTTCTGTAGGCTACACAATCAGACTGCTGCCTTTACAGTTGTCCAAAAGACAACTACACAGAGGGCAGGACACAAAAGGTCATTGCTAAAGAGGCTGGTTGTTGTGTCCAAGCACATTAATAGAGAGGCGAAGGGAAGGAGAAGATGTGGTAGAAAAAATGTGTACGAGCAATAGGGATAACTGCACCCTGGAGAGGATTGTAACACAAAACCCAATCAACTTTTTCATGATATTCTAATTTTATGACCAGCACCACCTGTGAGGGTGCACTTCAGCCTTTAACTAGTCAGTGAGCGATAATCCATCAGGTAAAGTTGTTAAAACCCACAAACAATGCTGCTAGCTGAAGCTACTGCTTGTTTATATTTAACTTACTCCTCCTGCGTGTCAATAATAAATCAGGAAGCAGCCTTACCTAAAAAATTATATAGGTGACGAACCAACATGCCATTTTTATTTGTTTGTTTTGAAAACACCGCCTTCTGCTTTAAGATTCCCTGATTCCCTCCCCTGGACCGAGAAGTGTGGCCCAATCGCCCCCCTTTCCTTCGCAGTCACCTGATTCACGTTGCTGCCATTTTACAAACAAGTTTAACTGACGTGTTTAAAAAAAAACATACGAATTGGTGTATCGGTAACATCAAAAGAGAAATTTTCTCTTTTTTTGCACGAGAGAGAGAGAGAGAAAAGAAAAAGGTTGGTGCAGCCAGTGTGTGGTGCTGCGGGATCAGAGAGGTGTCTGCGGTCGATCGGGGAGCATTCAGAACACAGAAACCGGCTGAAGAGCAGAAAAAGCCGCAAAGAAATGATCATTCTGTTCTTTTTTATTTTAAAAACGAGTCTTCTGCAATATATGCCGCACTTGATTGTCTATTTTGATTTTTGATATATCGGCGTTTTTTTTTTTGTTTTTTTTTTCCTGGGACACATCCAATTAAAACGCATTCATTGTATTGTCTTCATGATAGCAGCTTTTTATGCAGGTAGCTTTCGTTTTTAAATGATTTTTTAAAAATGATTTGTAAACGTTTTTCTGGACACGAATGTTTTTAGTAATTTATTTATTTGTAAAAATTTTTTTTGTGGGGTAGCCGCATGAATTCTCTCACCGGATCCTCATCGGTGTTTGCTGCTGCTTCTGTCCTCTTACTCCTCCTCCTCCTCCTCACAGAGGGCACTACCCTCCTCCCTGCCACTAAAGACATTTTGATCGTCCTCCCCGGTTCCCCCCACCCGGACATCACCAGCAGCAGCAGTAGCAGCAGCACCCCATCCTCCTCCTCCTCCTCTTCCTCCTCTGTAACATGTCGGGACAGTCTTTGACGGACCGGATCGCCGCCGCGCAGCACAGCATGACCGGTTCTGCCATCAGCAAAGCCGTCTGCAAGGCCACGACGCACGAAGTCAGCGGACCCAAGAAGAAGCACCTCGACTGTAAGGTTCAGCATGCCTTCACTCCTCACTGTACAGATAGACAGGTCCTGCATGTTTCCTCACAAAGGACAGCTTGTACGAACAGCATCCGACCCGGTTCGGGTTCAGTGAGACCCACATTCCCTTGTAGATTTAGCCTGGACACACAGCAACGAGTCTGAGCTGTAGGATTTTAAATAAAAAAAAAAGACAGGGTTGGCATTATCTGGGCATGCCGTTCAAAGGAAATAGGCCACTCTGGTTTAAAAAAATGAAAGAAAGTGTAATCACATTGCTTTATAGTGTAAGGCCTATCTATTATTAACACCACTATATCAGCAGCATACATTACATCCCTCTGGAGACACTTCAGTACATAATGTGCATTTATCTTCATCCTCATTTCCATCACCCCTCATTCAAGTTCACTGGTGTTTTCTCATTAATGAATGTCCTGCTGTCAGTCCTGATGTGCTAAAAGAAAAAAAAAAACCACAATGATCTTGTGTGTGTGTGGTGGGCGTTACAGCAAGGCGCAGGAAATGCTGCTTTTTTATCTCTTCATCCTGCTGGTTACCTGTGTGTGTGTGTGTGTGTGTGCAGTCTGCACCTGCGAGAGGCCCCCCTCACATGTGGCTCTTTCACTTGGGATTATCATAGTTTTAAAAGCTCCTTTACAATCAGGATCAATAGGGAGCACGGTTAATCAATGAAGCTGCCAGTCAGAGTCACACAGGGAGTCCAAGTCCAGACAGACAGGCGAGCAGACAGATAGACAGACAAAAGAGCTAGATTGGCTAATCCAGCAGGAAATGTGGATAAATCAAGACTGAGAGACACCACAAGGCAAGAGGCCAAACAGCCCGAGAGACAGGCATCCAAACTGCACAGCCAGTCAGCCAGTCAGCCAGTCAGCCGGCAAGTTTGGCAGCAGATTACTCAATCATGTTCACCACAGAGACGCTGTGAATTTAGATTTAACACCAAATTTATAACATCTGAATTTACCCCACTAAAAAGCTACACTATTCAGTGGGCTGTCTGAAACGTGCATTACAATAAGGAATGACTTTATTTTGACATACAATGCCAATTCTCCCAAAATTGTGTTGTGTACAATGTGGGAAAAAAAAACAAATAAAACAAAACAAAATGTAGTGATTTTTTTTTATTTCACAAACCAATATTTTATTTGCAGTAGAGCATAGGAAAGATCCAACGTTTCTGTCATTTATTCTAAGTATGTGTTGTGAGTGATTCACAGCTGTGACATCAAGTTTTAGTTCAATATCTGTCAAACTGACAGAGCCGTAGCCATTTTTGTGTTCACTAATGTCGATTAGCTGTGGCGGCCATCTTGGATCAGGTTGACCTCAGAGGCTAATTCACACATGCATCCAATAATTATCTTTTGAGAGCTACCAATTAGCCTAAAATGCATATTTGTGGTCTGTGTTAAGAAACCAGAGTACCTAAAGAAAATATGCTAACTCCACCCAGAAAGATCCCCAACCAGGAATCGTTTCAGCAACCTTCTAGTAGAGAAGACAGGTCTGCCAACACCACCGAGCCCAATTCAGCTCTACATTAGAAACAATGCTGTCACACTTAGATTTTTCAGCTCAAGTCATGAAGAACAGTTAAAAAAATAATAAAGAATCCAAATCTGCACTTTTTCTCAATTTAGTGTTAAAATAACTGCAAGGAGAATTTGTGATGCTAACTCAGACTTCTCCATCCTAAAGGACTTTTCTGCTGTCACCGTTGTTGACTTATGATTCTGTAGGTAAACAAACACATGTGGTGGTTGGCACCCTTTATATTACATTTACAAATTTTTAATTTAGGGACACATTAATCATTAATATCAGTAACAAATTGTGCAGATTTGCAGATTTTGTCTTTTACTTACTAAATTCTTGACCTATATTTTTCATGGTTCACTGATAAACCAAGGGAGACAGTTTACACAAAGGATTAGTTTGATTTGGTAGATTTTTTTTTTTTTTTCTAAAAGCATCACTTAAAACCTGTTTAGTATTTACTGATTAAATTAAAACGTGTCTGCTATCCTGAAAAGTGTGAGAAAAACAAAGCAGTCAGTTTGTAAAGAAAACATTTGTTCATTGAGGAGCAGGGGACAGAGCGGGAACTGTTGAGAGGCGATCAGGAAACGTCTTCGTCATGAAGAAGACAGTGGAGTTAATCCTGTCACGAGCTGGAAAAACCTTGAAGCGAAAAAAAAAAAAAAACTTCTGCTAAAGAAGCTTCAATCTGATGAGTCATCTGTGAGCTATGTCAGGTTTTTACTTTTGTGATGCCCATGCTGTTTTGTTTTTTGTGGGCTGCATTTAAGTCTTTGTTTTTTTCTTGCTCAGCCTGGTAAACAGGGTCCAAAAAAAGGCGACACTTCATAACAGAACATTTATAAAAAGCTCTCAGTGGAAATGACACCAGAAATTGAAACAAAATTATTGTGGAGGACAGAAATTAGAGCTGAAGAAGAAATATGACTTTGCAGGCTTAAATATAAAAACATGTCCCTGATCATGTTAGCTTGTGCAAAATTAAAACTGAAGGCCTAGCATATCGCCCGCTAACTTTTTATTATAGGATTTGATTTACACCCCAGTAGCAAACATCTTGAATGAGGTCAACACCAAAAGTTAGTCAATTTTAGATCTTTATCCATTTTTTATGCTTCCAAAGTTGAATCAAAATTCTGTTCAGTGGTTCAGAAGATATTTTACAAACACAGGAAAAGCATCTTTGCTCCCTTTTTGCTGGCAGGTGATAAATTTATTTACATATAAATGAGCCAAATCTGTAAGCAGAGACTGCGATTTTTTTAGAAACTTTGTGATTCCTTTTTGTGGTCTAAGAAATATTGACCCCCCCCCCTACGCTCCAGCAGGCTTTACAGCTGCAGGTAAACACGATGTTAGAAGAGAGGGAATAAAAGTGCCAAAATCAATAGTGTCATCAGCTATTGTCTGCAACAATTTAGCTTCTGATTATTATTTTCAATTCATCAATATTTCAACAAGATTAGGGCCTTTCCACAACTAAAAGCTTTAAAATGAAACCTTGTAACAACTTCAGCCTACGTTTATCTGTTTGGATCAGAAAATAAAAGCCGGTCACCTGGGAAACAATTCTGAACCAGATTGCCTGTAATTTTAGTAGTTTGGTGTTTATCCATTCTTCATGCGGAGGTAAAATAAAGATGAATTGCAGTGCCGGTTTTCCAAATATATAACTAAACAGAAGCTGCTCGTGTCATTATTCAGCACAGTATTACTGTCTGTGCGCTGGTATTGATGTCAAATGTTGATGATGATTTAAGATTTGGTATTCCTAGAAGGAATGTATATCACCTGCAAACATCTTGCGAACTTGATCACATCTATTCCCGGACCAAATGTTGGCTCAATAGCTTTTGTGTTCGCTAACAATGGCAGCCATTTTTAATCAGGTTGACTCCAAATGCGAATCAGTTGTAAATGTACACCCAGTGATTACTTTCTGAAAGTTTTAATAAAATCCAGTCTTGAGATATTTTGCTAACAAACAAAAGGACACACAGACGCAGGTAGGTGCAGGATCTCCCACATTTCATGGCAGTGACTGATGAAAATAATGATCTGGGGAAATGACCTGCTGGCCCCCAAAGCTGAATTGCTGGTTTTAATCTGTGTATCACTCCTATTGACAGGTGCCATATCGTTGTTCTGTTTTCTCCCAAATGGAACCAAATTAGTTGAAAACTATAAATTGCCTTATTTCCACAGTTCTTTTATCCAGGCTGTCAAATTAAGTAAAAATGACACAAAGAGTCACAGAGAATTGATGAAAGACGATGACGAAGCTTTGCCTCACAGGCTGCCTGACAGCACAGCTATGGGCTTAAATGGAAACCACTTACTGTTGTGTGTGTGTGTGAGGGGGTGTGTGTCATCTTAATGACCTTATCTTTTCAGAACAATTTCATGCCCTCAATAGTTTTTCATTTCATCTTAAGCCAAGGTCTTAAAACTGAATGAATAAAGTTTTATTGCTTTTTACAGTAAGTCTCTTTATGAGTGACTAAATGTCTTCAATCTAACAATGTGAAGCAGCAGACTTTTATTTTATCTTAATTATCGCCCACTGCCAAAGGTGAAAAAGTGTGTGTCTGTGTGTTTGTCTGCAACATTACTGAAATACCTCATGAACAACTGGATGGGCTTTAAAGAAACTCTCAGGAAGTAATCATTGGATGTACATCTACAGTTCATTAAGGTTTGAAGTCAACACAATTTGATGATGTTAGAAAACATAAAAGTTATTATAACTTGGTCAAACTCGTCGATGTTGAGCCAAAACCAGGTGAGTTAGTAGCTGAGACTCATCCTGAACACAACTCCTGAGATTTCTCAAAATTACGAGATCTCACGTAACATTCTGACTAGAGATGCACGATATATCGGCATTAATATCTGTCTCGGCCAATGTTGGTCATTTTTTAGAATATCGGTATCGGTCCGATATGTAAAACTGGGCAGATATTAACATCCGATATTGATTTCCCACTTTTTAGCTTTATGTTTCTGTTTTGAGAGGCGAAATGGGTGGTATATCGATATCGGCTGAAATTTTCATATCGGTGCATCCCCTAATTCTGACGACGTAATGCTAAGCTTAATTAAATATGTTAAAGTTAAAACTTTTAAAACACCACCCTGTCCCAAACTGATCGCATCTCAATATTAATATAATTATTGATTTATATACAGGCTGCCGATTATCATCAGTACCAGTTTTCTTATCATATAATCAATAGTTTATTACCTCTGTCTGACTATCTGCACCACCACAGGCTGGTGTTTTAATCTAAGTTTATATATCACCACTCGCAGAGGGGATATGGTTTAGAAAAACCTAAGTAGAAAACTTTTAGAATTGAGATTGAGATATTTATTGTACAGTTGACAGAAAATAGCTTGGGTGACATTATTTTTTCAGTTGAATTTGTTTTTCAGGATATCTTTTTTTGTCTCAACGATGGGGTTTTTCAGCAGCTGGTTGTCAGCCATGTTTGTGTGAGACTGGACAGATTGTATCAGTGCTTTGGAGCGTCTTGTGAGCGGCGAGCGTGGATGGGTGAAGAAAAATAGAAGCCTTGCAATATTCATGCATCTGGCACTATTATTACCTTCATAAAGCTGTATTTATAAGTCTGTGCAGACAGTGACGGTGAAGGACGGATGAGACATGCAGCTTCCTCCCCCTCAACAAGAGAGCTGCTGGCTTTCCTAAAGCTGCACAAAAACATGGCTCAAAAAGAGACTTAGCCTTTCACCTGGGCTCCAAACCCTAACCAGTGTGATTCCAGAGGGCTCAAAGGATCTGTTGGACTACTAGAAACAAATTGGTCATAAAGTAATGACTTTTCATCCTATGAGACAGATATTTTGTGAAGAAAGTCTTTGTTCCAGAGCTGGATGTGGTTACAAATATCTGTGGGTTATTGAATTAAATTTAATAGAAATTTTCTTGTCTCTGACAAAAACCCGTTTCCCTCTCGACGTCTTAAAGGTGTGTAGACCTTTGACTAATATTTAGCCCTTAAGCAGAAGACAAATGTCATGACATTATTGCAGCAGAGGGAGCATGTGGCAGTATTTTATTATTTATAATTTATATTGCAGGTAAACCTGAGTGTGTCAAGAAACTATATTCAGTGTTATTCTTGTTATTGACTGTGTTGCTCCCGCTGAGGCGTTTTTTTTTTTTTTTTTCTTTTTTACACGGATAAACAAAGTAAAATGAAATCAAGCTGAACAGGAATAGCTGAGGCGGGTTGCTGTAGCTTTTGCAGTGCCTTCAGTGCATCCAACGTGTAACCATGGCACCAACACGGACTGGTGGGTGCAGAAGACATCTCTTTGTTTTAAAATAAGCCATGATCGCTCTATTTGCCTCTGAAACTACTTCAGATTTTCTCAGCCTCTCCTTGTTTTTTCTGCTGGCTTCAGCTTCACCTCGAATTCGTTTTTCTTAAATCTGCTGAGGAGTATAACTAAAAACGTTACATGCACAATATTTATCACCCTCCTCTAAAGGTGAAAGGTTGATTAATACCGTAAATGTGTTTGTCTGTAGAGTTAGCAAAATACCCCATGAACCACTGGACAGACTTTAATAAAACTCAAAGTAATCACACAGCTTATTACCTTTTTGGAATCAATGCATATCGAGATAGCTACCATTAGCATTAGTCGATACAAAGTTGGCCATGACTCAAACAGTTTTACAGATATTGATCTGATTTGGTGTGGTTGTAGCTGAGAGGCTTTCACAAAACATACTTTGAGTTTGACATCTCATGACGAAATTACATTTCGTTATTTGCAAGAGATGGTGAAAATATCAATTTATTTTTTTGAGTTTAAAAATTACCAAAACAAGTTCTGTATATCTCAGTTCTTTGACTCGGGGGCTTTGAGGAAAATAGGTTGATGGCATGAACGGTGGCGGGCGATATGCAGGCCTTTCATTTTTACTGGAAAAGGAGCGTGATTCGGCCAATTTAAAAGATGTTTAAGATGCAGTTAAATGGATGTCATATGTTTCATTTATTTTAAGCTGCAGACAGATGTTTTTTTTAAATGGTGGTATTGTTTGTACAGTCCGCCCCAGTTGTTTCAATTCTAAACTACTGATTATCTGTTTATAATGGGTTTTACTGTAAATATGAGTCAATCTTTATTCTACCTATAAAAATTCTGAATCACACTTAACATTTCATCAAACAACAAAATCGGAGCTATTTTTCTTTAGAGAACTTGAGAAAAACTCTGTGTAAGTAATAAACACATTCCACTGCAATAAATAAGTAGTTCTACAGTAGCTTTGGTTCGGATTTATCGGTCGGTACAGTCTGGTATTAAAACCTGTTTTTCTTAGATTTGTGTGCGGTTATTGAGTCAGTGAGAATGAATGCAGCAGTCGATGCGACTACAGTCGTCCCGGTTGTGTGATCATTCCATTGATTCGGAACAACTCCACTTTTCAGCTCTTCAAGCATATAAATGACTGTTTTGCCACCTAGCTGCTGCATTTACACACAGTTACTTACAGCAGGTGAGCAGCTGGAGTGACCAAAAGAAAATGTGCCAAAACCCACAAACAAAAACCCCTGAGCTGCAAAAGCCATTTCAAATCTTTACTTGCAGCCTTTTTTTTTTTTTACTAATTTCTCTGCGTGTTCAAGTGGTTTCATGCTGGTTCTCTGTGTCCTCTAGACCTGATCCACTGCACCAATGAGCTGAACGTCAGCATCCCCCATCTGGCAGACACTCTGCTGGAGCGCACGGCGAGCAACAGCTGGATTGTGGTTTTCAAAGCGCTCATCACCACACACCACCTCATGATGTACGGCAATGAGGTGAGCGAAGTGCATTGAAGTGCGAATGCCCACGGCATAAAAAGGATTCTTTTAAATATTCAAATAATGACAGGAAAATAGCTTGTGTTGACACAGATAATGTGTTTTATTAAGACCAAACAGGTGTTTTATTGTCTCAACAAAATGTTCATGCTTACCACAAACAAAGCTAAACGAATTGTTTAGATATTTTGAAAAGGAGTTCTGTGGAAAACTTGTGAACAATTAGTATCTTACCTGTTGTAGATGGCTCTTTGAATGACCTCAGTTTGTAGGAATAAAGGTTGTTTATGATTTGATTTATAAACTAATAAATACTCTGATATTTAAACTTTGTTTCTCCAAACTGAGGTCGTTCAAAGAGACCTACAACAGGTAGGATAAAACCGTGAAGCTCCAGTTTTCATGGGGGTTACATTCTTGGAGTACCCTTGAATTGTGGAAAAAAATGTGACTATTGGGGGCGGTCCAATAAATAAAAACCAAACAAAAACAACAAGAGCTAATTAGCTAGCCGCTACATGCCTCACGGTCCTGTTAAAAGGTGGCGATCTGGGCAGAACATGGGCACAGGGTGTGCATTCTGTACTGTGCTTTTCTTATATGAAACTGAATTTACGGTAATGTTTATGTTACAAAATTAATAAAATATATTGTACTTTGGAATTAAGCTTGACAACTCATGAAAAAAATGTTTCCTACTGTACTGTATGTCCGGTTTCTGCAGTAATATGAGGATTACCGCAACTAGTATTTAGGTTCTTTGAAAAAAGTCTGCGAAAGACAGAGTCTGCAAACCGTGCAGTGTTTTGTTGTAATTCTACTTAACTTTTACAGCGAACAACTTAGAAAGATGTGAAATATTCTCTAAAATAAGAAAAATATTAAAGAGCATTTTTGATTAAATCTGAAAAGCAAAGGAAGTACTGAGTAAAGTACACTCAACAAAAGTATAAACGCAACACTTTTGTTTTTGCTCCCATTTTTCATGAGATGGACTCAAAGATCTAAAATTGATTCCAGATAAA
>JARVJO010000082.1:8496398-8528589 GCA_031762555.1 Cynodonichthys magdalenae
TTTAGATCTTTGAGTCCATCTCATGAAAAATGGGAGCAAAAACAAAAGTGTTGCGTTTATATTTTTGTTGAGTGTAGGTGTCAAATTATTTATATGTGCAGTTTATAGATTATTAAACAAGTTGTCATTTTTATGCACATCAGTTTTGTGTGTTAGTGAAAGGATCAGCTTCATAAATGACAGAAAATATTAAACAAAAGTACATTACTTGTATAAATCGTCGGTCTTTGCACAGGGACATAAAAGGGAGACACTGAATGTATTTTTTTCTGTTAGTGAGATGGAGTTATTGACCTCTCTAAAGAAGTCTGACATATCGCTCTCCAGGTAGCAGCAGTATCTCTCCAACACTCTCACAGTGGGACTCTTTGAAGCTGTGCCTTCCACGTGTCCGACATGAACTGATGAAGTATCCCGCTGACATTTCAATGACCAGCGTGACAAATCGCCTCGCTCCGCTGCTCGCCCTGCAAGATCAACGAGCGAAACATCAAATATGTTAAATGATGAGCAGCTCAGATATCAAAAAAAAAAAAGAGAGAGAGAGAGAGCAAGCTGGCGACATTACTGAGGGGATGATCTCTCTCTCAAAACACAAATGCTTTCAAGTTTTTTAAGGGTTGCTGAAACTGGCTGAATATCGCTGCATCCCCCAATTAAGACGAGAGGAATGCTGCAGAAGATTGTTTCAAAAATTCTTTCAGCAGCTTAGAAGCAAAGACCACGAACACAGCTGCTAGTTTTCAAAACATTTTTATTTAATGCAAACCAGCTGATTATTATGTGCTGCGTGAACATGAAATTCGTAGGTGGGACATTAAAAATGTTGCAGAGATAACCAATAAAAGCAGCGAACCTTCATTGCCTCCATGATTTTTAATAGCAGCGTATTTATTATTCATTTGACACAGAGTCAAATCCAGGAAACTGTTAATGAGGTGCAAGGCGACTTTTGTTCAGCGTGAAACAGGCTTTAGAGGATAATTGCACCTACACGACCCACGTTAGACCATTTCATGTACAAAAGAACATAAAATTGGGTTTTATATATAAAAGTATAATCTTGCCACTTTTTAGAAGCTACAGAAACATGTCGGCTCTGATCTGCCACCACAGTGATCTCACATGAAACACAAAGAAAAGTTTTAGTCCTTCAAACTCTTCTTGGGTGAGTTAGTTGATCGGGAATTTTTCCAGAACAATGAGCGACTGTCCGCATAATTTATTTAAAGTCTGTGTAAAATTAAATGACACGAATCCACTATGAAGTCGTGAAAAGTGCACTATAGTTTACCCTAAAAAAACACACTTCTCATGCAATGTAATGTGGACGGAACTTGATGTTGTCAGGTAGGGAGAAGATAAATTGCTAACTTTATCCTCTGTTTTCCTTTTTGTTCTTTTCCCATCAGAGATTGATGCAGTACCTCGCCTCCAGAAACACGCTTTTCAACCTCAACAACTTTCTAGATAAGGCTGCGCTACAAGGTGATTTAATGCCATTTGACTGTTTGTGGACTCAGCAGGGCTGTACGTCTAACAAAATGACTTTCTGTCGGCCTCTCCTTGGCTCTGTAACACCATCAATAAGGCTGTATTCAGAGCCTGTTTCAAAAGGTTTGGGTTTGAAAAGGAGCTTCTTTGTTTGCTACAAGAAGCTGCTGAATGTTGTAAATTGAAACAATACTAATTCAAAGGGAGAAAAATAAAAATGCAACTGTTCGAGAGCTGGTTTGATACATTATCATTAGAAGAGTTTGGTTATAAAAACATGAAAAAGATTATAGTTGGGATAAAATGCCAAGATAATTGGTCTTTCAACAGCATCATCCCCTCTGTTCCCTCCAGGATACAACATGTCAACTTTCATCAGACGCTACAGCCGATACCTGAATGAAAAAGCCATGTCCTTTAGATTAGCAGCAGTGGACTTCACCAAGATGAAGAGAGGGTAATGCTTTGATATTCTTTCACTTGTTTCTCAACTATTTATTTATTTTTTTGAGAGTTCTTTGTGTTGTGCTCTCGTCTGTTTTAGGGCTGATGGCGTGATGCGAACCATGAACACAGAGAAGCTGATCAAAACTCTGCCCATCATTCAGAACCAGCTCGATGCTCTGCTTGATTTTCAGGTACAGGAGCTAATCTCTTTAAGATGCTGCAGCAAAACACTGTAATTTTCTGATCCAGTCTTTCGTTCTCTTCGTGCTCTTTCAGCCGAACTCCAACGAGCTGACCAACGGGGTGATAAACACGGCTTTTATGCTGCTGTTTAAAGACTCCATACGATTGTTTGCTGCTTATAATGAAGGTGTCATCAACATGTTGGGTAAATTGTTCAATCCACGTTTTCTGTGTGGTGATCTTCCTCTGATGTTTGAATCCCAACACTGTAACTCAAATCTTCATTATGGAGCTAAATTGGAGCCATATTATTTAAAAAAAAATGTTTTAACTTTAATTGTTTTAAACCAAAAGAAAAAAATTTAAATCAATAAAAAAAAAGACAGTTTAAACAGAAAAAAAACATTCGACACTAATTGTCAATTTCTAATGTTGTTTTCGGTGTCAGATGTTTCTTCAGTTCCAAAATTCGGACCCTGTTTAAGCGAGGGGGCGGGGCTTCAGATGACAAGGGGTGTGGAATCATGACTAACCGCTCAACACAGTGGCTTAACAGATATTCTCGGTTGTTCAATTCGATTTCAAGTCAGTTTATCTAGAACAGAGGTTCTCAAACCGGGGTCCGCGAGCCGTATCTTGGGGGTCCTCAAAAATGTTCAATAAGTTTTTTATTTGATTTTTATTTTTAAAAGATGCAAATGGGGAAAAATGCACTATTAAAACAAACTTACTAAACTAAACAAAAGATAATATTCCTATTGCAATTAGGAGTTAAAAAGACAGCATGGTGATTATAAGGGGGTCCTTGGATATTTGTCACCCATGTAAGGGGTCCCCAGACCCGAAACGTTTGAGAACCCCTGATCTAGAAAGCGCCAAGTCACAACAAATGTCTCAGGCCACTGTACACAAAGAAACAATCTAAGCCAGCAGATTGTGTTTAATCTGCAGCTATTGCATTCAGAATCCATGGAAATGTCTAAAACATGATTGATTATTCTAAGTTTGGAATGTTTTTTTTTCATTCAAATTTTTTTTTTTTCAAGATATTTTTCTTTCTTTCTCAAAAAAGATTTTTTGAACAAACTTTATGACCCCAATTTAGCTCCATATTCTTGGGCACTGGTCAAAAAGAAAGTTAATTTTTAATACTCAAGTTTAAATGTCATCTAAATGTATTTACTGCACTACATATCAATATTTAGTGATTTCCTGTAGCTGATTTGTGTTTATTTATTTTTGCCACACAGAGAAATACTTTGACATGAAGAAGAATCAGTGCAAAGAAGCACTGGAGATCTACAAGAACTTCCTCAACAGGATGACAAAACTGTCTGAGTTTCTGAAAGTGGCAGAGGTATTTTTTGTCCGTCCTGCTCCGTCCTCTTGTGGGTACGACAAAATAATGTCTGCAGTGAATCTCAGCAGCCTCCTTTTGTTTGGTTTTGTATAGATATAATGTAGTACACTTATTTTATTTTCTCCTGTCACTCAGAATAATTTAACACGCAGCTAAAAGCCACCTCACCCTGCTGAGATTCGCTCCAGACGTCTGTTAACCTGCGGTTCTGATTTACGGTCAATATTTTCCAACCCAAACTGACCGCAGATCAGTGACCAAAGGCTTCTTCTATTTAATCCTTAAATCTCTTTCTGCACCTAGATATTCTCCTGTTTCTGACCCTCTCTTGCCCTGAACTGGGGATTGGGTTACTCCAAGACAGTCATTAATGGTTGAGTTTTAGTCTGTCAGAGCCTCTCGTGTACAGCTTCCAGCTGAGGGACCCCTCGCGTGCTGCCTGTTCACATGCCTGCACTGCATGCCCAAGCAAGCTCTTCTCTATCACTATCTCTGTCCCCTGTTCTACCTCTTCAATTTCTTCCCCTTTTCATGAAAAAAAGATATATCTTATGTACATAATGGCTGTTATCAAGTGGAGCTCTTGCTAGGCTTCAAAGTGAATAAAAATAGTTTTATCCTCTTTAGACTGCATAGCCTTTTTCCCCATGCTCCATCTTCAAAGGCTTTCTCACTGCTTGGTTTCGTTCCCATTTGGAAGAAGGTTTGGGGTGCAGCCGCTTGATCCAAAAAAAAAGAAAGAAAAAAAAAGAAAAAGCAGACTAACGTTGACTTTAAGGACCCATTCATTTTACCTGTCTAACAAAATGTGTTTGTCTGTTTTGTGTGTCATCTGTGTTCCCCTCCCCTCTCCTTCTGTTCGAAGTCAACATTAGTTGAGTGTCTTCCTTTTGGATGTTTTTCTTCCTCGTAGTCACGTGACCTGTTGTCCTCCCTCTCTGCCCTGCCTGTTCAATCAGTCGATGCGCTCAGCATTCATTTCCAACCAGTCTCCAGATTTCAATGTGTGTGTGTGTGTGTTCATATACTCTGTATATATAGCTGTTTGTATGTGTGTGTGTGAGTGCGTGTGCATGTGCCCTCCTCCTCTGTTGTCTTTTGTTTGTTTTCCTTTTTTCCAGCCACTGCATGAAGTAATGAATGCTTGGGTTTGATTCTTCTTTCTCCCTCCTCCTCCTCCTCCTTCACTTGCCTCCTCCTTTCCCCTCCCCAACTGTAGTCTGTTTTGGTTAATTTCTTGTTTTATTACTACATTTGGTTTATTTTCATTTTGCCTCCCTCCTCCCTTCCCTACCCTTCCCTTTTTTTGTGACACAGCGAGTTGGGATAGATCAGGGCGACAGCCCCGATCTCACACAGGTCAGTCCACATCTCATCTCAATCAGTCAATCAACCAGTCAACCAGTTTAGAAACCCGTTAAGTTAGTCCCATAATGCTTCATTCTTAATGCTCCCGTTCCCTACTCACCCTACAGACCTGCCCACACTGCAGCTGCCCCGTCTTCTTCCTCTCTTCTTCACTCTCCTTATCTCCCTTTGCTTTGCCTCTTTTTCTGTTGGAACAGAGTCTAGAATAGAGAGGAAACCATAAATGAAGACCTGCAGATAGCTCTGAAGCAGCGTACCTTTCACACAATTATCAGAATTTAAGGAATTTCATGGTTTTTTTTTTTCTTATTTGAATCATTGCAGAACAAATTTTACTCAAAGGTAAGAGTTTTGAAGAATAATTTAACCAGCTGGGTAACAAAACTTTTATTTAGCTTTATTTTATTATTATTATTTTTTCAAAAGATTAATTTTAGCTTTGTCTGAATTTTTCCAACAGTCTTTCTGGCATTTTCTCAGTGTAAACAATAAGGCCCTTCTGTTTACCCAAAGACAGCTCAACTTTATAAGATAGGTGACTCCTGAGTCTAAGCAGATCATTTTTCTGAAAAGTTTATGTCCCTTTTCACTAGCTGTGGGGAGAGCAGCGAATGGTTTTTAATAAATAGGTTTCTGCAAATATGACTTGGATAGGTGTACATAATGCCATCATGAGTGCTGCATCTTAAAGCATTTAATGCAACACATCCTTTTCAGTGGATTCATAATTGGTTGGTTATAATATGTTGCAAATTCAAGTAATAAACTGAAAAGGGTTGACTTAAAAAAAAGCAACATTTGTAGTGCTTATGAAGACCTTATTTGCCCTTATTCAACATAGTGACCCATGCCTTTACCGGGCTGTAGATTTGTCTGTTTTATTTTAAAACTTTTAGCATATTCTAGATTTCTCTGGAGAAGGATATGCAGAATTCGCATTTTATTCTCTTTTTTCCCCTTAAAATAGGTACATGAGACAACTTTTCTTTGCTTGATGTGTTTTGGATTGTGCTTTCTGATGCTGAAATGTAAAAGTCTTGGTGAGAACCGTGGTATCACATGTGGTCCAAATGAACTTATTCATTCGTTTCAGTTCACCAAAGAAGAATGCTGGCCAGCTGCTCAATGTGCATACCTGGTTTTTCACCATATTTTTACATTTGAACGAGTTAACTTCTTTGGTTTCCAGTCAGATGCTTTGCAGATATTATTTAAACTGACTGATTTAAAATCTGCATATCTAATTGATAACATGTCAAACTATTATATTAGTTAAAGTGGAATCCATGAGTTAACTCTTTTAGATGGTGATTTTCTTTACGTGTGTAAGTGTGTGTGCTTATGAGAGCATCTGTGGACTGCTGGCCTCTGCATGGGCTCATTAGATGGTTTTTGTTATTGTTTCTACTCTGGAGCCCTTAAGCGACGATGCTCTGCTCTGTCCTGGTCTGTCAGTCATGCTGTGGACTCGCTTGCATGATCCAAGGCCAACGTGTGCATGCTGGTCAACCAAACCTGATGAAACCAAATGCAAAATCAAAACAAATGAGCTGTCGTAGAGTAGATAGTCAAATCTGATGTCTTGATGAGGGTGATGTCTTACTTTTGCTGCTGCTTTTTGTGTGTGTGTGTGTGTGTGAGAGAGAGAGAGTGGTAAAATGAGACGTGAGTACAAAGGGTGGAAAAGAGTTTTTAGTCCCACTTTGCCAACTTGGATGCGCCTTTAATATTATCATATCAACTCCCACCCCCTTACCCCTCTCAGGCACCCAACACCCTCCTGGAGGCTCTCGAGCAGCATCTAGCTTCTCTGGAGGGCAGGAAGCTGAAGGACCTGTCTACTGCCAGCAGGTTTGACCAAATGACAAAGAAACAACTTGAATCAGCCTCCTAATATTGCTGTTCCCTTTATCAACAGTTTTATGATGCGGTGCTAAACTATTGTTGAAATACACCTAACAATGACGTGGTCATGGATAAAGGATTACACCAAGAATACAAAAATTTGATTGTTATTAGTACCAAACAGGGGTGGGCACAGCTAACCAATACGCTAAACAAGAATTGTAGTCTGTAATGCTGATCTGCTAAACAGATTAGTTGAAGCTAATGCTAATCGCTAAGATGACTGTCACTTAGTCTGTGTCCTCCTTTTCTTCCAGTTGAAGATGGGTGGGACTGATGCAAACTTGTTAGTATTTTATTGGTTTAATTTGTTGGCAAATCGGCCAGTCCAAACCAGAATTATAGCTCTAATTTATGTTTAACCAGTTTAACCCTTTAAGAATGAAAGCATTTCTAGCTCAAGTCTGTATTTTTATAACTACAGTTTATGTTTGTCAAACAACAAATGGCAAATACTTTCTCTACCATATTTTATATGTAGCTAGTTTTTGTATTTGTTATTTAAATATTGTTAAATGTTGTTTTATTAGTTTGACGTTTAGCTGCTAAAGATGCTACATGCTACACACACGTCCAGCACTGTTTGTAAGAGGGGATAGTCTTTATTTAATTTGGGATAAATAGCATAAAAATAGAAGTTTTATACTTGCACTAATTTAGCAGAAGCTAATCGGTTCACTTACAGTTTTCAAAGTTGGATAAAAAGCTAATTTGCTAAATGAAAAGCTAGTTCCACTTTCAGAAGATTAGCAAAACTGTGCCCACCACTGGTACCAAAATATAACAAGATTTGGACCTATAGGACATATGATTCCAATGGTAAGCCAAATCTGCCAGAAATGGTGCAAAAAGTTATTCCTTTGAGTTCTGTTTTTGTTTCCAAAGGGCACTATAGACCAAAAGCTACCTCACTCAAACTAACCTACAACCAGACAGTGCAAGGAGACACATGTCATGAATCTAAACATGCCTCCAAAGCAAATTTGTCTTATCACATAAAACCCCTACATATTCGATCAAAGGGTTGTGAATAAAGCCTCTTAAAGTTATAATGGTTGATGTGTATAATGTTCATTAGTTGTTCACTGGCCTTTTGAAATAATCAGCATGATGCAGTGAAATAATTGCTGATGTCACATTTCCCACTCTGGCAAATTTATTGACCTGTTCAATTGGCCGACCTCTAATCTGTCTTTTAATATCTTATACCAGCTGTTACTGGCAGAACAGTTCAAGAGGCAGAAACATATCTTAGTAAAATCGGCATTGACTGAATAAAAATACTTGCTCTAAATAACAGAAACGTGTCTCTGTCTCACTCTCAGATCCAGTACCTTGTCCAGTGCAGTGTCATCCCTCTCCAGCACAGGGATCTCTCTCAGCCGTATGGATGACAAGACTGAGGACAACCGACTGCAGCAACACAAGGCAAGACATCTACTTTACTTTGAAAATTTTTGTCCATAATACTGAAAATTCACATTTTTTATGATTGTTGGTGCTTTCCATGCAGGAGGAGAGTCATAAAGTGATTGACATTCAGACACCCACCGTCTCGCCCAGCACCCAGTCAGTGGGAAGTGCCAACAGCAGTGTAGGAGCCGCAGATCTCTTCTCCAACTTACCGAGCATACCCATCAGCAACCAGTGAGTCCAGCATCTGTAGTCAGATGATGTAAACACCACTTTCAACATGAGATTTTATCCTGCTACCTGAATTCTTTACTGAAAAAAAATAGAACATGGGTTGGCTGCCATTATAAATAATATTAAAGACATAATTTACAAAACCGGATTTTCTGTCCTCCCTAGTGTGCCAAACCTGACCAGTGAGCTGTTTACCCTGCAGCCCAACTTCACCCCCATCCAGACCACACACACTGTGCACAACAATAACAATGCCTGGGGAGGTAGGACGGCAAACACACACACAAAGCATGCCACTTGCTTACAGGCAGGCACACACTGAGAGCTGGATGTGCTGATGGGCAAGTCTCTTCATATTCTTGACTCATTTTCCCCTCTACTCTCCTTTCACGTTTCCATGGTTACTGTTTGACGTCAGGTGACCTGCTAAAGCCATCTCCACCTACTCAGATTCACAGTCCAGGAGCTCCTTTGCACTCTGGGAAAATGCTGCCCAATGATTTGGACTCTTCATTAGCTAATCTGGTTGGCAGTGAGTACACCGCATGCTGCTCTCCAAATAATTAGTCATATCCCAGATTTGACCTGTTGTTGTTCTCTTTTTCTTGTTCTCCACTGATGTTGAATTTTTACCTTTTTATGTATTCTCTCAGACCTGCAGTTTGGAGGTATGCCAGCTAAAAAGTGAGTAAATTTGTCTCGTTAAAAAACAAACAAACAAAAAAACAAAACAAACTGAGCCACGATGAACAGAAACAAGACTGTTTTTGACGATTTTGCATTACAGTATATGAACACCTGTATTACACCTGTCCGTGTTTGTGCATGTTAGGCCGGAGCTCCAGTGGAGCCATCTGGTAGAGAAGAAGCCAACAGGAGGAAGTGGTTGGCAAGCAAAAACTATGTGTACCAACACCAACTGGGCTCACACAACCCATCCCATGGCACCTGCACCAATGCATGTCCCTCAGATGGTAAATGAAAAGCTTTATCAACCACTAATTGGCTGGAGGATCTGTGTTTGTGTCATGTAGTCCACAGAGCAGCGTAGTTCCATCTCAATGGCTTTGCCTGAAAAACTAATTCACAAGATAGTACTGGGGTGTCAGTTGCACCACATTGGTGGTGCATCTTAGAGCATCTATAGATAAGAGTCCAGAAGTGCAAAGATCATATGGTTCAAAGACCAGAAAAGTTTATAATGCCCTTGTTGAACAACTTGGATAGACTGTTAGGAAAACTGAAAGCTCCATGACATGTCAGGTCTTGAGTTTGGCATTAGACCACTTCCATCTTGGTTTTTAGAGCCAGAGGTTCTCACATTTAGACTTGACGCATAATTAGATAAAATGTCTCTTAGAGGCCAGTATCTGTTGGATGTAAATATTCTTTTTTAATTAGTTCTTCAGATATCTTCTAGTGGTTAACGTTAGCCTCTAACAAAATAATGACTTGGTATAGAGGTGCTGATTTTTAGGAACTGGAGCAGCTGATTTTTTAAAAAGCAGATTAAGTTGTTTTAGCCTCCTAAATATTATTTTAGTACTCATACATTATTTATTAAATTTTGAAGAAAAAAACCCATCAGTGGCTTGTAGCCTAATGCTGATTAGTAGACATTGTTGTCTGTGCTACAGTTACTCACTATAAATGCAGTTCCAAAAGTCAATCCTATTATCTATCTAAAAACAACATTTCCTATATGGCCAAATAAATTTATAACACAAAAAAGATAAATTTCTCTGAAAATGTCATTCTCCTTTTAAACGTCAGCACAATATTCTGGTCAACTTCCTTTAGAGTGTGCCAGTGTTGTACTTAAAAAAACAGCATACGTGCCTGTAAATCATATGGAATCAGTGTTTCTGTTTTGTCAATTAAAAGTCAAGTTTTTTATTGTTAATTTGACTTTGACCTAAACCCAAGTAAAGGACCATTTATTTTTGTGACTCAATATGTTACATCTTAAATAGAATTTCAGACAAGATGAATAAAAAAAATTGCAGAATTTTGAAAAATGGGTTTTATCTTACTGCACTGACAGATCTTTCACCAAATCTAAGAATTTATGTTAATGATATGCACACTGAGCAGGCTTATTCATCTACATTCCTGAGTGCTTTGTACCACCTTTTCTTACCACTTTCTCTACAGCCAAAATGAATTTTTGATGAAGCCTAAAACCATCATGGACACCATTTCTCTATTTTTATCTGTGCCCTTTGTGCTCCACTCTGATAATCTCCATGTCTCTTCCATTCAGTCTGGTTTAATCTTCATAATTTTGACTGAATAGCCTCTTAACTCTAACTGCTCATTTTATCAGGAAATGGTTTGGAAAACTGAGGGCACGAGTTGAATAGAGAGTAGATTTTAACATGATAAATGGATAAAGGTCTGGTTTATCTTCTGTGACCATTTTATGAGACTGAACAAGTTTAGCTTTAAACTTGAAGACATCAATATAACTTGTTTTCCTCTCTTTCCACAGAATGGGATGATCTATACTGGATATGTAAGTTTAATCAATATATTCATGTTTTCTGCCCTTCATCACGATTTGTTTCATCTCATAGTTTGTTTTGACCAACTGTTAATCAAGTCATCTTTACTAAACACACACTAAATACATTTCTGTCTTTGTATGTGTTTTATTTTGGAGAGGTTTAAAACTGACTTTAGGAAAGACTAGACAATGTTCCAACACGTTTTTATGTCCAGGCTCCAGCACCAGTGGCTTTTCCTATGACGACACCCCAAGTGCCTGTGTATGGAATGGTGAGGTCTAAATTCTCAGTCCAGTATACAGAAAACCTATTCACTGGTCAGCATTACTTGTTCACCATCCAACTTTTACTGTTTTTCTTCACCTGTGCTGTGGTCAGCTCCCTCCTCAGATGAGTCATCAGATGGGGGGTGTTCCCATGATTCCCCCACAGCCTGTCATGTACAACCAGCCTGTCCTGAGACCCACCAGTTCATTTGGACCCATACCGGGTACACAGGTATCACAAAGACACAGATGTATTAGTACAACCACTACAAAGTCTTCTAATCCCAGAAGCTGTTTGAGTTAATGTATTTATTGGGGGTGCAACGATACAGAAAATTCACGATTCGGTTCAATACTTTAGTCTCACGATTCGATATTTTTTTGATACAAAATAAAGCTATTTTTATGCTCTTTTTAACTTGTAATTTATTGGAATTAAATTTGAACATTTGTTTAACCTCAAAAGTACAGTTTTTGAATTAAATGTTGCTGAACCAGCAACTTTCTCAGTGAATCTGTGCTCAACAACGCAGCCTAGGTGGAGTGGTCGAACACAGATCCACTGATCCTTCAACACAGAGCATCTTCAGAAGACAAGTTGATAAAATACATTTTAAAAAATCTGTATCGATCCATACAAGAGTGTATTGAACCTAAAGCACTGTATTGAACAGTTCGATACAGATACATGTATTGTTGCACCCCTAGTATTTATGTGTGTATAATGCACTTTAAATAAAATGTGCCCCCATGTTTCGAGCTTAAAAGGGATTAAACAATCAAACTTCCCCCTAACTCCATACAGATGACATACAGGATGTTAACAACAACAAAAAGGTTGTTCCTCTGATTCTGGTATTCAAAAAAGAAAAAAACAAGCACTGTTGTTGTTTATATGCTTAGCTATGCACAAATTATTATACAGCAGGAGGACAGAGGGAGAAATTATGGTGATTAATCCGCCGCAACACAATATTTCAGTTGTGAACAAGAAAATATTGGAATTTATTGTGGAAGTACATTGGATAAAAATTGGTCAAAATTTACTCCTGTGTAGGATACGATTCCTCAACATTATAGATGAATTTTGGGGTTGCATTTTTTTTTTTGCGTTATACACTCGTGAATACAGTAGCTTTGCATTGACAAGTTAGATAAAACCTAAAAATGTCAAAATATGTAGAAAAGGTCTCAATAGTCTTTTCCTCACAATTTCAGTTTTTATTATATGTAGTGAAATTATTTGGAAAACTCAAGTGGAACAAAATATACAATCATTCAAAGCCATTCTTCAAGTATTAAAACTGTTGATGTTAAAGCGTAAGACAAAGCATTTCAAAGCAAATATTTTAAGACTATCAACTTTGAGAAACCGGTATATTTTGACAAAAGAACCGTGAGAAACTGTTTTCCTGACTTTGAAGCAGGGAACTATGTTTCTCAATAGATGCCTGAACAGATGATGAAAGGTGTTTTGTTGGGACTAAATTACTCTTGATTTTTTCCCCATATCCTCTCCAGATGCACTTCATGTAGAGATGATGATGTAACCATAGCAGCAAAGCTGAAGGGGAAGAGGCAAGAAAGAGAAAATGGAGAGGAAAGAGCTGACAGCCAATGCAAATCCAGAACCAAATCCAGTGCAGGAGGAAGACAAGGGAGGAGAGAGGACCAGGGGATGGATAAAATGCTGATGTCAATGTAATGTCACCTGACCCTCTGATTTTCTCTCATCTCTCCATGTGACTACTGATTTCTCTGTCATCAGCTTGAGAGTACAGCGCTAGGGCACCAGAGGCTCAGAATGAGTTCTACCCATTCTGTTTGTTTTGCCACTGCAAATGGCACTTAAACCTGTGCCGTTGCTATAAAAGGCTGACAGCTACATGGAAGTTCTTCACTAATTTTTAACCCTGTCTCTTCCTGATAATTTATTTAATAAAAGCTTACCCACCTCACCCCATCCCACAACTGAATCAAGCTAAGAGGACACATCTTACTCTGACTGGATCATTTGCTGGCACTTTATTCAACGTCAACTTTTGCCAAGGGTGTGTTTTCTGTGTAGGTGATTTTAGCATCTTGTTGAGACTGGTTCCTGGTTGTGTGTCATTCTTTACTCGATGTCAGAAGTGGTTCGAATGCGTGTGAGTGTGTCCCCTTTTTCTATATTTCTGTGAAGCTGCATCAACATAATTGTTTCTATTTATGGAGGTCTATTTGTTTTTAAATGCGTCCAACAATGATTTTTGGGAATGCTTGTGTGATTGTAAATGGACGTAACTCTTTAGAGTGAGAACTGCGTATGTGTGTCTTTTTTGGAACCTGATGTCGTGACTATGTTGCCAGGTACCAATGTGTTACTGCACTGGAACTAACTGATGAAAGCACTGAGCCAGATCCAGCTATCGCTTTTGGATGTAAACACACCTCTCACACTAACTTTGCTATTTGGGGGACATGCTGAACACTGTGTATTCTTTTATTTTCTCTTCAGCAGCTGTGCAAAATTGTGAAACCTCAGTAATTATTTTTTTTCAACCATCTGTAGCCTGTTTAGAAGCTGTTTCTGCTGTAGTGTTGTACCTTTTGAGTGTCCACATCTTGTTTCTGTACAAAATATTTTTTTCTGGTTGTTTTATAGCTTTGTTACACCTGTACTGCTCTGAAAAATGCACCAAGAGCCAGGCAGAGAAGTGGGTAGATATTGGGAAGGTGATTTTCAGTCTAGCCAATCAAAAACTGGACAATTTCCTGTCTTTAAATTAGAAGAGTCTCTTTCCCCTCAGAATACCTGGATTTGGACAAGCACTGACAGCACATGTCCAACCTTTACCTGGAGGACTTTAAAAGACTTGTATATCAGTTTGGTCGTCTAGTCTTACAATGCATGGACAGGACAGCTGAAGGTCATTAAGAGAAGTTTAGAGAACATCCCAACCATCAGGAAGCAACTGAGGGAAATGCATTTCGATCATGACCCTGGTAATGCCTGCAGTAACAGCATACAGATCAATTCAGACAGCCTGAGACAAGGAGCCTTAATCAGGCATTAAATGGTAATGTGGACTTTCTAGCAGATCCAAGGTCAAGTAAGATCCACAGTCCAATGATATATATATATATATATATACATACATATATATAGCACAAACCTTCAAAGAAGGAACAATGCTCTGCTGCACAAAAACCTTAAAATCATTGCTGGGATGTACAGTCGAAAGGGGCAATAATTGATTAGGGATGAAGTCGTTTTCTATTGATTGTGTCTGTTCTATGTACATGTACTGTATGTGTGTTTGTGTGCACATGCCTTCGCCTAGAGATTAACAGGGTCATGTTCCTTGGTTAGAGATGGAAGAGTCTCTAAGCGAGTCGGTAGCGTGTACTAACTTAGCATTGAGTATTTTTGTCACAGTGTCCGACTCTGTACAACACATCAACTAAAGGTGGCTTAAGGAACAATCACCTGCTGAATAATACAAAACAAGTTGCGTCTAAGTGAGTCTGAGGCAAACCTCTACAAACAACTGAAGCTGCATGAGATGATTTCTAACTAAATTTGGGAATCCACACCTTGTGTTGCCAATTATGTTTGTGGCTAAGCAACACCGTTCTCTCTGCAGCTAAGACAACCACCAACAGACTTGTTAGAAATCATCACCAAGCAGTTAGACATCCTGAGGTTTCACCTTAAAAAATGAACATTTCCGTAAGAGTTCAGCTGTTGCTTCCCTCTCCATTACTTCTTGTTCCAGAGGTTTGTCTTTCTCCTTCAGCTGAAAGCTCCCTTCATTGAGCTCTTCAGTGCTACAACACAACACCATCCTAGGCCAACCTCTGACTGTTACTGTGTCCCTTTTGTATATAGGCAATGCTGTTTGTGTTTTTAGACGTTCTCCCTCTGTAAAGTGATCAAAGCCCCACTGGATGACCTACTGTACATGGGATAATTTATTGCTGTATCTGTGTTTGAATGGTTGTAATTTGAAGGTGTCATCATCCAGGGCTGGGTGGGTTCAATGTTTGTGTCCATCTCAAGGTGGAAGGGGGTGGGGTGGGGGTTAATCAAGGGTAAAGTATCACAACTGGTCAATACCAAGAGTGTCTTCATCAAGGAAGAGGGCAGGACAGGGTCTGTCCTCTTCAGAACAGGAACATTTTTTTGCACCAAAGTCATCATCAAAGCGCAGCTTCTTATTCAATTCACTATGGATGGATGCTATCAGAAGTCCCATGGATGTTTTTTTCTTTTTGTTTTTATTTTTTAGAAGACAAAGAAACTGTCTCTTTTGCATGATTAAGTGTTGTCTTTTTATTGGCTAGTGTGCCCGGTAACAGCATGATCATAGTGTGAACTCACTCTTACCGGTGTGTGTTTGGAAAATGTTATGGAAATTTCTCCATGAGATTTTTTTTTTAACTTACCTCTTGACATGAACGTTCATTGACATTCATCATAAGCTGTTTTACAATGAAGTGTAACTGTTTGAAGGCCGCCTCGCATGGATCAATGCAACTTGCAACCCATCAAAACTTCAAACTCAGTTACTTTAACTGCATCTCTGTAAAACACTATGAATGTCAATGTCGGTTATCACATAACTAGCTAGACATTGCAGTCTTGTAAAAATCGCTCTTTATTAAAGCGTTGCTATTTTCAATACGTGTGTTTGAATGCTTGCTCCTTTTTCATAAGCCAGCAGCATCACGAGAGGTTGTCATTCAAAGTACTGTAACATGTGTTTGGTGTGGTGTTTTAAAGTGTTTGCCTCGTCGTCCTGTCACTTACCACCAATTACTTACCAGTTTCCAGTCATCCTCTGAAGAGCAGTGTTTTTTTAACACCAGGTTTCATTCAATGGGAAGAGCCAACTATGCTTTTAACAGCTAAGAGAATGCAAATCAGAATTACTTTAAGGGTTTTTGACATTCAGTACAATGATGTACTCACTAAATAGGTAAAATGAGAAGGTTTTAACATCCTCAGGCCAGTTAATATCTGTGCTTTTCTTTTATGGTAGCAAAAATAGACTTGTACTTTCCCTTACTTCGCTTAGGCAAATATATGTATGCTAATTCAGGAAAAAACAAAAACTAAATTTAATATAAACATAAAAAGGGCCCGTTATAATTACTATAGGAAAACCGGAAGTTGAACAAAAAAATCACATATAGTAACTGAAGAGAACGAGCACATCATTGTAGATTATCGTAAAATATGTTAGAGGGAGAAAAGTTGCACTCACTACTTCAGAAACCGCTTTGGCTGCTGGAAACCTGTCTTGCGTTTTCAGAAACTGATGAGTTTTCATATCATTCAAGTCTACGATAGGAACATTTTGTCTGTTTAATACTTTGTCTTTGATATACATGAACCTTACTCATCTTATTACCTCAGCATAACATTTGTGTATACTTCACCTGCCACTTGTCCTCTAGTGTCAATCTGTAAAAATGTTCGTTGTTGAGGACATGAAACTCAGTGGTGTTCATGACCAACTCTTTTTTGCAGGGAGTGATGTCTCACAGCTTCAAATTGAGTTTTTAATATTTTTTTTACATTAATGCAATTGATTATCGTTAAGTTTGGATTGTTACAGTTTTTTTGTTATTTAAAATGTTTTTTCTTTGAAGAAATTGGAATAAAAACATCCGATGTTCAGCTCAGTTATTTGGTGTAGCTGCCACTATTTTCCTTGAAAATATAAACTATTCAAATATTCACACACAGAAGATAGTTTAATTGAAATTCATTTATTGATAATTAAACATGTCAAAGAACAAAAGGACAAAACGTTACTTAAAACATGGTAGTATTTGTGTTCACCGTCGTTCATACAGGTTGAATGTGGCATCAAAAATTTGTTTTGGGGAGGAGAGTCGAGAGTTGAACCAGCAACCGATCCTGTGCCAGGTTGTTCAACTCTGAAATCAGGGGTCTACCAGTGCGCTCTTCATCAAGGCACCTACCCCCCGATGTTGCCACAGGGTCGCTTTAACCAAAATTAAAATAACCCATCCAACCTGAATGCCACAAATCTGCCTCTGGCTGTGATTGTCTGGTACTTTTAGGTGACAGGTTGTACTAAGAACAACATGTCTACTGAAAGCGTGGAGATTTAGACAGAAGCTGGTACAGATGTCCTCAGAGGATTGTATGCGACTTGTCAAGCTCGGAGCAGGAATGTATGAGCAGAGTATGCTCGGAGAAAAGTGAGCAGTGGAAACCAAAAGCAGGAAGAACGTGATCTCCCAAACCAAAAAGGACAGGAGATACATTTTTTATTTTCCAGAAATCTGAAATCTTGACAAATGAAAATCCCGAAGACAGGTAAGGAATAACAGGTATGGACGTTAAGTGTTCGTGTGCTAGTCAGTGTGTGTGTGCATGTTTCAGGGAGGGGCAGGAGTGTGTGGTCTGAGTGTTTACCTTAGTGGGGAGACACCCCATCGTCCACAGCATTTCAGGCCTAACGCTGCTGTTTTCCCCATCCCACTCTACAGCTGCGTGCGGCGTACGTCCAGGGCAAGGGCTCTGTTTGGCTCCCTCCCACTCTAGCTGCAATAATCAGCAAGAGGAAGAAGGTGGCTGGAGCAGCAGCAACAACAAGGCATGCAACTGACAGTTCACATGGAGAAGGTGGAACAATGTGGAAATGTAGGCTCGCAATGTGTTCATTTAAACCTTACATCACTAGCAGTTGGTGTACCCGAGGCTAAACAGAGTTGAGTAATGTGGGATGCAATCACATCTGAGAGTCAAAGAGACGGCTGGAATCAGGTGTGCTCTGGTTTCATCTACAAAGCCATTTAAATAAAATACATCTTGATGTAAATGTGGAGCAGTCTAGCTGTGATCTAAATCCAGAAAAGGCCCATATTTCTTGCCATGTGTCCAAATAAGGTTTGCTTTGATGAACGCTATGGGAGACAACTCAACAACTTTTATAGAAGTCAATTTTCATGTTACCTGCAACACGATGACAGCCACAACACATCCACCCTAAACAATTCCACATCATGGGGATTAATAACAAATTAGAAGGAATGACTGCTCAACACCACTCACCACTCTTCAGGGTTAACTGGACAATCATCTACAGCGGTTTTAAAAATGCAATCACCTCATCCTCTTACCAACAGTCAATAATGGTACCAAATATTGGCTGGCATTACTCTTTCAACCCAAGGATTCAAGTATTTACACAATCCAATTTTTTTTTTTTACTCCTAACTCACTAATGTGTTCCATAAAATGAAGGCATGTCAACTAATGCCCCCCAGAAAACAAAAGGTCTGATAGAAAATCTGAAAAACTAATGGGTTTAAGTATTAATAATGCTCAAATACTGTGAAAACTCTTGATCATGTATTTGCAGACATTAATCCCTCCTCTTCAAATTCACATTATGTACAAAACTAACAAAAACATCCTCACCAGAGAAGTGGGTAATGACTAAAACTGTACAATGAAAATTATTAAACTTTTTTTGCCCCTTGATGAATGTTCTGATAGAATGCTCAATAATATAAATACTCAATGTTTCCAAATAAACAAAAATCAACCAGCTTCCGTTGACACTGGTAAAAAAAACAAAAAGGCCTCATCTAAAACAAAAAAACAACCAAATTATAATCAAACTACCTAAAGGGGAACAGCCAATTTGATAATTTAATGTTAAAACGTAAGTATTTAAATTCGCACAGAAAGTTTAAACCAGCTTTGATTTCCCTTAATTTATCCTGTGCGCCATTTTTCTAAACACAAATCAAACCCTCCTTGAAAATAAATCAAACTGCCTCACTGAGCCAAACATTTACTCCAAAGTTATTTTATTGGCACTGAAACAAACACCAAGACAATCCCTCTAAGCTTTAAATCAGATGGCAGCACCTGAGTGACCTGCTTAAACAACAAGAAGATTCAATGGCGCACCAAACCTACAATGGAGAAGACCAAAAAAAATGATGTCACCATTTTTCTGAGTACAAAACCCAGAAGCTAAGAGACACCACACTACCAGGTCGACTGTACCATCTGGTTACTATAAGACTCACTTTCATGTTGTCTCTCTTTTTTGAGCACATGTAGATGACACGTATGTACCAACCAGCTTCTAAACAGATTGCAACAAAAGATCACTAAATTGCAGTCCTTGAAGGCCTTTTACATACTCCACAAGGAGAGGGAAACTTGTCAATTAGTTCAAACTAAAACAGCTGCCTAAATCAGAAGTGCTACAATAAATATTTCGAAATTATATCCTATAAGAGATTTTTATAGGATGTAGTTTTGTTTGTTGACCTATATGGAAGTGACCATTTCCTGTTTGTCTACTCAGACCTATGCAAAGTAATAGAAAATACTTGTTGAACATTGCAGCTTTTAAAATAACTCAAGTAAATCAAAGGCAATCAAAAAGAAATTAAAACTGCACATTTAAATAGTGGAAAAAAATAACTTTTGTAGAGTATATAAAAGGCCTTGATCCAGAAGCAAACCAACCTATTTTAATCCTAACCCTGACCTCGGCAATGTCAAAGTGTTAACATTCAACAAGAAACCAGCTGAGCCACAACACCTAAGAGAAAATTTCAGCGATGAGTGGTATTCCAATTTAAGTTGCCCTATTACCTCTGCTTGTCTAAAAACCTTGCTAACACATAGACAACCGATTGGCAAACTATTTAGCCAAGTCAGAGAAAGGAGCTGATGCTTTAAAGCACATTCGAATTACAACCTGTTGAAGTTTTCTTTTTACGTATAATAAGTGAGCACACACATCAGAGGTGTGTAAGAAGTGTGTGGGGGGTGGGACTGACTATCGATAAGGGGGTTCTGGCGTGTGGTAAGGGTAATCGTGACGCTGGGGCATGGGTTGCCCGTGTGCGGGTGTCTGCTCATACGGTGTAGATGTGGAGTAGTTTTCCGCTGCTGGGTAAGCTCCAGAAGAATCATATGCTCCAGGTGCCCCGTAGCTTGCAGATGTGTCATATCCTGTCGAGGTGTTGTAGCTTCCTGCGGAGCCATCGTAATTCCCGGATGAAGTGTTGTAGCTCACCGGAGAGGCGCTGTAGCTTCCTGAAGCGTCATAGGTTCCTGGGGCGGCATAGGCGTTGGATGTGGCGAATGTTGGAGGGGCTGTGTATGTCCCTGGGGGTGCAGGGGCTGTGGTGGCAGCTTGTGTTTGTGTCGCAGCCGGTGGAGGTGGGGGAGGCGGTGGAGGAGGATTTGTGTAGGCATACTGAAGGTACTGATACTGTTCCTGGTATTGCTGATATTGCTGGTACTGATGCATTTGTTGGTAGTATTCTGTGTAAGACCTGGGGTACATGGTAAAGTGTTAAAAATAGGCAAAACTAGTAATCTCCTGACTTATAAAAATACATTAAATTGACCTAAATGTCTTTAATAACTAGCATTTATTGCGTTACGACTAAACATGAAAATAAATTAATTATATATACACATACACGCACATTTTAGGCTTTCAACCACTAGTAGAATATATCACTTGTACCTTGAAACAGGATCTGACCCTTCAGCAGTTGTGGTGGCTTCTGCAGGCTCTTCAGGTACTCCAGGTGGTGTTGGCAGCAGGGCGCGGCGTTTGGATCGCATTTGAGCAAAGGAACTTGGAACAGGGTCGGGAAGGAGGGGAGCTCGATTTCCTCTAATGGGACTGCGATCCCGCTCGTTTTCAGAGGCGGCTGCTGCTGCCGCCGCCTTTCTTCCTGCCTGCTGCTCTGCCAGAACCTTCAAATGAAGTACTTTTGATTAAAGCAACATTTTGGGGAAAAAAATTAAAACTTATTGGGACATACAATACTATGCAACTGTGTGCAATTTCAAATGAACACACCTTTTGTCCTTCCTGAAAAAACTTAGCTCTTGCTGCCTCAAAAAGTGTTGTTGGATCTGGTGCAACAGAAGGATCTCCCTCATCCACAGCAACAGGAGGATTGGCCATTTCTTGGTACACCTGGTCTGCAACAGATCCATACACCTGGCTTGCAAGAGCACCATAAATGACCCCGTCTGCACCTTTAGCACTTGTGATGCCTTTTAGAGCAGCATAGGTGGGGTCAAAAGTTGTTGTGTTGTAAAATGAGTTATGGACACTTTGTTGAACCTGCAAGGAAACATGAGCAATGAAAACTAAAGCAGGAAACTTCAAACTAACAGAACTAAAAAGTACCAATTAGAAGCAATGTGAACCATTGTGTATGGACTCATTGAAATCATTTTCAACAAATGTTACATTTGATAAATTGTTGGGTTTTATCTAACAATGTCCGTTAGAGCTCATCATTAGGATTTAGAAAATGTCCTGTAGAAAAATCTAGTTACTTGTATGGGTAGACCAGCCGCTGCTGCAGCAGCTGCAGCTAGCACAGCTGCCTGACTTTGGTGATGTTCTAGAGATGGAGGAGGTCGAGGAAGAAGACCCTCTTTGCCACCTAAAAGACCCAGAGGAGAGAGCAGAAATATGAGTGGTTGGATTTATTATTAAAGAATTTGATATAGAGCTACCTTTATAGATTTTAACATGTGGCCTGTGTTGGAAAAATGAGGCCCAATAAGGAATTTTTCAAGTAATATCTTCACATGATCTGTCATAAAAGCTTCAAAATGAAATGCAGTTTGTTAAAATTTGTTGATTTAATCACCTGGCCTGTCAACAAACTGGTTCTGTTTATGAGTGTGCTGATTTAAAAAACTCAATTTTTATTGGTCTGGAGTGACGTAATATGGAATTCAAATCCTATATTTAAAAAAGGGGAATCCCTAAGCTTCACAATAAAGCCAAACATTATGCAAATAGAATTTCCCAGTGCTGCACAGCCAGCAGAGAAACAGGGTGAATTTCAAAAGAAATGTTTAAAATGCAATGTTCGGTCCGACTTATTTTGATAGCATGATTCAAGTACTTTTAAAAAGATGTTGACCACAGTACCTCCAGGAGATGCTGAACCTCCTGCTGATGCAAGCTGATTGATCAAAGGTTGAGCTTTAGAAAGTTCCACAGCTAACGGACGACCCTTAAACATAGTCCCATTGAGCGCATCGATTGCTGCAAGGGCTTCCTCCTTCCTCTCCATATGCACAAATGCATAACCAACATTTGAACATAATCTGGCTGCAAACGAATAAGAAACATAAGGTTACGTATTGTTCAGACATAACAGATGCAGAGATAACTTCACATTATCTATTGATCATGATTTGTGCCTTACCTTTGACTTTATCACAATCTAAAACTCTTCCAAAGGTTGAAAACAGCCCATGCAAGTCATCTGCTGAACATGTTGCACTAATGTTACCTACAAACACTTTTATGGAGTTGGGTGGGCGTGCACGAGACTCCTCGACAACCAGTGGCCTGCCTCTGTACTCTTTGCCATCAAGATGTCGTATGGCCCTGCAGAAGTCAGAAAAACACAAAAATATGGATTTTCATAGATTTGTGTGTAAAGCTTTAAACAGTTTAAATGGATCTTTAAGACATGAAAAAAACTGATCCATTAGTAGATTTATTAGTGTAATGGATCGGTGTGTACCTGTCTGCTGCCCCCTCGCCCTTCAAGGTAACAAAAGCATACTGTCTGAGCAACGAACATGTGTTGATCTCTCCATAAGGAGCAAAAAGTTTATTCAGCTCCTCCTGGGTTGCATCTAAAGGAAGGTTCCCCACAAACAACTTCACGTTGTCACTCATTTCTGTATCAACGAGAAGTCATCTGTCAAAATAAGAAAAATAAAATAATTCGTTATAAATGTCAAGTTATGTCGAAGCTTGAACGGTCTTAAAGTGCAATTTTAGTTTGAGTTTTATCAGCCACCCTAAAAATTTTATTTTAACAAAGCGTTCTGCACAGCCATTCTGACGAGTCAATCAAGTCACCGTTAACTTCCGCGGTGAAAAACGGGAAAAATCGGAGTTTGAATTAAACCAATTCGTTAGACTACAAGGTTAGCCTCAAACAAAAAAATACCTAAATAAATTATTACCGTGTCATACACGGGCTGTACGTTTTCTCCAAAGACCCAATAGTTGGCTTAAAACTCCAACTAGCCATCTTGTTCAACGTTAACAATGTAGCGTTAGCTAAGCTAACTAGCCCAAAGGCCAATCGTTGCGGTTTTATCACCGTGGCTGCGATTTTTTTGTCAAAGTTAAAGGTCTCTGAGTACAGCGAAGTAAAATCATGCCTAACCACAAACAATATCACGTTATTAGATTGATATTAAAAGGAGGTAAAAAGGTTTAATCAAACCAACATGGTACACAGACGGCTTACCTAACGCGGTCCTGAAAAGCTGCTAGCGCATTTCAAATCCTACCTCACTTCCGGCGGCTCCGGTGTTGTATCGAAAAAGCACCCAGGGAAGGTAGTTCGCTGTTTGACAAAAAGATTTGCCATTTTATTACCTTCAAGTCTACGGTTATTTATAATATTTTAATTTAAATATATATATTTTTATGGCAGGTTAGGCTGTCATGCACTCCTTGAAATTAATGGGAATTTCGTCGCTCTCCATCTTCTCGTTCAAAGGAAGAGGTGTATTTCCTAATAGCCAGTTTCAGGAAAAAAATGAACAACACACGAATATCTATCACTTCTGACTTTTAATCTATTAATGAATAAAGAACTCAAAATGTGACGGTGGAGTTTCTCGTGACAGGGGTATCTATTTTCGGCACAACACCGACTTTTGTCTTTTTTTCAGTGATGTCCGAAAGGGGGCGCTGTTTCATCTCGTTAGCAAATACTGATTTACAAAGAGACAAAAATTCTTTGTTTGTTCCAGTTTCACAAAGCTTGTTGGCTTGTCTAATTTTAGAATGTAGATTTTTGATTGTTAATTCAATTTTTGCTACATCATGTGCGAATTTCAGGGTTAGCATGGTGCAGCATGATAACATATGTTTCCAGGTGCAATCAGGTGAGCAGGAAGGAGGAGCCTAAAGACAGACCTGCTGCAGCTCTTTGAACGCACGTCATGACAGGCCGGAGTGGAAACGAAGTTGAGTTTTCTTGACTGTAATGTTGAAGTAAGAAGACGGAGTATGAATTGGGTCCGAAGGGAATAAAAAAAGGATCTGGGTACAAAAGGTAACCAAACAATATATCTCGTAAACAGAACTAAATCGGTCGATAAGAATAACTATAAATAGAAGAAGTGTAGCAGTGAGATTGTGATCAACATGTTTATGGAGGAAAAAGTTTTAGGAATGCATGTTGAACACCCGGAAAGATGTTGGAATACAGTTTATGTGATTGCAGAATAAATATGAAGACAATCTATGACAGATTATATAAATGCTGATTGCGTTCTGCTGTTTTCGTGGTTTTAATGGATATACTTTTATATACAGTCTAATTAGTCTACTTCTGTATACTTTGTTCTATTTTAGCATTCATAAATCAAAAACATTTAGCTCATGCAAGAAATTTTTGTATAATTAGAATTAGTTAAATATTTCCAAAAAGTGTAATCTCTCTATATATATATTACACTTTTTGGAAATATTTAACTATATTGCAAATATTTACCAAAAATAAATCCATCTTCTCATAAATCCTTCAAAAAGTTTGTTCTCATTAAAATCTGCTTCAGCTTACTCTATTTTTGCTGTGTTGAAGTTTTAGCTATTGTTCTGCTCATTTTGGCTAGCATTTAGCTACTCAGCTTTTGTTTTGCTAACATAGCTAGTCTTTTGCTGCTATTAGATTATAGTTAGCCTCTTACTGATTTTAGCATTAGTTACCACTTTCTTAACTGTGGCTAACTTTTTGACACTTAACTTTTTAGCAAAGTTTTTGCTTTTTTAAACTTTATCCTTTTTTCAATTAGCTAGCCTAGTTAGCCTTTAGATGTGTGTAATAGCCTTTAGCTAGATTTTTGCTACTTTGAACCTTGTGCCACCATTCTAGTCATTTTACTACCCTTTTAATACTTAAATTACTAGCTATGTTTTGCAACAATTAGCTTTTAGCTACTATTCTGCTAATTCTGGTTAGCTTTACTACCTTGCTTTTAGCTAGTGTTTCGCTCTTCTTAGCTTAACTAATGTTTTGCTTCTTTTGGTTTTAACAGCTGTGTTTTAGCTTCTTCAGCTATTTTCAGCTGTCATTCAGCTCTCATACTGTTCAGCTTTTCTGCTGTATTTTCAGAGCGTGTCTCTAATCCAGTTTGATGTTCTGACGTGGCTCTGGGTGTTTCTTGTGTCTCTGATATAAAGCTCAGCCCCATAAAGGTTGCTATTTCATTTAAGCTCTGTCTGAGCTGCTGCAGTTTACCAAGTCTGGACTTGCTGTCCAAATTCAGGCAGATTTGCTCCACAGGTGTGTGCCTCTGCAGCTGAGAGTCTTTCTTATTGAGACACATAACCACCACTTGTACCACTGTGGCTTTGCGGGATCGTTCGAGTCGTCACTATTGATGTTTGTTCGTTCAGATGGCACAGCAGGAAGAGCCTCTGTATGATTTCCCAGAGCCCGCCAAGCCGTGTCAACTCAAGCTGCTGTGTCCTCAAAGGGGACGAGGTTCCCTGAGAAGCATCAGTGTGCTGGACCGCCTCCTGCTCACAGTTCCTGTCTGGCTCCAGCTGTCAATCAACCCTGCTACAGCACTGCACATCCTGCAGAGAGAACCACCGGGGGTCAGAAACATACTAACAGTACATGTCTTCTCATACACACAAATACACACTCCTCCTTTTTAGTAAACATCTGTGTCGTCCTGCAGACATTCCTGGTGAGGAAGTCCCGCACGTCCAAAAGAAAAGTGCTTTGTGTTCGTTTGGGGGACGACAGCGTGCCATCCTTCGTTCAGCAGTTTGGCATCAGGGAGGAACAATCTAGTAAGATCGTCTCACAGAACTTTACATTTATGTTTTTAATCACATATTGCTCCTTTTATTTCTTTACTTGTCTTGTTGGGTTGATGCAGACCAGTAATGAGACCCTTTTAAAAGACATAGATGTGTATAGTAACAAAGTATTTGTTTAAATTGGAACTTTTACTTTTATTTGGTTGCATTCAAAACATAAACATAGTTTTACATCTTTACTTTAAAATTTAATATGTCATTACACACTACAAATTGAAATATGACCAGAACTTATGAAAGGAGTTGTTTGTGCACTCTAAAAAATGTTGACTTTACTTAACCGAATTATGTCAACTTGTTCCACCAAACAGACAAAGTTTTTACTTGCTTTACATTTACTCAGCCTGACTTAACGGAACCTGTTGACATAATTTGGTTAAGTAAATTCAACACTTCATCTTTTTAGAGTGCGCGTCAAAGTACTTTTATTATTACTTCCCTGATTATTGTGAGCAGTTTTATGATTTTTACTTAAATACATTTCTTATCAGTGCAATTCATTTTTACCAAAGTCATTTCGTTTTTTTTTTTTTTTCAAATACTTTACACACCTCTGAAAAGACAGTAAACTTTCCACATTTTACAAATTTTTTTTTTTTAAAATCTTCTAATCAGCAGCTCTGTCTCTGGAGACTTCAGCCATCAGCTTCCCAGATCTCCCAAGACTTATTTCCTTTTACTGTGTCAGCAGGTAAAGAAAAACAAAATCGTTTTCAGTTTATGTTGTTTTTATTACATTAGTTCTAAATTCTTCTTATCCATAATTGTTTTTTCTTTCTTGTTTGTGTGTAAGAGATGTGTTGCCGTTCCCTCTGGAGCTTCCTGAAGCCATCGCAAAAGCAGCATCGCACAAAGAGCTGGAGTCCATCTCTCACATGGGAATAGGTGGGTGATTTTATTGGTTTCTTCACAGCCGATTTTGTAACCTAAACTTGAATTCCCTCAGGCTTTAAATAAGGGATTTATCTACGTGACTCATTTAAAAATGACCTCGCAAAATTAAATACTAAAGATTTTCATTATGAGGCATTATGAGCATTATGACGTGTCTGTTAGCAAAATATCTCATGAATTACTTGATGTATTCCAATGAAACCTTTAGAAAGTTATGGCTGAATACACATCTACAACTGATTACCTTTTGGAGTCAGTTCATGATGGATGCCACCATTAATTGAGAATAATGAAAATGAAAGGCAAAAACTTGGGCATTTTTACAGATATTAATTTAAAACTTGATGCTGTTGTAGCTCATTCATAACGCTCTGAGCATGACATCTTGTGATATTGCATCGACTGTAAGGAAGTAAAAAATGTTAGTATGGTCGTAACTTTCTAATTGTTTTCCAGAGTTCTGGAGTTCCCACCTAAATGTCCGAGGGCCACGAGAAGCACCGAAGCCCAAGAAAGCAGAGGAGAAGCAGCCAGACATCGCAGCATCAGTTTCACCTCCACCCCCGCCAGATTCACCTCCTCATCTCGACTCCAACGACCATCCCCCAGCCGCACCCGAACCGGAGGCCAACAACAAAACACCCGACCCAAATCCCACTTTGTTCCATGAGTTTTGTCCGATCACGACGCGCAGCCCTAGAGAGCTGGACTGCGGCTCGGGCCAGGGCGCCCTGTGCTTCATCAACCCCCTCTTCCTGCAGTCCCAGAACGCGCTGTGCAGGCGGCACATGTTCAAACGCAGCCTCAAGGTTCGCGTTTCCACAGAGACGTTGACCCAGCTTTCACCTCCGCTCGCGCCGCCGCCTCCTCCGCCTCTCATGCCGAAAACCAAAGGGAGGTGCAAAGCCCAAAGGAGGGGGGAAGGAGATGCTGCTGAAGCCTCACGGACGCAGAATCCGTCAGGAACTCCTCACTTCCTGTTTGAGATGCAGGAGGAGGAGCACGAAGACTCTGACACGGACCAAAGCAAAGCAGGAGTCAAGGAAGTTTCAGCTCAGTTTCCAGCCATAAAGGAGCCTCTTTTAGATGAATACATGACTCCTCCAGTGAACCACCCTCCTTCCCTCTCTCCTTACCACTCACCTTCTGTTTCTCCCATGGCACCTCCTCTTTTCTCCAAATCTTCCCCCATGCTCCCCTCTCACGATTCCCTCTCTCCCTATCAGTCTCCATCTATATCTCCTAAAGCTCCTTCGTCACCAAAACACTCACCCAGCATCTCTCCCTCCCCCTCCCCCGTCTCCTCCCCACACACAGAACCGGTCTGCGGCCCACCTGAGAGGGAATCAGCACAAGAGGAGGAGGAGGAGTCGCTTCCAGAGAGAAATCAGGATGATGATGATGATGATAAGGATTTGAACGAGGAAGAAAGTGTTGAGTTACAGATGAGCGCTGCGCCTCTTGAAGACGCGGAGAGCTGCAGTTTGAACGGTGACGTTGAGGAAGCAGAAGAAACTTCAGCTCTTTCGGTGAACGAACAGACAGTTGAAGCCTCGAGTGAACAAACATAACATCTTTCTGAATGCTTTGGCCTGAATTCCTCCTTACTGTAACTCCACAAGTCCCTGTTTTCTGAGGTGTGTCTCCGATCAACTCGTTTTGAGGCTGTCTCTTTAAATCCAAACAAGATGCTTCAGACCCCGCCCCCCTCCAGAGAAAACTGAAGGAGTTGAAAAATACGACCCAAACAGAATATAACGATATCTACGCAGCACCAGGAGAGACTAAATTCTTATTTTCTGAACTAGAGACTCCAAGAACACAAAATACATTTAATGGCTAAAAAGTGGATTATGCATATGTCTCCTTTAATAATACAATAAACCCTTTTTAGGATTTTAATTGTAGATATTTAATGCTTTTCAATATTGTTTTACCTCCAAACAACTTAATTTCTGCCCTAAAAGGTCAATTAAACATTGTGATAGAAAAAGCAACATTGTTGACAGGACTGGTTGTTTTTAAAAAAGGATGACTCTTGAATGTTTCATTAAAACCCATCCAGTGATTTGAGATATTTTGCTAACAGACATTATTGAGTATTAGTGATTAATGGCAAAGTTTTAAACCAGGCTGATTTAGTAAATTTTGTCTTTTCTGTTGGCTGTGGCAGCCATCTTGAATTGAGTCCAAAAGTTAATCAGTGAACATAAATCTACAATTCATTTCTGAGTTTCATTAAAATTGATGCAATATTTTGCTAACACAGAAATGGGCCATCGCCTTCTACCTTTGTACATTGTAATAGGGGAGACGGGGCTTGTTGTGAAAAGGGTAAGTTGTCACATTGCAATTATCTTCTCCATCAGATGGTGCAACGAATAAGTGAAATACTAGTTTTCCTCTTTTACATGATTGGGTTCTTTGTTCTATCAAAGAAGAGACTGATGATGGTGAGATGAGCACCAACTAACCATTTTGCACAACCAAAAGTAAAAAAATATCAACGGAAATATTTCAAAATTCGTTTCTTTTAGAGAAAAGTTCTAACAGTGATACTTGTGGATTTGTTAGAGTCATAACTGTCATTGTTGCATTTTAAGCTAACTTTAAGCTAGAGCTATCTTTAGCAAACAAGGTAGTTTGGGGCAACTTGTCTCAGTCATTTTGGGGTAAGTTGTCACGTGATAAAGCACAGGGAAGAAACAAAGAGTGGATACAAAAGAGTAGGTATAAAAAGAAAACCTCCAGATGACTCCTCAGAAGAACATGAGTCCCTGTGCCTGGTAGAGCCATTTGGAAACAGCTGCATAACATGCAAAGGATGGGCACATGAAGAATGCACCCCTGGCGAATTGACTAAGAATGGCTTCCTCTCGCGTCTACATCCGCCAGAACTGCAATTCGGATGAGTCTGACTAGAAAGAATATTTGTCAGGATTTTGTTTTTTTTAGTTTTTATAAATGGATCTTCCAGTTGTTAGAATAAAGTCCATATTTCAGGACTGGTCTAAGTTTTATAATGAACCAATGTTTTTTTTTTTTTTTATTCAATTGAATCTGGACTTTTGAGCTAAAAAAAAGGTAAAACAGGCATTTGAGGCTGAGAGCTATAGCTTAGCCTGTGTGCCAGCAGTTCCTAAAGACTTTAATTCAGTGCATGTTGCATTTTCTTTAACATTTGTTTAATGACTTTTTTCAAGCTCAATGATAAACATTTTCTGTGCCTGACTTCAACACTCAAGTTCACTTTTGAGTAAAAACAGTACAAAAATAATTTTGTACTTGGTTTATTAGTTGCAAAATCTAGTGTGACAACTTACCCAGTGGTGCAGCAGCTCATAACTCTGCACTGATGCAAGATATGAAAATGACACAAAAAATTACTAAGACTTTGGTCTTTCACCTGGTACACATTTCTATTTTACATGATATTTTGCTTCCAAGAAGTATACAAGTGTAAAAAGTGACAAGCCCCGGTGTGCTGAAAGTCAAACTGAAATGACCAAAAATAAAGATGTTTAATGATGTTAATGAAATACAAAAGTTTTTTTTTTTTTAAATCAAACATTTTATTATTTTTTCCTCATAACATCTCATTTTATAGTTTTTCCATTGGAATCTCTTTTCAGTTATATCAAACAAAAAGAAAAATGGCAGAAAATGTAATGTTTCTTTACGGTCTCTGTTTAATCGCTGCAGCCAGTTCAGTAAAAACCTGTTAAATCACTTCAGCTACATCACTTCAAGTCAAAACTAAAATCCTTCAGTGACAGTCTTGTTTTATTCTTATTTGTTAGGCTGATAGTTTGTTCATGTTTTCTTAGAGTTTCCACCAAAATAATGTGTCTGAAACAACGATTAGACCAACTCTTCATGGATCTGTGCCTGCCACCTGTTACAGACTTGTTTGATTCTTATGGCTTTAATTAAAGGTTTATTTATTCTTCTCGCCACCTTTTTAAACATTTGGTGGTTTTTTTTCATGAGATTTGAGCAGCTTGTATTTGAGAAACTCGTTCAGCGAGATAATTCCTCAACACCAGCAGGGGGCGTCTCTTTTGCTCAGCTCCAGCAGGTCGGCCTCCACCTGTCCTGCGTCGTCCGGGAAACGTTCGGCGAAGGAGCGAATCAGACCTGCCGCGCTGCCTTCGTATTCCACCAGCTCAACGCTCTCCCCTGGAAACCACAAAACAGTCAAACACACACTGACCAGAACTAAAACTACGTTCACACTGCGGGGCTTTGTGCTCGGATACCAATTTTTTTGGCGTGGTCGTTCATGTTCTAATTTAAAAGCGACCGCCATCAGACTCCAGTCTGCGACCCACATGTGTAGAAGACGACGTGATGTTATCCGCAGCACGCTGTGCTTGTTTTGGTCCCCCTGTTTACATTTGATCCTGTTTACATTCCTGTCTGCTCTGGTGCAGATTTACATTTCTGGACTGAAAGTGACTTAATGAAACAACAAACTCAAGTATTGAGCACATCACACCAGCACTGATCAATGTTAGTATCATGTTTGTGTACATTCACAGTCCTGCAGATGAAAAAAGTTAAATAAAATAAAGATGAAGCAACTGGACTTTTATTTTGTAACCAAAGCCTTGAGGAGTTCCAAGCCTTAAACTGCATGATGTTGGTATTATTGTCAATAATAATAATAATAATAATAATAATATCAATCTGAATAGCCCTACGTAAGTGAAGGAAATAGTTTCTTTTGACAATTGATTTATTACAAACATCCACTACTGAATCCAAAAATAACATCCATTTCTATCAATCAGGTTATGTTTTTATGCTAAGTTCATTTTTAAATCAGAGTTTTGTGTCTAAATTTTTTGACATTATCGGTTGATTTTTAGTAATATTTCTCATCCAAATTAGATTTTTAAGATCCTCTTCTTGCTCTTTGTCCACTGACACAGATACTCGGTGCATGCTTTGCAGACCATGTGCAGCGCCCAAGATTTGTCCTGATCTCCAAGTTTCATACCAAACTAAGCACGCTTTATGAAACTTGTCTGGATTCCTGTTAGGCACAAGGGTGTGTTCACCACAGATGTGACAGAATACGTCAGGTTTATTTTTGCAAGATCTTCCAGTTGATATAGAGGTTTTTCACTTTACTCTCACTAAAATGCTGACCTGAAGCGAATTAAGTAAATGACGTTTTGCAATTGATGACATCACTCATTAACTTGCAGTCTG
>JARVJO010000082.1:8535959-8551241 GCA_031762555.1 Cynodonichthys magdalenae
GTGGGAAGAACTGCCACAAAGAGTGCAGGTGCCAAATGGGCCAATGGCAGTTTTTTGTGTCTCCTGAAAAATTGCCAGAAATGACTTAGGCAATTATTTTAAGAAGGTGACGATATGGTGAAAATGAGCTGGAAAGAAACACAACTGTGTTAAAAATATGGTGAAAGTTTTGAATAAATAAAATAATGTGATTCCAAACAACTGCAGGCAAAACAAATAGAAAAGTTCAGTAAATTAACTATATTTTTTATCTGTTTCCAGTCTGGGGGTCTTGTGGAGTCTTGTCATACAGACACCAAAGAAAAGCGGAGCATTGAGGATCCCAGCTGTGGGTCCGGTGCAGGGCAGCAGCACAGGCAGCATGGCCCCCCTGAACATCAGCTCCTCTGTCACCGGCGCCACCACCTGGTTCCTGAACCACACTGCATCTGTCACACAACTCCTCCAAGACTGAACATCTGGAAAAATAAATCCAGGACTTCATGATGGTGACCGTCAATGCAAAGGAACACACACATAAAAAAGAAAAATCTTTTTTCCAGTACAGTCAGACACACCCAGAGCAGACTGCAGTTCTCCGCTGAAACCATCAGGGTTTTCCACTGCAGACTGAACCAAAGGGCCGAGATACAAAACCTGATGTGTAGAATAAAATAAAATGTTTATGACTTTAAATGCAGTAAATAGTGATAAAAAATACTAAAGATGAGGATCTGGAAACTATAAAGAGCCCACATTTCAACCTGTTGTTTAAATACACCTAAGGGATATCTCTGCAGAACGTTTATGGAAGCTGTAAAATAAAATGTTATAAATACATCTCTCAGGAGATTCAGCCGTATTTTGATATTGCAGAGAGACTCGTCGGCAGGAACTGCCTTCATTCTTGAGAATTTACATGCAAAGCTTTTTTTGCTTCTAACATTAACATTGTAATTTTCTAACCTCCTAAATTTTCTAAATTTTTCTAATTAAGCTTTAATGTGAGATAATAAAATAGAATTATCAAAAGATTAAAGCAATGTGGGAATACAAATATCAGCTAATGAATGCTGTAAATGCAAAAATACTATATTTTGGTCAGTATTTACGTTGCAGGACTTTTCGTCTCACCATGTTTAGCAGTAATGGAAGAACGGCTGCAGGAAGGAAACCTTCCACATGAACTCCCATCAACTCCCACAGAGACACACCAACCTGCAGAGACTGAACTTTGATAAACAAATAACTTTTTATGTTCATTTCAGTTGAGAATTCAGCAACAGTATTATTTATTAGGGACTTTCGACTATTAATTATTGTGACAGTAGTTTGGTTGATTATAGCCTCAGTGATCTATATTTCTCTGTTTGCAGTTTACAGTTTAACATTTTTTTAACAAAATATTGAATAATATTTTTTATATCAAGTGCATTGAAATAAAAAAATAGACTATATCCTGTCTTTAGGTTCATTTGCATTGCTGACATTCAGTCCTTTTAAAGGTATCTTCAATATGATCTAAATAACATGTTTAGGTTACCTTCTTTGTGACAATAAAATTTAAGGGACAAAAAATGTTCTGAAATATTCAGCAATGAAAACCCAAACATCTGAACTTACAAAATAACAAACCACAGCTCCCCACCCCACCCTCAATCCCCTCTACTAAAACAGCCCTAAAAAAAAGTGATAAAAAATGACTAAATTCTTATGCAGAAAAGAACCTATCCACTTTATCTTTCTGGGTTGCAGGAAGGGGACACTCAGTCCATCACAGGGACAATTTAGCGTTGCCCTATGCTCACCCAGCACCTTGTATGAGCCTCTGGCCTCGTGAGGTCATGATCTGACTCCAGCATGGCAGAAGTGAGAGTCTGCAGTGTTCAGAGCTTCAGGAGGTGAGTAATGGCCAAATCAGCGCAGGTTTATCACGCTGTGGATTAGTTCAGATTAGTGGAGTGGAGGATCTGCGATGCACAGGGAAGCCGACAGCAACTACAGAAGGTGGGAGTGTGAATGAAATTAATTTGCTATGAACATTTTCAGCAATAAAAGTGGAGAAGGAGCTTGTTGCAAAAGCAAACACGAAAAAATTATTTGTTCGTTGCAGGAATGGGGCTTCTGTGACGCAGTGGTAGGGCAGCTGACTTGGGACCCGAAAGTCACAGGATTGGATCTAGTTTCTGACCTGTGGCCTCCATGACCCGACCATAAGCAGAAGATGAAGATGGACCCAGTTTAACTGAAGCAATAAGAAGGAGCAATAAATTGGATATGGCTCTTATTGCCACTGAGGACAAGCTTCAAAAGTTGTTTAATTTGAGTAAACTGTCCAGCAATAAATCACAAATTTATAAATTACAATAAAGTTGTCAAACTTGTTTTCATCTAGGGCCACATGAGCAAAGGCCCTCAAAGGGCCAGGTGAAATTAATTTTGACGTTTCGTGTTTAACTTTGACTGAGCACCGCTAATAAACAATAACTGAGCTCTACATGGTAGAAACAACGTTTTACACTTTGTCTTATAAACTGAAAGGTACTACATGTAAGACTTACATGTGTGAAATAAATAATACATATATACCAATAAAAAATACGATTTTTTGACTTGAACTCTGAGCACCTCCACCTAGTCTTTGCTGTCATTTTGCAAAAAAATAAGCAACATGTATTTTGGGAGATGTAGGGTTTTATACATTTAAAAAAAAAAAAATACATTAATACATCTTTGAAGCGCTTGCAGGCCACATCAAATGCTGTGGTGGGCCACATTTGGCCCACTGGCCTTCAGTTTGACACGTGATTTACATGGATACACAACATAAAATACTTAATTGGTAAACTATTTGCACCTTATCATTTAAGATGCAGTGATACATAACAGCTCTGATGTAAAACTAAACTAAACAAAAACATCTCTATAAAACAAACAAATTACACCCAAATCTTAAAACATATAAGTAGTGGACCAAAGTTTATTGATCTCCCTCATATATATATATATATATATATATATATATCATCATCATCATCATCTGCAATCCTAAACAAAGACAGTGACATAGTGTGATGGGTACCGATTTATCAGCATACCTCAGAAAACATGCACATAGTAGTCAAACACAGGAACACTTTCATTTTTTATCCAGTTCACTCAAAAGGGTGTGAAGATGTCTCTGAACAAGTTGTAATATGTTTGTTTTGTCAGTTATTGTTTTTTTAACAGGACTTTCATTCTGAACTTGAAAACATTGTGGGATTGAGTCCAGCTCGATCATACGGAATCGTGAAATCTTAACTAATTTGCATTTTAGTTTGGAAACTGAGGGGAAGGATTTATACATCAGCTGGAACAGAACACATCTCCTTTATGTGCTCAGATAACGAGCAACTGAACTATTTCTGAAAAAAAAAACTTTGCCCTTTATTGAAAACATTTTCTTCTAAGTGAAGGAGAGACTGGATCACAGCATCAACCAGAAGGACAGAACGTGAATCCAATACTGAAAAAGAAACTACACTAAAACATGCAACTAAAGCAACACAAGTGCAATAAAAGTCTCTACAAACAGACTCATCATTTTAATAAATAAATAATAACACTACAACTGAAAATAATAAAACTCTGACAAATAACTTTCAAAGAACACAAATTTTACAGTCTCAGAACAAAAGAAAATCTCTAAGAGAAAAGGCACTAAAATGTGAACGCCCAGTGTCCTGACAGGAACACTTTTTCTTTTTTTTGTCTCTGATGGAGAAGGATTGTCTGTTTTAGTTGTTTGTCCTTTTCACTGCAGCACACATTTGTCCTTATTGCTGAATTTTCTTCTTCTCATCTCTAGTCCTCGCTCCAATCGCTCGTCTTCCTCTAGAGCCCTGAAAACACAAAATGTCATTTAAAGTCTAACCATGTGATAATGTACTTGCTAGTATTTTTTATACACCTCACTGCTTAAATTCTATGTTCTTCAGGCACACACTCACCCTCTTTCTTTGGCGTCAATGTCTCTGATGATCTCATCTCTCTGGTTGACCAGCGACACCAGCTCCTGGAGGAGCAGCTGCTCCCTCTGCTGCTGAGTGGATGACTTCTTCCAGTCTGCCAAACACACAGCCCAACTTTACCACAAACTACGGCATGAGTCTCCGTCGTTATCACCCACAGCTGACAGGGGAAGGAGGATGATGATGTTTTTGTTCCTGTCTCTGTGTCTGTGTATCTGCCTCAGGAAGCACTGGGCGGATTTTGACAAAACTGTCAGGAAGTCGAATGTCAAAGTTTGGCAAAAACAGCTACAACTCTGTCATTTCTCATAAATTAATCTTAATGTAAAACTTGGTCAAAGTTGGTCGTAGATATGTAATCCCTTTTCCTCTCTTGCTCACTCACTCATTGAATATTTTTTGTTGTTTTTCTTTCTTTGTGTTCTTTGATCTTATTATTAATCTTTAATCCAAGTATCTGTTACTCCAAAATAGTTATAAGAAGCTAATATCCTGTTTTGTTTCTTTATTAATCTTTTTAATTCTTTTTTTTTTGCCTCTGTGTTAGAATAGAATAGAATAGAATAGAATAGAATAGAATAGAATAGAATACTTTGGCCAGCTTACAAGGTTATCTATTTGAAAAGGCGTAGGTTGAAGTAAAACCTATATTTTCCTGTCTCACTTTTCAGTTGATAAATATAATTCTGATTCTTATTTTTGTTAAACCTTCTTTCATAACTACCTCAAGCAGAATTTAACAATACCAACCCGGTGTTTCACCACATCTCTAAATACCATCAACATCCCTCCAACACCATCTAACAACTCAAAAGGACTTTTTGTATCTGATTTACATTTTCACATTTCATCAGTTCAAAGTTTAACCCGTTCCATAAATCCACCCCACACACAGGTAAAATAGAATAGAAATAGAAAGAGCCTTTATTGCTCTGCAAGGGGAAATTCAGGTGTAACAGCAGCAACAGGTATAGAGGTTCACATGAAAATTATTTAAGTATTAAAAACAATATAGAAAAATATGATTAATAGTAAAAGTTATACTGTAATGTATAACAGAAAATAGGCTTACACACATACTTTACCATTTGGTATGAACACTGTGTTTTTTATGTTTATGCCTTTAAAGTGTTGTTTCTTTACACGTTTTCTTTTTTATTTTCCCCAAAAGAAGAGCCTGAACTAAAAACAACTCCTGAGTAACACAGGCTTGTCTTTTCTTAATTGTCCATGACCTGCAGGAACTTTCTGCTTGGTTTAGCGCGCCCTCAACCAAATCCTGCTCTACTTCCTTCCAGTTGATCTTTATTTTATTGCTGGAGTGACTTTTGCCTACAATAAAATGTCTCAGGTCACTCAGAAAGTCAATTTTCTGCTGGAGCAGAAGCAGAAAAAAATGATGGTATCTTTCTAGAACATGTTAGGAACTGAGAAAACTGTAGCTTTTTTCTATTTTATTAGCAGCATTTTCAAATCGGGTGGGAAATTCTCGGTGTAAGTTGTTGGCTAATGCTGTCAACTGATCTTAATAGATATGTAACATTTTTCCAACCGATATTCATTAATCCAACAAATGATGATGGGCGAATTATTCAAGCAGAGGATGCGTGGACTTTAAAAAAAAACAATAAAGTAAACATTTAACATTACATTCGGTTACTGAGCAAACAAATCGGCGCTGCACTTAAAGGGTGGGGGGGGGGGGGGGGGCCTGACGTTTTTTTTTTTTTTGCAGGAGTCTGTGTGTACCATTAAAAACTGCATTATGTATTTTTTTCTTTTTGTGAGCAATAATTTTTGGTTGCAGCTAAGAGTTTTTATTAATTAAGTATCTAACGGGCTAAAAACCCAATCAAAAATGCTCTTAATAGACGACTGTTGAAACGCTCAGAAAATCGTCCATGATCAATGCATCCAAACTTAGTGTCAACATTACCTCAAACTGTGACTGTAGGAAAGGTAAACTTTTTTTTTTGTTTTACCATGTCCTGTCCAGCAATGTGAAACTCAGAATTAATGTCTGAGTGTCTAATTAAAGCCCAACAGTTTTACTTACACAAGTGCAGCATCATGGCATTTCACCATGATGCTCCACTTGATAAATTCTTAAACCTTTATTATAAATTCTTTTGGGATTAATTCGTTGGACACGGAAAAAGTAAACAAAGAAGAGAAAACTTGGGTTTAAACTTAACATTTCCTGAACGAGCACCGATAAGAAAACCATCCAAACGTGGCCGATATGTGTTTCACTGACCTTCTATAGCCATCATGACTCGTAGTTCTCTGGTGAGAAGCTCAAATCTCCTCTCCAGATCCTGCTCGTGTTGTCTGTGGATGAGTCAACAATCAGAAACATTTAAAACCGAATGAGATCTTCACTTTGTGCGGATATTTCTGGTTTAATTACAGCAGTTCAAGGTTGTCCTGTCTGCGGATCAGAGCGTTCTTCTTGTTCACCAAAGTGAACCACTCCTGGATCAGCCTTTCTTCCTCGTCACGGTCACTTCCTGAACAAACACGGATAGAAAGAAGATAAATACAAAGCTACTTCAATTTTAATTTTACTGCCATAATTATAGCAAACCTCAGTTATGATTCGGTGGCCTAAAGTTTTACAAATGGTTTGAAAATGATTCCCAATAGGGTTGAATTCAAAATAAATGTAGAAATCAAAAAATATTTTGGCACATAAAGTCTGATGATCTTTGCAACTGCTACTGAGTTTGAGCCTCAATTAGGTTCTGCTTGTAAAATGATTAAAATGGCATTTATTAAATATAAATAAGTTTTTTTTTTGAGTGAATATTGACTTAAAATGACGTATATGTCATCTGTCAGGGGAATACTCACTAACCAGACAAAACAATGATACCAAACAACCTCTAAAGCTACTTGACGTTGAATTTTCCTGCCTAAACACTTTTTAACCGGGTTTAACCGTTTACATCGTTTAAACCCGTGTCTGTGTTCTGTTTTCACCCAGCTGTGTGAGAAACAAACCTGTCTCCATGAGTCCTCGCAGTCGTCTCTCCACCACAGCAGCTCTGTTGTCGATGTGCTTCTGCTCCGTCTCCAACGCTGCCAGCTCACTCAACACGTACTGACTGGTGTCCTGCAGCCACTGACCACAAGCACCACACACACACACACACACACACAATGCAAAAACACACCAATATATATATACATAACCACACAAACAGAAAAGGAGGGAGAGGAGAACAAAGGAAGAAAGAGGCGATCAAAAGATTAGAGAGAAGCCAAAGATTTGTGGCAAATAAAGCTTTGAAATCCTTTACAACACACTGATTAAAGGTGATTTTACAAACAAGCAGATTACTGTGAGAATCATCGAAACAGATACAGAGTTAAAAAGAGAAAAGAACACATAACTGACCATTGTTTCTTCCTCGTATCTAGAAGGCTGGGTCTCAGCTACACTCTGCGACTCTGCAAACATTAGAAAAAAAAATGTGAATCACAGATTAAAGAGTGAAAAACAAAGAAAATAACTGAGAGAACTGCATTTTGTGTTAAATAGCAGGATGATGCCGAGAGCTGAATGACTGCTAAAATTTATCAAAGCTGGGACTTAGCTGTTAAACTAAATGCTGAACACTGTAGAGGAAAAATATCAAAACACCTAGCTAAAAACTAAAGTAGCAAATTGCTAGCTATCTAACACTAGGCAAAACTAAATGTAGCAAAAGGCTAGCTAAAAGCTAAAAATAAGAAAAAGGCTGGCTAAAAGTAGATAAACTGTTGCTAGAAGCTAAGGTAGCTAAGAATCTTGAGAGACACACCTGTCAAGTTAGTGTTTTCTGTTGCAGGTTTACTCTTTGACTCTTCATTCTGTAGAAAAAAAATATAATGTTTAAGTAGCATATGAAAAAAATTACAAAGGGGATTCAATCTAATTTTAGTCATTTATATTTTATACAATTTGAATTAAGTCAATGAAGAAAACTAAGAAAAAAAACAGTCACCTGTCCAGATTTGGCTGTTTTGGTAACTGATCTGGGTGGAGGCACCGGATATATTGACTCATCTGTTAAAAACATAATGAGAGCAGTCAGAGGGGATGAATAATTTCTAATATTAGGCTGAATATAATTTAAACAACATTTTATAAAGCATTGAAAACTTCAAAACATTTGTCAAAATATTTCATAGTAAAAATTTCATTTATAGGTTTTTTTTAAATTTGATGTTGAAATATGCTCTATAAACAACACAGTATTACTTTCTCCTCACTTTACACAACAAAGCAACACTAATATACATCATTTTAATAAAATGAGCAGAATTGTTTTGACTGAACAGAGCCTGTGGTTTGGAACAAACTCATCAAACAGTAAGTCTTTGAATTGTCTCCTGAGAGAAATGTTGATTTCCCATCATCATTTATAATTGCTGAAAGATAATTATAAAACACCTGCTTTATTTCAGCTATAATTTAAACACATTCTGTGTAAGTTACTAAAAGAAACAACAAAACTTTCTCTTTATTGTTTAATTAAAAACAGCATGATCAATGAACAAAGAGAAATATTGTAAAACGGAGGTTTCACCAGGGGAGTTGAGTCGTACCTTTAACAGCTCGTTTAATTCTGGGTGGCGGGACGACCAGCATGCTGCTCCCTCCTTCCTCCAGGCTCAAGCCTTCGTTCAGCCGGGCCATGCAGAAAGCCGCTGCGTCGACTTGGGTGGGGTTGGCGGGGGCGAGGCCGTAACTGGACTGACTGCTGTTGTGCTCGATCTGCAGCACGCTCAGCTCCTGGTTGGTGAAGTGAGAGCGGATCTGGCTAAGGTAGGTCATAACGATGAGCCTGTCGGGCACGGACAGGAGAACCATGTCGGACGGCTCCAAAAGGCGAGAGACGCCCAGCGACTCAAAACCGTCAAAAGCCTGAAATTAGGAAAGTGAAACGAGAGACTTAATAGCAACAAAACTCAAAAGGTGTAGTTTTTTTTACTGTTAGCAGTATGACACAGTGCACTACACAGCCATAAAGGGTTGAGTGTAACCTTTAGAGCTTTCTCACCTTCTTATTGTTGAGCTTAATTTCATGTGGCTCCAATTGATCAAAATTTCTTTTGAAGTAAAAACAAGAAAACCCCACAAAGAAAGAATTTAACTCATCTGCCTGTAAGGACAAGACAAATAATAAATAATGTAGACATGGCATACATTTTGTCTGGATGGAAGTGGTGCAGAATGGCACAGAAGGCCAGGCCGTTTCTCCAGGACGTGCTGAAGTTTGTGACTTTTACTCCATTGTATTTGTTGGCGATGCTCTGACACCACTGGAGCAGCGACTGGCTGGAGTTCACCAGGTCCTGAAGGAAAGAAGCTTAACTTTGGTTAATATGAATATATTAAGGTTCATATGAGCATCGTTATTCTATACATTCACCTCAGTTGTGTCGTCCTTCCCATCAGCCTCCTCTCTGATCACGGTTGCAGGATCTTCAGCCTTAACTTCAGGGGATTCCTCCTCTACTAACGTAGGCAGCCAAGAAGTCTTAATCTCTTGTTGGGTACGAACCATGGTGTGTTGACTCAAAGTCTCCTTTGGACCATCAGGGATGTCTGATGCTTGGTGTTTTACTCTACAAGAGGACAAAACAAAAAACAGATGATGTTAAAAGGGAACAGATATTTCTAAAAAAATCAATGAGAGCATCCTTTTTGCCAGCCGCGACAATGACAAAGGGTCATGCAAATGTAGGATGATGAGCAAGCTACTGGAGTTAGACAGGAGAAGACAAAGATTGAAGAATTCAAGATCTGAGTTCTGGGTTTGTTGCATCAAACCAGCTTAAAGATGATTAAATCTTTTTTTTCCTAGCGAAGTCACCCATTTGTTTTAGATATCTGAATATTTACACACAAACACCCAAAGAACACAACCTACATGGTGGTAAACCTTCACAACATCCAGAGTAAAAAGATCACATAGACAAGAAGTTCAAATCAAGCCTCAGCTCATTCAGATAAAGACTAAGTTATGTCAAAACAAGATCAGACAACATTTGAACAAGGGACTTTCCAAACCAAGTCCAAAGCTAATATTTAAACACTCAGATTCCAGACGTGAAAAAGTATCCATCGAGTGTAATTCCATGACACAACTGGGTGAAATTCAAAGCTGGGCACAGTAGAGTCTGGACCAAAACTTTTGCATCCCAAAGAAAAGCAGGTTGCTGCTCTACTAATTTTTTACTGTAAAAGTAAGTTATTTTTCCTTCAACTAAATATCTTTGAGAGCAGAACAGGCTCACAGGTCCTGCTGACTTACACATTGTCCCGTTCAAGTGGCTCCTCTGGGTCATTTAGCATTATCTCCTGCAGGGGGTCTGAACAGAGCCGACTCCAATCTGTGTCTTCAGGAACATCTGAACAGCTTTTAATCTCCGTGGTCTCACGTTCAAGATCACCAGGGGCAGGAACGAGCCGTTTCATACAGCGAGAACTGGAAACGGGGGATATGTCACCTGACAACAGACGAATTTTAGCCAGTAAGATTCTTTCCTCTTCTTGGAGCTGCTGGTCTTTGGAGAGCCTGTTGGGAACATTGGCTTCTGAGTCCTCCTTATAAACGGAGATCTTCTTTTCCGTGTCAGAACTGGTTTCAGAAGTCTTGTGTAAACATGTGTCTATTTTTGTGTTGGCGTGTTTCTTACTGATGTTTGTGTTAGTGTGTGTTTTGCTGGCTATTGAGGTTCTGTTTTTGTTTTGAGGGAGGGGCAAAGGAACCACTGATGGCTCAATAAATTCAACTTCCTTATGAGTTGTTTTACAAAAATGATTCTGTTCTTTTACTGGCTGATCAGTCTCGGGAGGTATAGATTTATTTGGCCACCTAACGTCAGAACTTTGAGTTTGTTCAGTGCAGGAAGGTGAAGAGGGCTTCTGGGCTACAGCAGGGGATGGACGTCCTGGACTGAGGACAGAAAAGAAGAATTCAGATCTAAACTCAGAGGCTGACTGAAGTAGCAGATCCTGCCACGATTCTTGTCATGCAACATTCTGCTTTGGAAACAAACACCTCAAGAAACAAGACAGCCATCTTTGTTATTGTTGCAAAGCCTGAAAAACGTGTTGAACTGAGGGTAGAGAATGGTACAGAATGTTTTTTTTTCCACACTTACTGGACGTTTGGACAAGACCCCCCCCCAATTATTCCCAGACCAAAAGTGTTATGTCACAGCTTTGAAAATTGCACCACGTTTGACCAAACTTAAATTGAGTTTGGAAATTTTGACTAATAATTATAAATGGAAAGCCCCACATGCCAATGCATGCCAACCAACTTTTTTCATTACCACAAAGACAAATTAACAAATGTACTTTTGCCATATTTCTGTACACCAGAAGCATCATAGAAAAAAATAAATAAAACGAAACAAACAGATTGGTTGTACTGTTACAGCTGAGAGTATTCAAAAGCAACTTACTAGATGGCTAAAATAAAGAACTTGATTGTCATTTTCAACCTTTCCAGGGTGAAAACCTCAGGCACAAGACATTATCAAGGTAAAATTTAAAAGACATAATTCTACCATGAGACTTGCAAGAAAAGGCCAAACCCTGAGTGAAGCCGAGGATGCAAGTTTAGCAAACACTGCGCTCTGATGCATGTAGTGAGTAAAAGAAAAATGCATACAAACACTAAAAACAGAGCTCCTTGATCCACCAGAAGCAACAAACCAATCTCTTTCAGGAGCTTTACTCACCTCTCTCTGTTACTAATTCTCCTCCCCTCAGCCCCTACTCACCCTGCCTCCCCCTCCATGTAGAGCTCGGCCAGCCAAACGGAGCCAAGATCCTCCTGTCCTCTTTCATACTCTACTTCCTCCTCCTCCTCTTCTCTCAGCCACGCCGGGATGGCATCATGTTTAAGCCTGGATCCGACCTTTCTGCCTGACCTCAGACCAGCACTTACTGATTCTTTGGGTTTGTTGTTGATCGCTTTAGATGAAGCGAAAGAATCACAGGGTGGAGTTGAAACTAAACCGGCCTTGGTGTTGGGTGAGATCGCTGCTGCAGGATCAGATTTGCGACTTTCGTCCTGCAGCCGCTCATCATAAGCAATGTCATCCAACTCCGCCTCCCTGAGCGGAGGCCAGTGGTTTGATTGGCTGTTTGTCTCTTTGTCCCTCTCCAGCTGCTCTTTCTGTTTCTTCTCTGACTCCATTCTTTCTAACTTTTCTTTCTGGCTCTCGTTTTCCTTTTCCCTCTCTATTTCTTTGTCTTTTTCCAGCCTTTCCATCTCCTTCTTCTCAGCTTCTTCCCTTTCCAACCTATATCTCTCCTTTTTCTGTGCCTCGTCCCGTTCAATCCTTTCTATCTCTTCCTTTTCTAGCCTTTCTTTCTCTTTCTTCTCTGCCTCTTCTCTCTCCTTTTTCTGCATCTCCCACTCTCTTACTTTCTCCTGTTCAGAGGCAGCTAGTCTTAGACTTGCCACCAAACTCATTCCATGTCTCATGCCTGTTTTTGCAAATACTTCAGTTTTAGAAACCTCCTGTTCTGTCTGACTTTCTGCTGAGTCAGAGAAAACTTTGGGGGGTAGAACGTCAACTTCAGTGGTGCTCAGAGGCTCATCAACTGTCTCAGAGGAGGACAGAGTCTCTGTATCTACTTCATGAGCTTCGTTATCTGGAAAATGGTCTGCAGAAGGATGACCAGCATCACTTGATCCACTTGTGTGCAGAATAGAGACAGCCGTCTCAAAGCTAAACATGATGAACAAAAAAAAAGAACAATTGTAAAACAGAGCTCCGCCTAAAACATCCTGCAAAACCACAACCAAAACTTGCGGTGGAGAGCCAGTCATCATGCTTGATTAGTTTCCCTTATTGGTGCAAATCCAAAAAGATTAGCAAAATACTCAAAAGGAAATATGTTTTCTTTTTTATGTAAACAGAAGGAGTTACACTGTCCTGTGTTCTAACTGGTGCAAGACATCCTGGCACAGTTAAAAGCAAGAAATACACTTTACGAACCATGCAGCTGAGAGTCCACATCAGGCCAGAGGAAGATTTGTAGGATTAAAGCAAGACAAATTCTCTGCAGCTCATATGAACACCACATGTTCTGAGCAGATTTATAACCAAAAACAACCAACACCAGCCACTGGCAACAAAACAATGGTGCAGTCTGGAGCTGGATCAGAGTCAACGCAGAGGACTGCAGCCACAGTTTTGCTTGCAATTAAAAAAACAATAAAAAAAACTAAAATATTTTTCTGCATAAAAAGAACCATGATCGTGTTGTGCAAAAGACCAGAACAAAATTGAAGAACTCGTGTCTTTTAAAGTCTGATCTTAACAACATGTTTTTGTGGTGACAAAAATGTTTTTTTGAAAAGTACACTCTAAAAAATGAAATGTTGGATTTACTTAACCATGTTATGTCATCTGGTTCCACTTAACTGAGTTGAGTAAATTCAAAGCAATATACCAGTTTTTTAACCAAAGGACATGAGTATGTTGCTTTGAATTTACTCAACTCAGTTAAGTGGAACCAGTTGACACAGCATAGTTAAGTAAAAGCAACATTTCATTTTTAGAGTGTGGTTTCCTGCAGTTCAAAAGGGTCACATGTTCCCTGTGTTGAATACAATTTTTATCACGACACTTCACACAGGAAACATTAAACTATCAGCAGATTTCAGTTTAGAGCACTTTACTTGCATGCAAGGAGTCCAGCCACGGAGAACAGTTCTTAAACCATGTGAGCAGAATGAACTAACATCTCGATCATCTCAATCATTCGTTAAGGGCTTATTTATATCAGGCTTACGAACCAAAGACATGATGGAGCCATTAATCAGAAAAGAGAACATTTCAACAAAGTGGTGATTAGATCAACAAGTTCAGATTAACATGTAGAAATAATAAAATCTTATACAGTGACAAAGATTTTTCTAACACCAGGATCTCCATTCTCATGGGGTTAATAATGAAAGATGCTTGGTTTGCCTTCAAATGTGTTGTACAAATGAAAACTTGAAGCACTTAGAGTGTGCAGCTGCTGAGCTGTGATTGGTGGAACAAAGCTCTGCTGAATGCTGATTGGCTGTCACAGTTTGATCTTATCACTAAAAAGCAGCCTCTTGCTCTGTTGTCTGTTTCAAGTTTCTGTTGTCTGTTTTAAGCTTCAGTTTCTGTTTTCGCCAGATCACAGCGAGCTACAGCTGTAACAGATGTTGCCAGATCACCACCAAAATGTAATCAGTTTTTCTTTGTGACAACCCCAGCTTGCCCTGTAAATTTCATGAAAATCCTTTCAGAACTTTTTGATTAACATTGTGCACAGACAGATGGATGGATAGACAGATGGAGAGACAAACCAATGTTACCAAAAACAAAACCTTTTTGAATACTGAATTACAGTGAAGGCATTGGTATAGGTACAAGGAAACAAAGGGATGGTGTGTTGGGAAACACAGTGATCTGGGGAACATGGGGAACAGGGAAAATAGGGATGGGTGGACTGGAGGGAACTTAGGGATGACCCTGTTTAATAAAATATATATTTAGGCTGACTTCAGGCCAAGACCGCCCTTGAAAAAGAGGTCTGTGATTTCAATAGAATTTTCCTGGTTAATCAATCAATCAATCAATCAAATTTTATTTATATAGTACTTTACAACTATGACTACTTAATCAAAGTGCATTCTATTAGTTCAGTATTAAAATAAAGAATAAAAACCAACAACATTGGTAGAAAAATAATAACAGTGTACTACAGTGTGCTAAAAGCAGTTCTAAATAATTGTATCTTTAGCTTAGCTTTGAACAAAAATAGGTCATTGATCACACACAACTCAAAATTTTGGGCCAGTTACAGCAAATTAACAATTGCCCCACTGTTTGGACTTTGATCTAGGGACTTCCAAAAGATCCTGGTCAGCAGACCGAAGAGCTCTGACTGGACAATGTGCTTATAAAAGATCACAAAAATAATTAGGTGCAATACCATGAACAGCTTTAAAAACAAACATTAAAAACTTAAAATCAACCCTAAAATGAACCCGAAGCCAATGGAGGAAGAAAAGTACAGGCGTAATGTGGCTGTGTCTTCTAGTGTTGGTCAACTGTCGAGTAGCAGCATTCTGGACCAAATGGAGCCGATAGGGATCTCAGGCTTATTCCAACAATAAGTGCATTACAGTAATCAATGCGAGTGGCAGAGTGGTCAAGGGAGTCGTCCTGGAACCGGAAGGTCGCCGGTTCGATCCCCCATTCCAGCTGTCTCAGTTGTTGTGTCCTTGGGCAA
>JARVJO010000082.1:8551341-8567691 GCA_031762555.1 Cynodonichthys magdalenae
AGTATGTTGCTTTGAATTTACTTAACTCAGTGAAGTGGAACCAGTTGACATAACATGGTTAAGTAAATCCAACATTTCATTTTTAGAGTGTAGCTGCTGTTGATTATCAGGATGGGGAAAAAAATTACAAAACCATTGCTGAAGAGTTCACAAATCCACAATTAGACAGATAGTGTGTAAAAAAAAGAAAGAGATGATCAACCAAGAAAAATCACTTCTATTATCAAAGTCAGCATGCACTAACAGCAGATCCTCCTGTTGTCTGACTTAGAGAATGACAAAACAAATCAAGATGCTCCGTACAAACATAAAGTAAAAAACTAAAAATTTTGTTAGAGGGGACTAAAAAGAAAATCTTATATTATCATATTTTGCTGTTTATACTAGATCAATAACTTCAAAAATCTGCATATTTGTGTCCTTTAATAAACCTTTTTTGACTGATCATGTTTATTTATGCAGAAATAAAAAAAAGGTTCCAAATCTTTCCAGCTCTATTGTTATTTTAGTCTACAAAAACACGATTTGCATTCTGCAGCACACCTGAAAATAAATTCGGTGGCAGCGGCAGGCAGAGAGACTCACCCTCTGTACAACACCCCAACTACTGCTGACATGAAGCCAGCAGTTGCCTCCTGTTGCTGCTCTGCAACACACACATCTGTCTCTGCACATATCTGAGCACTACCACACACGCAGAAAAACACACACACGCATATATGTCACCAAAAAATAAATAAAGCGCGTTAATATGAAGAGAAAAGCTTCAGATGAGGGTGGCACAGCTACTGAATGGCTCAGTTTAGGCTGCAGCTCAGTGTTAGTCGGCGCTTGTGCAGGTTTGCGTTTTGTGTACTGCAGCCGTCACTGACTCACCCCCCTGTTACACCCTCCTCCTCCTCTTTCAGCTCCTCTGCGCTTTCATTACTTTCCGACCCTCTTTCTGCTCCCGCGTCCGTCTCCTCCACGGTCGCCCACAGCTGCTTCTCTGCCTTGCACTCTGGCTCCTCCCTGATTATCAGACTCTCCTGACCAACGTCCGCAACACCAGGCTTCTCCTCATCTGCCTCCTCTTCTTGTGGTTGTCCCGACAGCTGGAGATCTGGTTCCTCCGGCAGCTCTGGTTCTGCTTTTGACGGCGGCAGCGGCTCCAGGATTAGGGTCGTCTGTTTGCCAGTGAGTTTGTCGAAAAGATCATTAGAGGTTGCTGGTTGCACGGTTGGTTTCTCCGGCTCTTTAGGCTCCTCTTGAACCAAGGGTGAGCAGGGTTGTGGGACTACTGGATGTATTTCTGAATTATTGGCTGTTGCTGCTTTGTGTTGTTGTGTCACAGCTGAGTCCATCTCAGAATCTTCTTTGGATGAACTGGGGGGGGGGGGGGGGAAGAAGGACACAAATTAAGATTTCCTTCTCACCAAACTATAATTATGTGTCAGGCTATTCCAGAGCGGATAAACAAGAGCAGATGGGACATTAAAGCAGAGAAACCATAAAAATGATGCCTCCTGAATCATTCTTACCCTCTGCACAAAGGTTCTGTACCATCCCTGGCAGAGTTTGTTTCTGACGTATCTTTCCCACTTCTATCTTCTAGCACTTTCCACAGAGGAATCTCTGCATCAGACAGCCTCTGTGGAGGCGGCACCAGTGTCAAGACATCTAATGTGATTGTTTGTTTATGAATGGTGGGGCCTGAACTGGTGTCAGGAGCAGAACCTGCTGCAGGTATTCTCCTTTCTGGGATTTCAGTGTTTGACAGTGGGTGCTCCTTTATGACAGAGGGTTGCCTCAGACTGGGATAGGGAAGGAAAGGAAATTAAAAAAAAAGAAGAAAATCAAGTTGAGAAATAGAAGAATTCAATCGGCACAGGAAAAAAAAAAGTGGACAGCAATAAGAAAACAAGAAGAACTTGATGCTTGAGGTCAGTATAACTGTGGATGATGGTATGGTAATTTAAATTACTGTAACATTTTTAATAGCTAAGTCGTAATTTAGACGGTTTCTGTTCATAACATTCTTACATCTACTTAACGAAAGACACATTGACAGAAAAATGGAGGCTCAGGGGGAGGAGCTTAATCCGCCAATCAAAGGGTTGGATTGGATAGGACTGGGCGATGAAACAATAATGATAAATATTTTGCTAATATGATCAATTTACAATAGAATGCTGATCATTTCAGTGAACTTCTTCAATTGAGAACCGCACAGTATTCTGGGGGATGTAGTAAAGGCTTTAGCTACTCGACCTCTAACGACCTAGCTAAGCAAGGTTGGTAGCATCAGTTAACTCACTCACGTGGAGTGAAAGGAGATGAGACTTTGAGAAGAAATTATGGATAAAAGAGGAAAAGTCACCATTTTGGCAGTATTAATCAGCCTTTTTTCTCCTGGTCTTTATTTCAAAAAGTAAAATGAAAAACTATTAAATATACACTGTTATTGTGATATGTTCTTGGCCCTGGGGTTAGAGGTTCAATCTGGGCTTCCCTCATTATTTAATAAAATGTCTTTGGTCAAGACACTAAACCTCAGGTAGCACCTGATCTGCTAACGTGAGAGAAAAAACACATGGAGTGGTCAATAAAGGGAGAAAGGTCCTGTCTAAAGACAATCTTTTTATCAAACGTCCCATAGACTCGACTGCCTTCCTGCCTTCGCTATTTTTAGATCTGTAAGTTAATAAAAAAAGAAGGACGCACTTTTAAAAATGATCATAAAGGAGATTATATTTCGATTTATGCGATGCATAAAACAGATTTGTTTCGACTAATTGTCTTGTATTATTTAAAAGCTGTCAACCCAACCACAATGCTAATCAGTGAGGGAGCCTCTGTAAAACTAGAAAAGGGAGTTTGCAAAGAATCAATAAAATGATCAACATAATCAAACAGAAAAATTAAAACGTGATGATTGATTGGATATGTAATTGAAGAACAATGACTTCTGCTGGAAGAACAGAAACGGAGCAGACAAGAAGACAAACATCCACTCACCGCTCATCGGAGTTCAGATTATTGGGTGATGAAGTTTTTGTTGCATCTTTCAGAGGAAACAGTTTGATTCTCATCTTCTCCTTGTCTTCATCTGACTTGTTGACCTCCACGATGCAGACAGGAGATGCTTTTCTCTTCTCCTCCTCCTCTTTTTTTGCAGCCTCCTTCTTTTTCCTTTCTTCTTCCTCCTTTAGGTTCTTTCGTGCTTTTTCTTTCATTTCTTTCTGTCTCTTCATCTCCTGCATTTTCATCCTCTCTGCCTCCTTTTGCTCCTGTTTTTTCTTTTCTTCTTCTCTCTTCTTCATCTCTTCTTCCTCCTTTCTTTTCTGTTCCATCCTTTCCTGCTCATCTTTCAGGAGTTTATCCTTCTCCCGCTGCTCTTTGAGGAGTCTCTGTTTTTCTTCAATATCTTTCTTTCTCCTCTGTTCTGCCTCCTTGACTCTTTCTTTCTCCTCTTCTTCTCCCCTCCTCTTCACTTCGGCCTTCCGTCTCTCCTCCTCCTCTTCCCTCTTTCTTCTCTCTTCTGCTTCCTTGATTCTACGACTCACCTCCTCTCTCCTTTTCCTCTCCTCATCTTCCAACCTCCTCACTTCTGTCTTCTTTTTCTTCTCCTCCTCCTCTCCCTTCATTCTTTTCTCCTCCATCTCTTTGACCTTTTGTCTTTCCTCCTCCATCCTTTTTCTCTCCTCATCTTGCATCCTCTTTCTCTCTTCCTCCTGTCTCATCTCCATCTCTTTTTTTCTTCTTTCCTCCTCTTCCTGTTTTCTTTTCTCCTTTTCCTCGTCCTTTTGTTCTTGCTCTTTTTCTTTCAGCTGTCTTTCCTCCATCTTCTTCATCTCCTCCTCCTCTCTCCTCTTTCTTTCTTCTGACCTTTTCTCCTCCTCAACTTTCATCATCTTCAAGAATCTCTCTTTCTCCTGCTTTTTCTCCTCTTCCTGCTTCAGTTTTACCCTTTTCTCCTCTAACTTCAGAAGCCTCCTCTCTTTTTCTTGTTTTCTCTGCTCCTCCTCCTCCCTCAGTTTTTCCAGTTTATCTCTCTTCTCCTTCAGAAGCCTCGCTTCTTCAAGCCTCCTCATTTCTTTATTCCTCCTGACCTCCTCCTCCTCCTGTAGGAGCCTCTTTTTCTCCTCATGCAGCAGTCTCTTCCTCTCTTCCTCATGCTTTCTCATCTCCTCCTGCTTCAGGAACAGCTCTTTTTGTTCTTTCTCCTTCCTGCTCCTCTCTTCTTGCTCCTTTTGGATCTCTGACTCCCTGAGTTTCTCCTGCTTCTTCAGTGCTGCTGCTTCCTCTAACCTCTCTGTCTGCGTTGGCTTTTCTCCTTCATGCTTCTCATTGAGTTTATGTTCAATACTGTAGAACAGAAACAAGACCTTAATTTGATTTTTATATTTTTAGGTTCTGTGTGTGGTTCACAGCAAATCACACCCTGCAGCCTATTTTTAACCTTGATTGTTTATTTAAAAATAAAAGAAACTCACCCTGAAGGACACCTTTTGATAGAATCATACTTGGAGTCATCCTCTTCCAGGAACAAGCTCTCTGATTCTTGTCTCTGATTAAGTGATTCATTAACGACGTCACCAGAGTCAGCTGATGTTGGCGGCTTTTCGCCCATAAAGAGGCTGATAATGCTCTCATTTGTTGGCTTTTTCAAAGCCTCTTCAACATTTGGCTGCTTAGGTGTGATAAATGCTGCAATGACACTGGTGGAAGACTTCTCTGGGGTCGAGAGCTCGTTGCAAGAAAAAGGCCATGGAGGGGGCGGGGCTATGATCAACTCTGAGCGGGACTGAGCGGGACTGGGGGGGCAGAAATGGTGTCTGTCAGCCTCAGAGGAAATGTCAAAATGATAAAACATTGTGTTGCTCTTGCACTCTCCAACATGCAAACTTCCGAGGAAAAAAAAGCCACATCACGAAACAACCAGAAATGTTAAGACACTGCAGATCAACAATCCTCAGATTCCTTGACCCACAAAATGTCACTCAACAAAACATGCTAGAATGGCAATGCACCCAAATGTTAGCGTGATGTTCATGAGTGCTGAAAAGGATTGATTTAGAGCAGTGGTGCTCAGTACTCGAAGTCGACATGAGGTCATCATCACGGTTTAAACTTTCTTTTTTTTGTGAGGGAAAACAGTGTGTTTCCGTAAACAGTTGTTAGCTTCAAACTATACACCAGTTTTTAAACTGTGTTGATAGGCAAGTAAAACCGGAGTTATGATAAACAGTTTACAATGTGTTTTTTTCTGAAAATGATGGTTCTTTTTGAAGCGTGTTGCAGCAGCAGGCAGCACAAAGAAAAACTGCACCCTCAGATTCATCCCGCCCTTGAGCCAAAAAAAATAAACCGCTCGACCTTCATTCTGATCAAGGCCCAAAGTTATTTGACAAGCAGTAAAAAAAATCTACAGGAAGAAAAAAATTAAAAGATGTAAAAGTTGAATGAAGTTTGGTGGCGATGATAGCAAAATTGGGTTTTAGAATTAGGGTGTAGTTTGGTGTTTAGTCTTTAGTTTAGTCAGTTTTAGTGTGTTGGAACTCCTGTTAGCCTTCGTCTACAACATGGTTACATGTCAAAGTACCCAACTGTCCGACTTTGAGAATCCTGATCCTCAAGGACCACTGCCCTGCATGTTTTAGAGGTTTCTCTGCTTTGACACACCTGATTGCTGCAGAACCTGAAGACGTGCTGAAGAGCATCTGAGACGTGTTCCAGACTCACCTCACTTTTTCGGACCCGCCTTTGTTTTCCGTGAAGACCACCTTTGATTCCAGAGCTGGTCTTAGTCGTTGCTCAGAGATTCTTCCGTTGGTTTCTGCCTGCTTACTTTGAGGAGAACCTTTGTCTTGGTTTAGAGGGCTTACAGTCATTTCTTCATCCACCTGAGTGAGACCAAATGCTAAACCTGTGAAAGAGAGACAGCAAGACTGAAAATCAGATAAGGATAAGTGATAAAAGCACAGAACAATGGAGTTTTTAACTAAATCTAGGCTGAAATAAATAAAGACTGGAGTCAGTTTGATTAAAACGCTGATGTACCTGAGTGACAGGTGCTGATCTGAGCAGGAGGAGCTGAAGGAAGAGTCAGAGAGGAAGAGATATAAGCAGAGGAGGAAGGAGAGGAGCGAGGAGGTGCAGGGAGCAGAAAGGCAGCAGAACGAGCTGGAGTCTCTGGGTCGCAGAGAGCATCAAGATCTGGGCTAGACAGCAGAGGGACAGGGGTAACATCATCACCAGTGGGAGTGATCTCAGATGTAGGCCACACCCCCTGAACACCTAAAAATAAACAGTAAGAAAAACAGAAAAAAAGAGACACTGAGGAAAGTAAGGAAGTCTGTGAAGGAGGCTAAGATGAATGAAAAAAATGGACAAACTAAAACAGTTAGATGTTAATTGGGAGGAAGACTAAAACTGAGTTTTTATTTTAATTAGTTACCTGAGGAGGTGGGAGGTTTGGGTAGGGGTGGACCTGATGCAAAAGGAGAAGGATCAGTGGAGAAAGGAGAGGGAGAGGTGGGGCGAGCAACTGGTTTTATAACCTGAGGTCTGAAAACGTGAGAACGGCCTGACGTGCAGGATGAAAGAACAAAAACAAAAGGTGAAAAGTTTGAGATGAGTGATGGAGTAAACTTCGATTTGGTTTGGAGAAAGTAAAGAGCTGAATCACACCACAGACTGAAGCAGAATCATCTCTGGTCTGAACCTCCGGGGGGCGCCGCTGGTGTTCAGCAGAAGCTTCAAGAAAGGAGAGAAGAGAAACGATAGGAAAGATGAAAAGGAGAGGAGGTTTAAAACCCCTCTGATGAGCAAAAACAACAAACTTCAAGCTGTTTTTCTCAAAACATAAACTGGTTATAGAAAACAGCAATTTAACAACTATTTTCTGTAAATGTTAAAGGGTTAAAAAGTGTCTTGTTTTAAACATCACATTTAAAATGTTTTTATTCTATTGTTAAACAGGTTTTGAGTCCTAAATTATATGTATTCTAGTACCTTTATTTCCTGATTTATTTGATGAATTATGTTACTATTTCAGGTGGTCAAATTGTCAAACTGATTTCTGCTCTTTGTATGAATTCACTCATACTCATGTTTTCTTTTTCATTTAAAAAAAAAATAGTGTTTGTGTGTCCTGTTTTAGTTTCCAGTTAGCTTTCCCTGAAGTCTTTGCCTTGTAAAACTTTTTCTGTTTTTCTTGTGTGAAATTAAATACTTCTGTTTGGTTGGTTTAAACTCACTTTATCTACACACCCCTTTGTGACAATTAATAGTTATCTTTTTGACAGTTGTCTATATTTTTTAAATAAATTTGCATGAGATTGACAGCAGATCTGGCTAATAGTGTTTGTAGGTTTTGTGTTGCAGCTGGATGACCTGCTTCTCAGTATGAACACTGAGTTGGTGAGTGACCAAGCTGAGATTAAACTTTTATATTGTTAAGCCCAATGGTGAGTTTTAAATTGTTTAAAACATCATCCATTGTTCCACAGCTTTCTGGACTTCTGATCTCACTGGTTAAATATAATTGGCTATAAATTTATTTCATTTTTGCTGAGGTACAGCAGCACTGACCAAACATTTAGATGTTCAACACAAATATTTGATGGCATGCATGTGATTAGTGCACATAACACATCTCTGTACACAAAGACACATGGGACCACCACACAACTGCAATCATTAAAAGCATGCAGCTTGCCTGAGGCTCGGCCTTCTTTTAGTACCTTTTCCTGAGCCTGTCTGGAAGATTTTGGGCAGAGAAGGGGGCTGAGAGGTGGTCCAGGTGAGAGGGGGCTGAACAGACAGAGGCTCGGATGACAGAGTGGGGTTTTGGGGGGAGAAGGTCTTAAGAGGGAGAGACTGGGAGGGGATGGAGATGGGCTTATGTGTCACAGTAGCGGATACAATCACAGAGGGCTTTTGGGGACCGATGGAGGAAGATGTTACTATAGTTTCAAGTGAAGATGATGATGATGATGGAGGGGGTGGAAGTTTGAGTAAATTTGATGTTGCAGGACCATCAAGAGAAGAATTAAATGGAGTGGATGTGACTGTTGGCTTTAGTAAGGCTGACGGTGAAGAAGAAACAGGTTTGGAGGATTTTGGAGATGGAGGATGAGGGACATCAGGGACAGGAGAGACGGAGGGGGTACTCTGGACTGGAGGGGCTTCTGCTGTGACCTGCGCTCTTGGAGGGTTTGAGTCAGACTCAGCGGAGTCAGGGAGAATAGAGCTGGCTAATTTTTTATGCTTGGTTCGGGGAGATGGCTGGGGGGAGGGGCCAAGGGAGGACTGGGTCTCTGGTTGGACAGAACCAGCAGAGAAGGGATGTCGGGAGCGACGGGGAGAGGGGCGAGGAGCGATCGGCAGAGGGGGACGTGAGTGGACAGTGGAAGGAGGAGGACCGACATCCTGTCCACAAGCTGAGTTAATATGTGAAAAGAGAGGAGGATGAAAGATGAATGTTATGATACAAAAACAGAAACTCATGAAGAAGCAGGCAGTGGTCATGTGATCAACAGATCACATGACCACCAGATCAACAGATCACATGACCACCAGATCAACAGATCACATGACCTACATGCTTGAATGAAACTTTGGAAACTTTAGAAAAAACAGCAAAACTGTTTCATTTTATTTGATAAAACTCAGTGTAAACACTGAATGACTTCATTAGGAAGCAGAAACTAAGTGTTATGGCTAAATAAAGCACTAGCTAAATACAAATGATAGCTAAATGCTAAATAAGCAAAATGCTACCTAAAAATTAAAGTGGCAAAATCTGAGCTAAAAGTGGCAAAACATTAGCTAAGTGGCAAAAGGAGAGCTAAATGTTGAATATAAAAAAAATGCTTTTTAGAAGGGAAAAGTAACAAAAAGCTGGATAAAAGAAGAAAAACTGTAGCTAGAAACTCAAAATATCAAAGGGAGCAGCTGAAGAAAGAAGCTTAAAGTAGAAATTCCTGGTCATTGAAAAATAAGTTAAACGATTATTTTGTTTCACTTTTGCAACTGAGATAGAATTAAACTACAGCCTGCTTTGCCTTGGATCTGAAACAGAACAAGATGTTTTGTCTGATTAACCTTCTGCTGCATCACTGCAGTAAAGAAAACTGTTATTAGCAACAGAAATCGAAACATCGAAAGACCACATGGAAGGCTGAACACAGTTTTCAGGTGGAAACTGAAATCAACTTGCAAAGTGAAAAAAAACAAAACATTTTAGCTCTGAAAGTAAGCAGGTGTTGGAAAATATATTCAATTTGTGTGCTGGTTGTAAGAATAGTTTCAATATCCTGTTTTAATTCCCTTTTTCAACTTTTCTCTGCATTTTCTTACTGTAATACCACCTGTGGATTCTCAATAAAAAAATCAAGACTTCATAACTCATACAGTGCAAAATATAACGACTTTTACTTCAATTAAACTGAGCCAGATCCTAAATTTTGTTAAAAAACATGTCATGAATAAACCCAGAATAAAAAGAATATTTTCAGTATATATTTTCAATTTGAAAGACTTCTATGTTGCTGCTGATGCTTTTTGCTGTCTGCAGTTTGGCTTCAGTACGTTGGCGCCTTGATTCTGGGTTGTGTTCAGTGTTGAGGTGAGAAGAATGTGGTGTTCAAAGACTCACGGCAGAGACCGTGACAGAAGAGTGTGAAAAGCTGCAGGAGAAACTGAGCAATCCACTAACAGACAGACAGACAGACAGACAGACAGACAGACAAACAGACAGACAGTATCCACACCTCCATGTCTTTGGCAGAGCGACAGAAAAGATGGAGCTACCTGAAGCTGGGAATGTGGCTCCGGAGGGGGTTGGCTTGTCCGGTGGAGGGGGAGCGGGGCGGTTTGGACGAGTTAGAGGAACTGCAGAGGGGGTGGTCATAAAAAGTAGGAGGGAAGCGAAAGAACAGACAGGAAAAAAAGCGAGAGCAGAGAGGATGGAAATATCAGGGCTGCAACAGGTGGAAATAAACATCAAAGATTGGGAAGAAGTCTTTCACCTGCAACAGCAGCAGACTTCCTGTCCTCCTCTTCATCACTTTCATTGAAGTCGTCTAGGTTGCCAATATCAGTGGGTTTTACACTCATCAGGCTGGCCAGACTCTGCATGTCTTCATCACTTAGAAACAAGAACAAACGTTCATACGATCATTAAACATCATCTAAACTCTTCTGTGACACAAATTTATATGTTTGTGTGCTTGCCCTTTGCTACTTTTTGCTACTTTCATTTTTTTTACTTTCTTTATGTTTTGGGATTCCTTTAGCTTTAAGGGGGCGGGGTATTATGCATAATCAACATTTTAATAGCTTTATATGATGTTACAATGTCATTCCCTCATCAAAAACATACCCAGAGTGTTGCTTTGACTCATTCATGCATGTTTGAGAAATCCTTGAATCTTCTGTGGTAGCCGTGTTGAGCTGACTAAACACTTGCTGCTACAAAGCACCGCCTGGTTACATAAAGCTCCTCTCTGTAGCTCAGTCTGCAGCCGAGCTCCCGCACCACAGAGCCCCCCTCCCCCGAAGCATTGTTGTAAGAACGTGTTGAAGTGGGAGTGTGGGGTCACTTATATGCATACAAAGACACGTTGATAAATCTTGTATTTTTGTAGTTGGTTGTAGCAGAAATGTAAATGACTCACGTGGCTTTTCCTTCTCGAACAAAGACGCAGGACAGCGACAGTTTGAGTGTGGCCTCCACCACTTTGACCGACAGTGGCTTCAGGGTCAGGGTGAGGTCGGTCTGGGTTGGAGTCGGACTGGCAAATCGCTTCAGGTTGATGTCAGCAGAGGCCAGCACCTTACGGTGACCCTTGTTCTCCTGTATGTAACAATTTGATATAAATAAAGTACTTTACTGTGTATTAGTTTATCGCTTCCTGTTAATTAAGAAAGATACCAAATAAATCGAATATGTCTGTTTTATAGACTTATGAGGTAAAGCGATACATACACCCTCAAGGACAAATGTCCATTCTTTGTCTTCAAACTGTTCAGCATTGAGTTCCTGAAAAGGAAATAACAAAAAAACTATTTGTTTAAATTCTTTATGCAAATCCATACAGCCAAATCTTCTACTTTGTCACCTGTCTGTAGGTGCTTGTTGGAAACATTCGTTACCTTGAACAGAGTAACAGAGATGTCGATGTTTTCTGGGACGGGCCACACCACCATGCCTCTGTAGGGGTTCTTGATCCCAGGCTGCCAACTGTGGAGCTGCAGAACAAACAGCACATTAACACACCTGCCGGGCTGGATGTTAGTTTTACACGGTATGAAAGAGGAATGCTGATTGGTTTTTATGTTACTGCACCTAATAAAACCTTTAAGGGTTTTAACTTTGTTCAGGAGAATTACATTTAGGTTGACAGTGGAGTTAGGTAATAAGCAGGGGAATGCATTACAAAAGTGAATGCCCTCACAAAAATACCAAAGTGAGTGTGTTTGATTTACTTTTTACATGCTAGAGGTGCTTTAAACTGACAGCACACTGATGAGTTTCTTATGTAGCTGCGCAGGCTAAGCCGAGGTCCTCACAGGTCCTAAAGGGCTTAAGACCCAGGTAGGATTTTATATGTGATTTTAAGAGCAAGGGTAAAAGTAAGTGTATCATTCTTAATGAGAAAAAACTGTTGCTGTTTGGATGTTTTACCTTGGAACACATGCGTCTGTTCCTCCTGGTCCACACCACCCTCAGCTTGTCTGGTTGCCTTTAGAAACACATAAATATCAAATTAATTGTAATAAAATGTCACTTAATGTTGTAGAAATTAAAATGGTTACATTTTCTGCTCAAATGCAGAATAAATTAATAGGCTAACATTTGATGAATAGACTGAGATAATCTTACGCTGAAAGAGGACCAAATTAGAGACATTTTGGCCAAAACCTTGAAAATAACATTATGCTCAGAGTGTTGTGATTGACCCTGAGCTACTAACAGATCAAACTTTAGCTCAGTATATGTAAAACTGACTGAATCGTAGCTATTTTTGTGTTTTCTAAAGTCAGTTAGATGTTGGCGACCATCGTGATTTGTGTTGGCTCCGAAAGCAAATCATTTATAGTCAAACACTGCTGATTATTTTCTGAAAGTTTCTATATAAAAAAATAATTAGTGGTTCATTAAATATTTTGCTAACAGACAAAAAATGACACCCACAGAAAGACAGGCAAAGACATTATTGCTTTCATTTTGCCTTTTGGCAGCAGGGCGACAACAAGACCAATAAGGCATCCAAAAAAAAACATTTTCATCAAAATCTTTGTAATTTTTGCAAGTCAGATCTTTTATCTTGTTAAAACTAAATTCCCAAACAAAGTTGACATTATGAAACAGCACAGACAGCATCTAATGCACGGTCTTGTGACCGTCACGCCTCTGAGTCATAAACAAGGCACTGCCAGAGACCTGAGTGTGTTTATGCAAATAGCTTCATTTGTGTATCTGTATTTATAATGTGACATTTCCAAGAACACAGAAATAAGTACTTTATTGTACAGATGTGTTTGTTGATAATAGTTTGTGTGCTTTCATTGTTTTTGCACATTATGGGTCACAGGAAGTGAAAGAGGAAACTGTAAGGTCATGTGACCTGACTGACAGGCGTGCCTCTGCACAGGAAGTTGGAACCCCCTTCAATACGATGTGTTTGTGCCAAAGAACATGCAGATAAACACACTTGTTCACAACAAAACTAAAAGACTTTACTGATAACTCAAAATTATATAATTTCTTCAAAAGAATCGCATCCCACATACGTGTTCTTTTGATCAGCCTTCTTAGCTTTGAGTGCATCAGAGTTGAAGCGAGGATTCATTTGTGTGTCCATGTGTTCATGTGGTATGTGTGTTAGTGGGTCGGGAGTGGCATCGTCAGAAATAGCCTGGCCAACACAGAGTGTGTGTGTGGTAAGGAATGACGAAGAAAAAACAAAAAGGAGCATCAAAAATAGGAGTTGTAAAAAAGAAAATCAAAAAAATGATTTCCTGAAGGATTTCCCAAACAATAGAGCTGTAAATTTGGTAGGATTTGATTATGGCTCAGAAAACAATAGTTTTTGTGTTGATGTTTACTACAACACACTGAACAGCCATCTTCAGTAAACCTACAGGAAGTGATAAAGCTGTTTTTCTTTTAACTTGCTCTGAAAGCAAAATTTTGTCAGTACGCCTGATAAGTTTAAGAAGTTGCCTTATGACATTTGAGTTCATTGTCTTTCCCTCTGTTATGGACCTTTTCCAGCTTCTGAGGGAAATCTGTGTCAGTGGAGCAACTTTAAATACATCATGTGTATCTGTTAATAACACAGAAATATTTAACTTGAAAGACATTTTAAATCCTCCAGATAACAAATATACTGTGTCCTGGGATATTTATTTCTAAGTTTGAGGCATCAGAAACCTTTGACCCCATGAAAAGTTCAAACTCAGACACAGACGACTGCAAGTTTGGAATTATTCTTGAGTTTTCTCACTTCCTCCTGTTTTGTCATTCCTCATCCGAAAGTAAGGGTCAGACTTCTTTAAGTGACACTGTTTCTAAATACCTCCTAACCCGCCCTTTTTACAGCTGATCAAATTCTTTGGATGACTTATTCTTATCAAGGTGCTGTTGAACCGATTATGTCATCTGTCCTTGTAATCTCAACAGATAAGAAGGCCAAGTAAAGCATCTAGACTAAAGATTCTGAGAAACTTTCCCTCAATGCAATAACAGTGAAAACATGTTCTGTTTGCAGCAACATATATCTACTAGAAATAACATCCATATAATTAAAAAAAAAAAAAGAAACTTGTCATTTGAAGTGAAGTCAGTTCAGATATCATCTACAAACTGTTTTGCAAAGCAAAAAATTGTTCAGGTAAACCTAATAAAAATTACTTATTTCCTTCTTTGGCTAAATAAACAAATAAATAAATGACAAGAGACAACAGATTTTACGCTGAAAGAAAAACTTTAAAGCAACATGAGGCTGTAAATATTGCTCAATGGAACGTGCACGTTTAAGCGTCATTTTATTTTTAATTGTATATTCGCCTTTTTGTTGTTCTTAAAACTATTTTATTTGATCAGTTTCCTATAATAAATAATATTAGACTGCTTATTATAACAGACCCAGTAGTTGACAGCCGGGACCGGGAGTCGAACCCGCGTTCACTCTTCAGGCCTTGGCCCTCAGCTTCCTCAGCCGAGCGGAAAAGACCCACAACAAGAGAATGAAAGTGACCCCTTATTGTACAGCAGTCTTATTATCGCTAATAACACAACAGAAAGTAGCTATAAATCAGGTTGTTTCCATTCCAAACAGAAATAAACTCTCCCATGATGTCGCACAGAAACAGTTTCACTCACCATTTCTTGGTGCACTCCAACACAAGTTCCTGATACGAAGCGACGAATTGAAACTTGGAAGCCTTTTTACCAACTCGCTGCAGTCTTTTCCACACCGACGTCATGACTTCTGCTGGTGATATTAAACTTCACGTGCAGAAGAGTGAAATAAATAAATAAATAAATGAGTCCGACTATTCTGCGCCTTATAAGGTTTTCCTCCTCTTCCTCTGCGGTCGCTGCTGCTGCTGCTGATGAGACACACACACAAGCTGCGACTTGCGCTCATTTGCAATTTACTGGAACCAGTAAAGAAAACATCATGAACTAAAAATGAAACAGCGGCGGGTTTATCAAACAGGCTGTGAGAACAGTTTCCGAACCGGTTCGCTCTAATTTCTCCAAACCAATAAAAGCGGCTCGGTGTGAAGCTGAAGTTTCAGCGGTAGAAGCTCCAGGGACAAAGTGGCTCCTTCTGTCTCTGGCTGGAATCCACATGGAAACAGCAGCTCTTACTCAACTCTGGGTTGTTGTAACTCGGATCTGCTTCCTCTTGAGTCAGTCAGTCAGCCCTGCCTCTTTCCTTCATTGACAGCAGAGCAGAGACAGACAGCACAAAGACAGACAGGATATGCAAAGACTGATGCAAAGTGTTTTATCTGCCTGCACTGCAGGAGTCCTACCTGCAGACTTTGATCCTGACTGTATCACTGGAACAACCTTATCAAGCTGTTTGACTTAATTATCCATTCATTCAGCATATTGTTTTACTTTTTTTTTATTATTTACAAGTTATTTAGTTTTCTGAACACTTTGTGCTAGTAGTGGCTCTTGTACGTGTATATAACTTTATTGATATTTTCTCTACATTTACTGAGATCTGTTCAGTTCCTTCAAAATCCACTGTTCATTTTGCAAAACTGCTTCAATACAAATACAATATTGTTCTTTTTAGCATTAGCATTATTACACTTTTGACTACCGTTTTAGACAGCTAAGTTTGCCACTTTAAAATTGAATTCACTTTATTTTGAATTTAGTCTTTTTCCTTACCTACCTATTTCCTTCGTTTCACTTTAAACTAGCCTTCTGCCACGTTTAGCTACTATTCTGCTACTTTTGGATTCATTTTTTTGTCTTTCAGCTAATCTTTTGCTACATTTAGCTTTAAGATAGTGTTTAGCTTATACCTTTTGTTCATTAAGATTAGCATTTTGCTATGTTTACCATTTTATCAATTTTAGGTTTTAGCTAGCATTTAGCTATGTTTAGCTTTAGTCGGGACGTTGCTATTTTTAGCTTGCATTAACTATTTTTGAAATTTAGTCTTAAGTTTAGCTACCCTCTATTTTTTTGAGTTAACATTCTGGTACTTTTAGCTTTTAGCTACTATTCTGCTACTTTTGGATACATTTTTTTAGCTTTTAGTTAGCCTGCTGCTACATTTGGCTTTAAGTTGTTTTTTTTACTACTTTAGCTTTAAGCCTGGTTACCTTATTCTTAGCTTTCAACTAGCCTTTTGCTACTTTTATTTACTATTTTATTACTTTTAGGTTTTGGCTAGCATTTTGCTATTTAGCTTTTAGCTACCTCCTAGTTTTTATTTAATGATTTTTAGATTTAAGTCTCTTTTAGCTATTTGCTTCTGTTTGAGCTACCTTTAATGACTTTTATCATTTTAAAAAATCCTCCTTTCAGCTAACCTTTTGTTGCTTTTAATTGATGTTTTTTATCTTTAGTTTGAACAACTCAGGATTCATTTTGTCTACTTCCATCTGTCTCAGATTGAAAATTGTTCAAATTCACAGTTTATGTTCATGACTCAGGTCACTTCCTGAGTTACAGCTACATCACCAACATCACCAGGAAAAGTGTGTTTCATCTACAGAAGAGATGCCAACCAGCTACAGTCTGTCAGTGTGTGTGTGTGTGTGTGTGTGTGTGTGGGCTGGTATTCCCTACGTTGTGGGACAGTGTTTTTGGCATACACACCT
>JARVJO010000082.1:8582430-8599697 GCA_031762555.1 Cynodonichthys magdalenae
CTGTTATCCTGAGTTAACTTACCCCCACAACTTACTCCGTGAACCAACCCTGCTCTGTAGCAGGATTACTTGAACATATCCTAAGTTAGTCTGACTTTTTAACTGAGAGCTGCAGTGTCAGAGAGGGCCTGTCCTTATCTAGAGGAGCCTGTAGATGTTGAAGCGCTAATACTCCGCAGAAATATAATAATTAGACCTTTTGTCATTTCCAGATTAAAATCTGAGCATTTTTATATGTTTTTGATTGAACAGGTTTCAATCTTTTCCTTCAAGTACAGCTTGTAGCACAGGAAGCTTTAGAGACAAACTATAAACTATAAAATTTCAGTTGCATTTCTATTGTCCTATGAGGTTATGATCAAAGGTTTAAATTATTAAAGCAGTGTATAATTTTATTGTATATATAATTTTTTTTAATTTTTAAAATGAATAAACTTCTGGAAAAAAAAAGATTAAAAATTTTTTTTTAAATTTTATTTTGACAGAAGAAAGTTGAGCTCCAGAAGTAGATGGAGCCTCTTTAGCTCTTTTTGTGAAAAATTAACAGTCATTCTGCTCAATGAACACCAACGTTCAAGGTGAAGCTGTGTTTTGTGCAGGTAAGTGGACAAAATCTCTGTAAAAGATGCTCAGGACTTTTATTTGAGGCATGCTATCAGTCTGTGTGAATAATAATATTGGTTTGAAACAATAAAGCAAAATGTTACTTAAATATAAACAATTCATTTCAATATTATGGGGAAAACTTATTATTTAACCCTATGAAGACTTGTGTTAAGGATTTCAGCACCATGGACAGAGACACTGAAAGGTCATCCCTCTCCAGGGCTCTGCTTATGACAACCAAACAGTGGAGTTTTGTAGTCAATGCTTATAATATAAAACAAACCACACATTAAAATCAGTTTCAGAGTAACTTTATTGTACATTAAGATATTTGATAAGTCCAATAAAATTTAGTTTTTTTCTTTAAACTGAACATTTTTACTCAACAATATCACAGTATTTGAAAGCACAGTGGTTTTTATGGGCTTCAGACGTATTTCCAGTTTTTTGGATGTGACATTTTGAAAATAACATGGGTCGTCTTCTGGGAGTTTTGCACAGAATTCAGTTTCTGTAAAAACAAACATTCTCTTCAGCTACATGACAACAAACTCACTACAGAAACAAAAAAAAAACAATAAAAAGATGTAAGGGGGACTAATGTTTTGTGTCAAATCCTCAGGTCCTGCGTTGAAAAGACTTTCTTCTTCGGCTGCTCGTTTATTGGTAATTTACCCGACATCGGTCACATTCTTCTCTTTTATTTATCCTCACATCCTTTGAATTTCTTCCTTAATTTCTGTGGGCGTCTTCTCAACCTGCAGGGCAACTTCCTCTCTAGAAAAAGGTAAAGTTTTAATTTACATATACTTTTATATCATCGCACACAACATCAAACTTATTTATACATATATAAATAAACAAACAGAACTGGTGATTGAGCTTCATACTGAAAATTATAGCTCATAATATCAAAGGTAACAAAACTACATACTTACAGCAACGTGCCGCTCTTAATCTGCTCGTTTAGGAGGGATTAAAAAGAAGTAAAAGTTAGGATGAAAGTGTGGAATCATCCGTCAGCTGTAACCTGTGTGTTTTTAGACAAACATACCTTGAGGTTTTGGGTGCATGAGGTTCAGCGGCAGCTCCACAGTGACGTCACTGCAAAGGAAAAAGTAAACCAGCCAATCAGCATCGAGGAACATTTAGCGGGCCTTCTTAATTAGCTGCAATAGATAGACACAGCTTACCTGGCAGTGAGAGTGCCCATCAGGCTGCAGAGGAGAGGAACATTGTCAGTTTTTAAGTCAACCTTTAAGTTTACTCGTGACAAAAACGGTTCAGACAAACAGACTCACCCAGCTCCAGCCACCATGAGGTTAATTTTAATCTTATAGGTAACCAGAATGCCCAGCACCTCTTTTTCAATGTTCTGCTTCAACCTGTGAAGGTGGAATTAGAGGGTTTTAAGGGATTAGCGGGTTTAATTTAGTCAAGGGTGCTACAATCAACGCAGACGCTGAGCTGCATTTGCTGTAAATAAGTTGAAACTAAAAGTAGACTCTTTTTTTATTTTTTGCGGTGCACTGACATGGTGGTGGAGGCCAAGTTTGTGTCCTCGTCCTTCAGCCTCCCGTCCAGGGCCAGCCCTCTTTTCTCCTTGTTGTCAGCCAGATTGGGCGTGATGCTCACCGTTTTCTCGAAGGTGCTGTTGGGCTCCACCGTCTCTCTGAAAACCCGTTAAAAACACAAATCAATAAGCAAACACATCACTCTTGGACCGGTGTGAGGTTTTCTGTGCTTTTGCTTTGGTTTCTTCCGGACGTACGAAATCTCCTGAGAGAAGACAGTTTTGGTGTATTTGTCAGCTGAGTAGAGGATGATGTCGGTGGTTTGATCCACTGTAAGAAAAAGCAGATAAACAGTCAGGTTGTGCATTAATGACAGTTGTAGCAGTTGTAGTTTTTTTCTTCATAAAAGGCACCCACCGGTGATTTTGAATTTCTTCACCGTTTTGTTGCTCTCGTTATTGATTTTGATTTTGATTTGGATGGCCTCACCGTGAAAGTAGAGCTGACGGAAAACAGAAATAAAACATGTTCATTGTTGCTCCTCTCGAGGATGCACGTCAAAAGAATAAAAAAAAAACTTTGCCGCTCACATCTTTTTCCATTGATGCCTCGAAGTGAACAGGTTTGTCAGACATCATGAAGCTTTTGCAGATGTCAGCCTTGGGCCCGGCGCCCGACTGAGACGGAGCGTACTGAATTTTGCGGACGACCAGACGAGCGGTGTCCCTGTTCAGGTGAATCAGCCAAAAAAAAAAAAAAAAGAAGCAGATTAGTGACGCACACTCAGGTGAAATGGGAGCCGGAAAGGAAAGTTTACCCACTTCTTTTCAACCTTTTCATCGGGGTTGTCCTTCTCCTTGGCCAGGTAAGTTTTCACCTCAAAGTCAACGCCACAAGCCTGCAGAGAGAAGTTCACCACTTTACATTCATGACTTTACACTGTGAAGAAAATGTTAACAGAGTAAGATACCTTCCCCTTGTCGTCAGGCCCGGGCTGCAGAGAGACTGAGCACGGCAGGTTGTTGGGAATCTGAAGGGGAAAAAATGATGCTTAATGTTCAAATATGAGTTCAAATGACTCAACATGAATAAACTAAAAGGTGGTATTTATGTAGTTCATTCAAGTAAAAAGTAAATTGTTTGATACTTTTGAGCCATTTCAGAGCATACAGTATATGACAACATTAGACTCGAATTTTATGTCCTACTTCTAAAAAAGTTCCATCTTATATTAAAGATTTATTGTTCCATATTTTCCTAACAGAGCACTTCGCTCTCAGACTGCAGGTTTACTCGTGGTTCCTAGTTTCTAAAAGTAGAACCGGGAGCATCAGGCTCCTCTCTTGTAGAACCAACTTTAAGTTTTAGTCTATGAAGATGATACTCTTTTGTACTTTTACAACTGAAAACTTTCCTTTTGGGTAAATCCAACAGTTGGGTTGGTTTGGGTTTCCTGAGCTATCCTTTGGTTAAGCTGTTGGAGAACAAACATTATATTTCCTCACTCTGCAGTTCTATCCTCTCACTGGCACTATGTGAATTAACTGACCAGAACTAAATTAAAATAAATAATATTACTATGATGAACAAGCTGCGCTATCTGTATCATATATTTTATTTTCCCACGGACCACCCGATGCCTTGAAACCCTCCACGTACTTGGAAGGAGAAGGGGTACGAGTTGTCCCCCGCCTTCTTCAGCAGGGTCTCGTGCATCTCGCTGAGCTCAGGCTTGGTGCCGTCGGGGAAGAGCTGGACCTGCGAGAGCCAGATGTCCTTCCTGAAGCACAGGCCCATCACATCCAGGTCTTCACTGCCGTAACGGAAGGCACACGCCAGCTGTACGAAAACTGCCAACACAAAATCAGATTTATTGTTTGCTCAAACGTGGCTCAGCTGGGTGCGCCATTTTAGGGGGTTGAACATAAATCTCCAAACATACTTTAAAAAAAATTTAAAATGTTACCTTTTCTGTCACCAATTTCAGCTGGTTCCACTTTTACTACCCCATCTGAAAAAGATAGGTGTTATTTTTCAAATCCTGGCGTTGCAGCTGGACACGCGTAGGGAAAGCAAAAACTGGAAACCCACCTATTCTGTCCACGGCTGTGATGTGATCCACATAATCTCTCTTCCCCAGGTAGAGGGTCAGCTGTTGGACAGGCAACGGGCAAACAGTTTAAACTTTCAGAACTGTAAAATGGTTAATGTGAACATCTAAACAAGAAACAAGCACTGACCCCTCCGTTTCCACTGGTCTTCTTGAAAACCCTGTGAACAGAGAGACGAGAAACACTTAAATATAAGAAAATTACTTCAAAAACTGCTTTAATTCTAATTTCAATCTATTTATAGTAAATGCTTCTCAAACTTATTAATTTTTTTGCCTTTGTGTTGTTGCTCACTTTAGAACAATATTTTTTTTCTTCTACATTTTGAGTTGGAGTAAATATTCAAACAGAAAGCTCTATAAAAAGTATAACTTTTTTTTATATTTAAATAAAAAAAACTATTGCAGAAGGTCCAGTAATTCTTTTTTTCTACGTCATCCGCTTAAGAATAGCTGTGTGGAGCGGCTTTACCTCATCCAGCTCGGATTGAAAGGCTAAATCAGGTGGGGGCGCCACGTTTGGTGTGACGATGCTCAGAAATAGCTGATAACCTGCGCGCTCCTGTGAAGCTGATTAGAGCTGATGTTTGTGTTAAACAACGTTTCACCACCTAAGCCTTTCTAAACCTTTCCAAATAAATGCCTTACTACTGACTGTCTGTTTTAGGAACTGGCCTTCAGCCCTGAGGTAATACTGTTCTTTTATTTGAACTAAAATGTTGATAAAAATGTTTCATATCACTGCAAAAATGATTCATTTAAGCTGAAAAGACTGATTTGCTTTGTTTGATGTGAATAAAATTTGCTTTAGTGGAATGCTTTTGTTTTAGCTGTAAGTACCTGATACCTGGTGTCAAAACACAACATAAAGACTTTATTTAATAAGTGAAACAACTTTTAACTTGTAGAAATCTACTTAATTTGGGCTAATTCTGATGGATCAGTTTTGTATTGTGTTTTTATCTTTATTTTACCAGGATAAACTTGTTGAGATTAAAAAAAATAAAATCTAATTTATAAAAGTCTCCTGGCCAAAACTTGTAACAAAACACAAGTTTCATAAAACAGACTGTAAAAACAACAGCATTTCAATAAAACAAACCAGAATACTTTTTTTTTCCTTGAAATATGATGGATCTAAGAAAATCTATTCATATCAGATGAAACAACCTCATGTTCATATTAAATCAGCTGAAAGTTTCCCCTAAATGACAATAAAGATTATTATATGGCATCATATCAAGTCATATTGTTTAGTTTTGTAATATATCATATCACTGTATTGTTTAGCGCTGCATTGTTCTTTTCATTCTTAAATATTAAAAAGGAGGAAGATCTGGCAGTGAAAAGATCTCAGCTTTTCTTCCCGGTTTTTCTGGATGAAGTTAGTATTTCTCTTTGGTTTCTCCACGCAGACTAAAAACATGCATCTTAGGTTGGTATCTTCAAATTGTCCCACAGTGTGAGTGAGAGAGTGAATAATTGTTTGGTTTGTCACTATATAGTCTCTGTGATGGACTTTAGACCTGTCCAGGGTGTCACCCTCCTTTAACACAGTGACTGAGAGAGAAAGAAACGGGTAAAGAAAATGGATGAATGGCATAAAAGGGACGTTTTTAAATGTAGCTTGTAACAAATACAAATGTTACTTCAAGCAGTAGAATCACTGAAAAATAGCACAGCAAAACAATAAAAAAAAAACAAAAGCAAATTCTACAACTTGCGACCTGTCCAGGGTGTACCCCGCCCCTCGCACTGTGCTTTCTGGATATGGGCACCAGTGACCCTGAAACGAAGAAGCAGGTGAGGATAATGGATGAACAGAAACCCAAACTACTTACTTTGCCATCTCTGGAAGGTGTTTACAAGTTTTCTGTTGGAGAAACAACAAAAAAAAAGGAAATTAATCATGAAAGTTGATTTCATAAAGTGATCACATCTGTGATTGGGTTTCTGCACCGTCTTTTGGCAGCTAGAGTGATGTTTTCTTTACAGGGTGCAAAAGGTTAATCTTGTGTGATGAGATTAGACCTTTGGTGTGAGAGTCCTGATCCAAAGCTGTCAATCTTTCTGCTAACTGGACCCCGTCCAAAAGACACAGGCTTCCCAACATACCCTACAGATTTACACTCAATTACGTCATGATGTTTCTCCAACGAAGGAGCCGTGGACTGTAAAAGGGCAGTTAAATGGTTGAATCCCTGTCTGTCACTCATAATAAGAAACATCAGGCAACAACAAATACATCTATTACTAAAAGCAGCTAGCTGAAAGCTAACCAAACCAAAGTTTCTAAATTATTTTCCTCCTTTTTACCTCATCTGGGTTCAAGAAAACATTTTTTGTGAAGTCTTTCTTCTAAGGAGAGAGAGAGAGTTTACACCTGCAACAAACTAAACCCTTTTTATTCTAAATAAATAAAAGTCCACTTGAACTGCAGGATTCATTCAAATATTTAGCTTTGATGAACAGTTTCATAACTGTTATTGTAATAAACCTCATACGACCTTTTAACAAAGAAATATTTTTAGTACCGTTAAAAAAAAAACATACATCTCAGAGTTGAAGTACATTAAACCAGTAATTTATCTGTTACATTGATCCCTCTGGCCAGTATAAAAATGAGGTTTTCTTACCTCTTCTTAGTCGTTTGCAATCTTTTCGGTGTCAAAGCGAGTCGAATAAGTTTAACAACAGTAGCTCTCTCCCTTTTATACCGGTCTCCTTCCATCTATCAGTCAGACTTAACAGGTTCTTCGAGGCTGTCGCCGCCTCCTCCGAAATCCAATTAGAGAATCAGTGGAAAGCTTTTTTTGGGACTACGAAGGGTTTAAAAATGTCATCCAGGTAAATCAACAACCACCACAAGGCTGTGCTTGTAGTAAAGCTCCTAATCCATCTCCTGTGCTTCCGTAATTAAAAAAAAGATTAATTTAGATTAAAAAATCAATCACCATAATATAGCATGTTGGCTTTATTTTTCTGAAAATATATCACTGTAGTTTTCTTTAAAGAAAGGTAAAGTTTGTCATTGTACGGTTAATAAAGCCTTTAGAATTAGCTCCTATTTTTAGAATGAACTGTGAGTCAGACCTCACACTGTGTTTGGTAAAATAATAGGTACTAACTGGGAACATACTGGGCATGTATCTACCTGGTATTTACCTGGGCAACAGCTTGAGCAGGTAGGCCAAGACATCTTTACAGCCACCAGTTCCAGCTCTTCTGGGAGGAATCCAGCATCTCAGTCCATTCCAGTCTTCCATGGGGTCGCCTCCCAGTTGGACATGCCTAAAAAGGTCTACCTGGGGAGGCTTCCAGTGTGTGTCCTTACCAAACCACCTCAACTGGTTCCTCTTGATGTGGAGGAGCAGTGGCCCCACTCAGAGACTTATTCAGATAACTGAACCCTATATCTAAGAAGGAAACCTACCATGAGAGGCATCAACAACCTCATGGCCACAGCTCAGAGCAGCCACCTCAACAATACAGGCATGGAACATGGCACGCAGACTGAATGTATAGGTGTCAAACTACGGTCCTCGAGGGCCACTGTCTTGCATGTTTAAGAGGTTCCTCAGCTCCAACACTCCTGATTTGAATGAATGGGGGATCAACAGGCTTCTATAGAATTTGAAGAGGTCATTTGAACTCTGAATCGGGTGTGTTGGAGAAGAGAACACAGGCAGGATTGCGGTTCTTGAGGGCTAGAGTTTAACACAACTGGCAGGGGTGTTCTGATGCCATGTGCAGTTATCAGCAGCCTTATGTTCAAACATGGTGTTTGTCATGATAAAAACATGAATGAAATAAAGGTCCAACATCTAAAGGTGTTCATCCCTATCACACCCCTCCAGGTTTCAGCGATGCTACCTACATTGGCATTAAGGTCCCCCCAAATTCCTAGTTAGACCACCTTCCAGCACCCTTGCTAAGAACTCCAAGAACGCTGAGGACTCTGAACAGACCCTCTCAAGGAGATTGGTTCCAGAACCCATAAGATTTGTTAAGATAAGTCAACCTCATGCACAAGCTCAGGCTTCTTATCCAACAGAGAGGTGACTTTCTTTGTCCTAAGAGCCAGCTTCAGTAAGCCAGGGTCAGAGTTTCCAGCCCCCTGCCTTCAGGTGCCACCCATAGCACTTTGTATCCAAACCCATGGGTTTGAATGAGTGATTAGAGGAGTCGTTCCTCTAATGCGAGAGTTGGTGGTTTGATTCTACAGCTATTCTGTCACATTTAGCATTATTTAACCAGGCAAATCCCATTGAGAGGGCCAGGGCCTGAAGGCAACCTCTTGTACTTGTTTTTGGGGGGTGGGGGAAAACGCAGTACCCGAAGAAAACCCACGCAAGCTTGAAGAGAACATGCAAACTCCACACAGAAAGACCCCAGGTCTGAACCGGAGATCGAACCCAGGACCTTCTTGCTGTGAGGCATCAGTGCTAACCACTGAGCCATTGTGCTTCCTAGCTGCTGTCTCATCAGTGAATGTGATTTAAAGCACTGATCCATCTCTATAGACTCATCTGTATTAGCTTTGTGCAGAGATAAAGTAGAGTGCTGAATGAATGTGTGTGAATGGGTAAATGAGGACACAGTATAAAATGCTTTGAATATCTTGGCTGAATAGAAAGGCACTAAATAAGTACAGTCCATGTACCATGAAGCTCATTCGGACCCTATGCATAAATGCCAGATCAAGCCCCTCCCCAGACTTAGCTCCAGGGCCCTGGTAACGTCTTTGTCTTTGTAAAGGACAGAAAAGCATTTGCTGTCTTCTGTCCATACATGTATTATGAGTCACTCTTTGTCTGACCTGTCACCTTGGATCAGTTTGTCTTGGGAGACCCTACTAAAGACAGTATAGCTCCTAGGATCATCGGGCACACAAACTTTACTAATAACGTAGCAAATCACACTGGAATTTGCATTTATATTTAATTATATAAATTTCTTTATTTATTCTGGAGAAAGGTAAAAATAACGTGCATCTATTTTGAGGCTTCTGCTGCACCAGGTGTTGATTCTCTGTATTTAAGTCTGTCTGATCTCAGCAGATTAACAGCCTCCAATCATGTAAGAGTACGGATGGCGGAGCCTCACTGGCAACATTAGAGTAAGCTGTCTTATTTAACATCGTCTCAGGAACGTGCCAAAGATTAGATGGGATTCCCTTTAACCTTTGAAACTCTGAATCTTCGGACAAGTCCGTTTTAACAAGCTTTTCTTGAAAAAATGACCTAAACAATGTGATTTCCAGTAAGTTATAGGCCTAAAGTACAAAGATTATTCGGAACATATCACACAGTCTCGCATTTCTGTAGAAAATACAAAATGTTGCTAAAAAAGAATACATGACAAAAACACTATGATGGCATTCAGCCAAAATGAGACCTCTAGGCCATCAGAATGCCCCACAAGGCAAGAGTCACCATGAAGTTTTTAAAGGCTTAACAGAAGCCTGACAGTAGTGACAGTTTGTACTTAAGGTTCACACTTTACAAGATAATGTGTTTGTTTTAAATGATGGAGGAGAGAGTAGCAAATAAATAAAAACAAATGTTCTTAATTTTATTATGTTGTATCTATAAGGGTTAATCCTTAAACTAATGAATTTTTCAAATACAACTAACAAAAACTGAAGTTATATTTTCTTCTTCTAACTGTCAAAGCAGAATAAAAAAATCAGACAAATCCACAATTATGAGAAAGTCTGGCTGTCTGGGATCAAATAATAAGGAACTAAAGTACGACTTAGGGCTGTACAGTTTGCTCCGACACATAGAACATTTATATAAAGACCAATTACTTGAACCTGCTTTTAAGAAAAGCTGCTAAAAATATTATTTTTCTATTTTGAGTGGGCCTACAGCCTGGTACAAGGAGATTGTTCTTTTTTTTCCACTTAAACTGACTAACATCTATAATTACCAGCTGAGTCTTTGACTAGGAAAGCAGCAAGAAATAGCAGAAGAGAAAATCTAATCTTATTTAGCTTCTTGTTACAGAGTTAGGGTTAGATTAGAGTCAGCTTCAGTCTGCAACTGTTCCAGTGAACTGCTTTTTAAAAAAACTGAACTTTTATTCCCTGGTCAAACAAAAACCCAAGTTTATTTATTTTTATTTATTTAGCTAGTGTTCCTACTTCTAAACGAGGTGAAAAATAACAAACTTATTTTGATTCTTTTGTATTTTATTCGTTTGTTTGTTAACTGGTATATGACAGCATATTCATGTCCCTTTTATAAAAAAAAAATCAAAGTCATCAAGTACTAAAATTATATCTTAGCATCTTATAAATATAATACAGCATCTCAAAATGACAACTTAGCATCTAATAATTATGACTTTGCATCATCTGATTATGGCTTTGCATCAGGATTTAGAATCTCATTTTTTATTAAAAAACATCCAGAAATAAAGACATACAGCAATGCATAATTATGACTTAGTATCACATTAATATGAGACAGTATCTCAAAGTTATGACATAGCATCTCATATTTATAGTGTTTCATAAGTATTGCTTATTTTTCTTGTAATAATTACGTAGCATCATATAATTATAAGATATTATCTCAGGGTTTGGACTTAGCTTCTCATGCTAAGCATATTATATGACTTTGTATTTCATATTTATGAGATATTATTTCAAGGTTACCATTTGCATCTTATAAATGTGATTTATCTCATATGATTTACAATAACAGAATTATGACTTAACATTTAAAAATATGATGCATTATTAGTAGGCTATCTCATAGCATCTCATAATTATTACTTGATTATCTTATGATAGCATTGTTAAATTATGACTTAGCTCATCATAATTATGAGCTATTATTATCAAATATAGAAAACAATAATTTTGAGATACGTTAGTAGCCTATCTTTTTGGGAATACGTAGGCCTAATTAGAACTTAGAGGATCCATTTCTGCTTTTTCACTAAGGCAAAATATGTGCAAAAATGCATAATTATTTACTGAATTCTAACTTCATAAAACTCTTTAAACTTGACCGCCATCTAGTGGATCCAGAGAAAAACCAACGTTGTTGACTTTTTCTTTTTGCTCTTGCTCTGTTTGCTCATCGATGTTTCTGAGTTCGTGCTAAGAAAAAACAAGCTGGCCCAAGACAAGAAGCCAGAAGGATGAGTTTTCTTATTTAATTTAGTTGCAGTTTTAATTATGTAGAGTTAGTCTTCATAAACTAATTATTAAAGTGGACATTTTGTGCGGGACCTTTGGGGGTTTGACGTCAGGTGAGTGACGCTCCCCTCCATCCCGGTCCGTCCGCTGAGGTGCGCACTCTCACTCGGCTCAGCTCGGCTTGGCCCGCCCGGACACTGCAGAGAGGACGGAACCGACACCTCACTGCGGCTGCTCGCTCCAGGGCACCACGTCACCCCTCCGGGCCAGAACCGACAACACCGGACGCTGAGGAGCCACCATGGCGGAGTCCAACCCGCGCTGGGGGTTCCCCCGTCTGCGGCGGGCCGCGGTAAGCTCCGCCGGGAGGAGGGGAGGAGGACTGCAGCACAGACGCAGGCCAGCTGTTATTAAACACTGCTGCTGCGGCACAGAGAATAGGATTAATGTTTAGAAACCGCTCTGATGCTGTTTAAAGGTGAAAGTCCCGGCTCTAGGAGCGGAGGACAGACCAATGACACACCGGAGCTGCAGGTCCAGAACCAGAAGCTTCATCAGCTCAGATGCTGCAGTGTTTCTGTTAAAGTCATGATGATGGCTTTGCTTTTCATTCAAATAGGCCTGCAAGGAAATCATTGTGCAATCTGCAGGGCTAGAGCAGCAGTCTGCAACATTTAGGATTTAAACATTTCAAATAAAGTTTGCTTGGAGCCACAGAAAACTCATTGGCTCCAACTTTTTATATACTTTTTTGTTTCTATATGTAAAGAAATCTACGATTTAGGATGTTAAACTGTCCTTTTTTATTTTTGAAGCATGAAGACACAAAACTATGAGCATACTTTCTTGTTCAGTCCCTCACATATTTGTCATTTCTTTGAAAAATTTCATTTAGCTTTATTTAAAATAAACTCATGGGCTGGACTGAGCTCTCCTGTAATATACAGTTTACTTTTGAGATAAGTCTGCTGTGTTCAACAGAATAAGTGAAATATGGCCTGATCTAACAAACACGCCATGAAAGTTGTTATTGTTCTGAGTGACAACACACCTTTCAGCCTTATACACAGTGCATCACAGCTATAAAACCGTCAATGAGCTTTTAATTTGAAATGAAAACACTCACAGCTATTAAATGATGTTCAGGTGGATAAATCCTGATAGCTATCGTCTCACTTCGGACCTGGACAAACATTGTTTTCGCAGAATAAAATTTGACATGACAGGAAGTTTATAGGAAAGAGTAGAGAATTTCAAATTTAGGTAAACTTTGTTGAGCAAAGAAGGAAATTTTCTGATCTTCATATTAATCCTGTACATGAACCTTTACTCTTCAAGAACCTATGGAAGTTTTGTGTTTATACAAAAAAAAAATCAATCAATTTTCATTCTGTAATACAAGTGAACGTATATAAAAGGCAGAAGTTAGACTTAAGAGCAAATAAGAACAGCTGACCGTCAGAGAAGCTGAAGTGCTACAGCAGCCAACAGATCCATCAGTCTGACACTGAAGGATGCTGATGCTGTGTTGAGCTCTGCAATCTCTTCTGACGGAGAAGATCAGCTACTCTCCTCGCTCTGCTGTCTCTGAAAAACATCCTGCAATCTGGGAAAAGAATCAACTCAAAGAACCTGTCAGTTTCATTTTTGCAAAAATGGGATAAGTAGCCTATTTTTTTTTTTCAACAATTTAAAAAAATAAAATCTAGAACTAAAAACAAATTAGTTAATTTTGGAGGGATTTCTGTTTTTTTAACACATTTTTAGGCATGAAAGGTACCCTTAGTGTGCAAAAATATGTAGCTGATGAATAGCAGACTTTTTAATAGCGCCTGGTTTAGAATGTAAGTTTGGTGTTTTTGTGTGAAGTTTGCACATCTGGATTTTCCCCATGGTCCCAAAAACATGCATGCAAGAGGTTTAAGATGTATATCTCAACTGTGAAAACGTTTTGAGCAAAGGAATGAAAAGATTTCTGCTTTCTGATTTCAGACTTCTTTTCCCGGCAATCTGCATTTGGTTCTGGTGCTCCGCCCCTCTGGCTTGTTAAGCTCCACCCCCAGTCCGTCCTCGAGCACTGACCTGGGCTGTCGCTTCAGCCAGGATGACTTCCTGCTAAAGATGCCGGTGAGAAAGAGAAAACAGAATTGTGTGATCTTAGAAGATTTCTATTCCTCACAGTTTTTACAGTTCTGCAGTCATATGTTTCATTTAGTTTGAAAAGTTTCTCTTGCCACCTGGTAAATGTCAGCTGACCTGGCTGTTTGTTCCGCGGTGCTGTCCAGGTGGTGATGCTGCGTTCAGTCAGTGACCTGCTGCGCTACATCGATGAACACCACCTGGCCTCAGACTTCACGGCAAAAGTGGAATGTTGTCAGAGCGACTGGGTCATCCTCCGCTCGGTATGCTCTTCTGATGCGTTAAAGTTTGACTACAGAGCTTAAACACACGTCTTCTCCTTGTTTGTAAAATGTGTTTGTGTTTACAGTCCATTGAGACCTTTGCGGTGACAGTGAAGGAGATCGCCCAGCTGCTGCAGGGTTTTGGTTCTGAGCTGTCCGACACAGAACTTCCAGATGAAGCAAATGCCATCGAGTTCCTGGTGCACTCGCACACCCACCGCTACAGACAGATGAAGGTTGATTAAATCCACTCCTCTTCCTGTCGCTTCTCCATGTTTTGAGTCTCAGTCTCTTTCCTATTTTGTTTTTTGTGATGCTCAGGATGATATCCGTGGCGTGCTGAAAGAAGGACGGCTGCTGTTGTCCAACCTGGAGACAGTCAAAGCTGCTAAGAGGGACGTAGAAGAAGAGCGAGAGATCCAGTCTGACATGGACACTGTTCAGAGGTGCACTACCTGCAGACATAGAGGTACACGTATCAGACTTTTTTATAAATCTGATCTAAACTTTGTTCTTCTGTGTGTTTTAGGCTCTTAGCACAGCTCAGAGACATGGAGGAGGCATTCGATGGGTTCTTTGACAAACACCACCTGAAGCTGCAGCAGTACCTTCAGCTGCTGCACTATGAAACCAGCTTTCAGCAGGTGTGATAAACTCTGTGTGTGTATCTCTGTAATCCTGCCTCCTGATTTACATCCTTGTGATGTGTGTGTGTGTGTGTTAAGATGGACGAGGTGCTGGAGTGTCTCTCTGCCCGAGAGAAGGAGATTGCCTCAGTAGGAACCACAGTGGTCCAGACAGAGCAGTTTCTTAAAGATTTGGACATTCTGGACAAACATGCTGAGGTAAAGAGATGAGATTACAGTAATAAAAACAACAATAAACCATTATCTATTTGTATTCCAATAAACCAAAACCAATGATGCTATAATGTTATATCATGACTTAGACAACTATAACAGAAAATGTGACACAGTAATGCAAATACCATTTTATAAACCTTTACATTGTTGTTAATTCCTGACTACACGCCCAACACCAGGGATGTCAAACTCATTTTCACCGAGGGCCACAAGAGCATTGCTGTGGCCCTCAAAGGGCCAGTTGTAATTAACTTTGACGTTTTGTGTTTAACTTCAACTAAACACGAAACGCCACATTCCTTGTCCCATTGCTACGGTTGAGCACTGCAAGCAAACAGTAACTGAGCTCTACATGGTATTTCGTGCATAGAAACATTATTTTAACACGTCCTCTTATAAACAACGAAAAGTACACATGTATGACTGACTAAATGTGAAATAAATAATACAGAAATACTATGAAAAATAAAAGTAAGAGAGTTTTACTCACTGCTGAGTTGTGGTGAGTATAGCTGCCATCTTGAATTTTGACACAGAATTTCCACTGGAGGGACATTCCAGTTTAAATTTACGACTTGTAAATGGTAAATTCCCACTTCCCAGCACAACTGGGCCACAAAAAATGTAACCCGTGAAAATGCAGCGAAAAGGAGATTTTACACAAAAAGATTCTTTGCTGACTGCTGGCTACTTTTAAACTTGTCCAAGTCCACCTAGTATTGAGATGATGTCATTTCGCAGGGAAAATATTCCACATGCATTATGGGAGATATAGTTTATGGTCAATGCTGGCTTTAAAGTAGAGTCCACTTATTTTAAGACATTAATACATCTTTGAAGCTCTCGTGGGCCACATAAAATGCAATAGTGGGTCACATTTGGCCCACAGGCCTGGAGTTTGAAACATGTGCCCTACACTGTTGTTTACATAGACTTCTATGATTATTTGCAGGCACATATAGTGGCGGTTGCAGGCAACTGTAGCATTTCTGTTGCAACTATGCCCTTTTGGCAAGAATAATAATATTTTTGCTGGAATAACTGTGCTTTTCAAAACTGAATGTGGTGTTAGGTTTATTAAATAACATCTCCTTGGTTAGCTCTTTGATCTGGTCAGAAATAAACCTTAGCTTTTCAAACTAAGGTAATTCAAAAACACATCTACAACAGGTAGGATATTAATTAATCATCACTACTCCACAGAACCTCATTTCACCAAAAATCTCAAATACGTATGTCTTTTAGGCTTTCTTCAAAAGATTTAAGAGACTATTTCACTTGTGTTTGACAAATTAAGTGATCTTCATGTGTTTGTGTGAATCAGGAGGAGATGGCTCGAGCCCAGGTGGTGATCCTGCACGGCCACCAGTTGGCTGCCAATCACCACTATGCTTTGGCTCTAATCATCCAGCGCTGCAACGAGCTGCGACATCACTGTGATGTCATCAGTACCGCCATCCGCTCTAAGAGGGCCTCTCTGACGCGAACACGAGACCTGCTGCTGCGCCTCGAAGAGGTAAAGATGCAGTCATGCTCAGAGTAACTCAGATGAGTTGGTGATTGTGTTTCTGTGTTTAGTAATGTTTTGTCTTTTTTGTGCTTTTTTGAGCAGTCGCTGCGTTGGTGCGACGAGGGAGCCTACCTGCTCGCGAGCCAGATGGTGGACAGGTTTCAAACCAGAGAGGGAGCTCAGGAGGCGCTGCAGTACCTGAGCAGCCACCAGGAGAGGTCGCCGTCTGCACTGAAGAGCAGTCAGGACATCCTGAGCCTGGAGTTTGAAGCCGTCCTCACCCCACAGCTGCAGGTGACTGAAAACTGCTGCCACAAAAAAACAAAAATAATAAAAAACAAAAAAACCCAATCACAACTCTCACAACTCACCTCGGCTTACATTTTGATTTTTTTTCTTTGCAGTCCCAGGTTGCCATGGTAACAGAGAAGCTCAACTCGGTCCAGTCCATGATTCGAAACAGAGAGCAGTGTCTGAAGAAGCTGGCAGATGTGCAGGTTCGGCCCATACAGCTGGTGGCTCCTCGACCAGAACCAGACCAGACGTTGCTGCGCTGCAAGTCGCCTCTGTTCTCCCCCAAACACGGTAAATATCACATTAACACCGATTGTTTACGGGATGAGATTACCTGTGTGGATGCTGAGTCAGCATTCACATGTTGTTTATAGTTTGTTCCAGACATTTTTGCAGTCAAACTAATTCTGCACATACCATTTCACCATTCATATATCAAAAATAACAGGAATAAAGTGCTTTGGCTTCTAGTATTTGGAGTTGCAATAATTTTTGATCTGTTAAACTTTAGTATGTTTCTATATAAATACACTTAAATCTCTTCTATTTCTGCTCTATTTTTGTCTTGTTATTGTTCTTTTTAAGCTATTGTTCTACTAATTTTAAGTTTAAGTCACAATTTTGTTACATTTAGGTTTGCTGCTATCATTTTGCTAATTGCGCTGTGATGCGGAAGCTCGGCGTAGTTTACTTGGCATCTGAAAATACATTTCCTCAAAGGTATTTTTAATCTGAAATAGACTGGAGGGAGAAGTGGTTAGTATTGGAGCTCAGCAGACACGGTTTTCACCAGATGTTTGCTAGTTGTTGCTGCT
>JARVJO010000082.1:8609466-8635436 GCA_031762555.1 Cynodonichthys magdalenae
ATTTACACACCCCCCCCCCCCCCCCCCCCCCCCCATTAAGGTCGTCTGACTCTGGTTGTGCAGAATGTATTGGTGCAGTTTCTAGTTGTCTGTCATCTGCAGGTTGGCCTGTTCCTGCTCACTCTGTGGCGATCTGCGAGGGCCTGGAGGACTGGGGAGCTACAGACCTCTCTGCTATATCTGACTCAGACGAAGAGGATCAGCCTTCACCACTGGTGACATAGTCACAGAACATGCTCTACAAGTATTTGTTGTCATGTTTAGGTCATGTGGTTATGTGAACATAAAGTGACGTGACCAAACCAGATGGTTACAAAACATAGTAAAGCTCCATCTTTATTAAAGTGGTTGGATCAGTTCTGGAGTCGCTTTGCACGGCTACTAATGACACGGAAACATTTTTTACATCAGGGATTAGAGCTTTTAGACCATTAGTTTTTTACTACTTCACAAAGGTCCTGTTTCCATTTTCACTCATTTTCAATTGAGGGGAAAAAGAAGAAATTGGTCGATTAGAACAAAACCAATATATATATATTTTTTTTTACTCTGTCATCTGAATGATTCCATAGAATATAAATTCAGTTCTAGTTTTATTTCTTGTGTTTTTTTGTTTTGTATACCTGTCCAGGTGGCAGGCAGGTACAGAGTCATGGTAGAAAGCAGCATGGCCAGCACTGACGACATCATCTTTAACTGTGGTGATGTCATCCAGCTGCTGTATGAGGACTCATCAGGAATGTGGTAACGTACAAGAGGCACATGTTTCTGAAATCTTGATAAAGTAGAAGAAGATAAAAATATAAAGTTGAAGAAGGTAAAAATATTAAATACATGAATACTTGTTTTTGTTGTTTTGTTTGAAAATACAGGATGGTGAAGAACATAAGTCGTGGTGAGGAAGGTCGTGTCCAGCCTGAAGACCTGCACAGGATTCTGGGAGAAACCTGCTGAGAGCCAATCAGACGGGAGAATAGATGACACGGCATACTTTCTTCTGTTTTTCTCAATCGGGCCACTGTTTACTCAGACATCCCACCACGCCCTCAGACTCCCATGTTCCACGAAGTAGCCAAGAAAAGGGGGTTCAGACCGAAGCACAACAGCAGCCACAGATTTTTTTACTAAAACAGTCCCATTAGATGGCTATAAACCTCCATATAAACCTCGAAGGATTGTAAAAAACTGAAAGCCATAGAAGCTCTCTATATATATTTTAGCAGTGATGCAGTTGAAGAATGAACTGTCAGTGAGTGGATTTTATTTCAAAAGTTGTATAATTTCTATTTTTTTATGATGTATCACTGAAAGCATACTGACATATCATCTGCGTGCCAAACAGCTTCCTCCTGCGGTGCCACCGCAGCTTCTTCTTGTGTAAACATGACATTCATAGATAAAAAAGAAGCTTTATTGTGTGGTGTTGCTATTGTTGCCATCATTGTTGGTAGAGTATGTGCTTCTGATGTGTGCAGAAATGACCACAGTTAATCCATCTCTTAGTGTCAAAAATTTAGAAAGTCGTCCAGTTGCATTTACTTGGTGTAAATAAGGAAAAAAATATAGATTAAAAAAAAAAATATATATATATAGATAAAGAAAAGGAAATTGTATCAAGATATAACAGGCCACTCAGCTCAGTGTGTGGTGGTTTAAGTGGTTACATGTAAAAAAAATAAAATAACAGTGCTACCCTTCATGAACTTAAATTTATACGGAACCTTACATAAAACCCAGGGATGCTTTAGAGCAGTGGTTCCCACAGATTGGGTCAGGACCCCTCTGTGGGTCATGAAACATCAAGTGAGGGTCACCAGATGATTTCCAGATTGCAATTTAAATACATTATTAATGGAATATGTTCACCATAGTTATTGCAATAAAATAGTTATGCAATAATAATAATAAACAAATAAAAGTATGATAGTTATTAGGCTTATATTGTTATTATGCCATGTTTAACAGAGTTATTAGCCAAGTTCATATACTTAAATCAATATTTGGGGTCACAAGTTTCTGCAACTGTTATTTTGTGAATGTTTTTATGAATTGGAGTACTACATTAAAGCCATTAAAGGGTCAAAGTGGTGCGGTGCCACGGTTTGGTACAGGTGAAAACACTGACACTGAGTTGAAAAACAGGATTTATGACAGGTTTGTTGTGACTCCTGAAGAGGCTGCAAACGTCACAGGATGGGCAGACAGAGCACCTGTGTATTAAAGGAATATTGCCAACTTTCTGATAACAGTACTTATGATTTATGTTCTAACTTAAAGCAGTGTAGTGGTCACCTTGAGTGAAATAATCAAGAATTAATGACACGGAAAGTAATCAAGTAATCTCTGACCCCAGGCCTCGGACCGGCCCTTTAAAGAGACAAAAACTCTGTTCCATTTAGAACTGAATTTAGGCCGCAACAAGTCACCTTATCTTTAAAGAGACATTCTCTTTTACTTAATCAGATAATAAACAAAATAATCTTCTGTTATTTGATTTTTCTCTTAACTAAGGAAACACAGATTATTAACATTAATATTATTATTAGTATCAAATATCAGTTATATTCTCCCCCACAGAATTAGTAAAAGTAAAACACATAAAATAACCATTTAATGCAAATAATTCTCAGTTTACAGATGTTTTGCAATGAATCATAATTATTTAATCGTGTTTGCTCAAACCCAAAGTTCAACGCATTCTGGAGGGTAACACTGTTATTTGTTTACAATAAGACCCCTCAGGGCAGCGTTTCAACCAAAGTTAATTCACTTTTGCTTCCACCAAGACTTCTAGTAATTTTCTGCATAATGGCACACAGAAACACTTCTGTAAGACAGGAACTCCTAAGTGGAGCAGTTAACTCTACTTTTTTGATAAATAATGAAAGAATGTGACCGCCTGCACGCTAACAGAGTTTGCTGCATTTATTGAGACTGCTGCTATTTAAATGTACTTTATGTTGTACTTTAATTTTACAGTTTACGTTGGAATTATTTAATTTGCTGCTAAAACTCTTGGCACTTTGTCCACTGAATGCTTTTTTTGGTTGCCTTTTTCATGAAGAAAATCTGTTTTCGTTGCCAGTTGTAGCTCATTTCACTGCATTCTCTAAATTTGTGCTTGCAGTAATATTTTACACAAACAATGTTAAGTGTTGGGGTCTAACTGGAAAACACAAAGTGTTAGAGTTGAAAAAGAGCTAAAATAATGAAAGGTGACAAAAAAACCCCAAAACATTTAAATTTAGCTATTTTGAAACTGCCAAATGAAATGTCCAGATGCTTTAAAAGTGGAAATTAGGAGGCTTTACAGCCAAAAGAATATAGAAAATATTTTCTCAGTGCAGACAGGGTAATTATTTGATGCAGTTGCTAAGAGTTTGTAAGTGAATGTGAATTTGTAAATAATACATTTTAGATACAGAAAAAAAGGAAAAACACTTTCTTGGACAGACTGAAGATGCTTTTCAACTGTTCAGGTGACAAACACAGTATTCTTGTATCTCTGTGTTCCTTAGATCCAATATAAACTCTGCATTTAAAGGTGTTTCATTATAATTAGAAACATTTCGTCACACTGAACTGATTTCTGTGTGACACAAGGGATCCATCAGTTTTAGCCACATTGTACCTTGAACTGCTGCTTTTTGCTCACTTTGCACTATTTAGACATCATGACATCATGGAGAAAGCTTGTAATGTGATGCATTCTGTTAAATGACCGTTTTCCAAAATATAAGCACACAGTTTTATTTGATTCAACCGGATTTGTGTGATTTATTTCAACCGTATCCAGTTTTAAACAGCTGGATTATTGAGGCTCCACTTTTTTTCCACATCTAAAAATCTAATTACAGTAAATTATATCAGAACAGATGGATGCTGATTAGACTGATCTGTTTTCATTCTGTATTTGTTGATCACATATTCACAGTTGAAAGTGCCGTTTTTTAGCACTCTATGTAATAAACACAAATGCTAGTTTACTTTTTTAAGTACACAAGAAAGTTAATATTTTATTTGGGCTTTTTTATGATTGTTTTTTGTAAATCATATTTTGCCTTTTTAATCCTCCACACCTGTTTATAGTTTGACTGATCAGTTTCCTCCACACACTTGTTTCCTATTATCACTACTTTCCTAGCTAGTCTCAATAATTAAAACAAATAAGATGTTTTGAAATCAACAGTTAACGTAAATCTGAACAAATGCTGGTATCTGGATTGTAAGAATCTACTGATTAATTTCACTGCTGAACTTTCCACTATGATTTCTTAATGCACAAATTATTTTATAAACTTGGAATGTATTTTTCCAGTAAATGACATTTGTGGTGTTTCAGCAGTAGTAAATTTCACTGTTCATTAAATTCAACAGAAAAAATTATTCTTTGAATCTGCTGATTGGTGTTGCAATAAAGTAAAACATTAGATTTAAAAGTGTTTGTAAGCCTTTCAAATAAAGGTTGGATTTACAACCTCATTTTAAAATGACTAAATACATCAATCACAAAAAATATATTTTTAATATCTTTTATTGGAGCTAAAATTGACTGATGTTTGAAAATAGAAGAAGAAAACCTTCCTTGTGATCAAACAAACTCAATGCTGAGTTAAAGTAATTTTCATTTAACCTGCATGATCCCCGTAGTATTACTGATCCAATCGTAGTACCGGGACACCCGGGTGTAGATGCCGTACTTCCCCTTCCGGGCGCACTCCTCCCCCCAGCTGACGATACCCGTCAGAAACCAGGTTCCTTTGTAACTGGTGGCAAGCGGCCCCCCACTGTCCCCCTGGCACGAATCCTTCTGCCCGTCTGGATAACCGGCACAGAACATGTACCGGGTTATGTGGTCCCGGCTGCTTTGCTTACACAGAGTCCGGTCCACGTGGGGGACCGACAACTTCTGAAGCTTGCTGGCCTCAGGACCCTGGAAATGGATCCTTCCCCAGCCGCTCACCAGGGAGCTTGTAGACTCTCTGAGGAGGCTCTGTATGAATTCTTTGGGGCCCAGGCAGATGGGACGCCTCTGGTTGGACAGCTCCACTGGGACGGCAAGCTTCAGTAGCGCAATGTCGTGGTTGTACTGGGACTTCACCGAGTCGTACAGGTTGTGGACGTGCCGCTCGGCAACATCGTGGTCTCTTTCTGGACCTTCATGAACATTCACATCATGCTCACCTGAAAGTTTAAAAAGTAACATAACGCTTAACTGATTTATCTACAACAAGTAAGATATTAACTATTCAGACCTGCATGGAACCTCATTTCAAGCAAATCAACTGATGGAAATATTTATTTATCGATGTAAATCAAGATTTTTCTTACCAACTCTGACGAAAAAAATTTTCCTTTTGTGGTCTGTAGTCTCCAAACAATGAGCGGCAGTGATCACCCAAATGTCACTAATCAGAGAGCCGCCACAAAAAGGCTGCGCTCTGTTCAGAGCTTCTGAGTGAGTCATCAGTACCACCTGTGAACACAAACATTTTGTGCTGTAAGCTGAAACGATGACAGAATACCTCAAGCAGTGAGACAAACCAATCTTTTTTTGGTTATTTCACTTAAACTTTAAAAAAAAAAATCATATTATTTTTTGTTTTACGGCTGGCCAATTGTAAAGATTTAAAAGAAAAAGATTTTTTTATTATTATTCTAATTATTCTACAACACACACCTACAACATGAGTAATGTCTGGGTCTTTCTTCAAAAAAAAGCACTGAATCTTTCTTATAGACTGAGCTCCAATAATTAGTCAGGTTGCATTTTAAACTATGATGTTTTCAACTAATCATCTTCATAATAATTCAGCAGTGAGACACATAACAACAAGCTGAATAACTTTCTGCACCCCAAAGCTCATTACCTGCCAAGGTATCTCTCCAGGAATGGCCTCATCACCTCCTACAATCCTCTGGTCCGAGTTTGTTTCAGCTGTTATGTTGGGGAATGTGGAGAAACCCCATAAAAAATCCTCTGTGGGAGGTTCTGTTCCCTCAGCACCGTCAGCCTCAGCTAGACTCAACAGATCCACTGAGCTTCCTTCTTTTTTCAAAGGCCTGTTGGGCGGATCTGATGTGTTTACTGCAAGGCTGAGGTTATCATCCGTATCATAGTCGTCTGGCAAATTAATGGTTGAATTTTGATTTGTTTGATCAGAGGATGCCAATGATTGCATCGGCATGATGGACCTGGTGATGGTGCCAGAGGGCAGGACCACATGACCACAACTGAACTGCACTGAGGGAAATAAAAGAAAAAAAGAAAACATACTTCATAATTGTTTTATAATTTTATGTATGCAATTATTTTCATTTTCCAAAAAACACATTGATTTACAGTACTGGCAAATTCTGCAGAGCTGTAAATGTTTTTTACTCCAGTATTGCTTAAATGGGAAATCAGTTTCAGCAGAAAATGAGCCCACCTTTAAAAGAAAATGACTTTTGAATTAAAATAATAAAATAATAATAATTAAACTCACCACTTCCATACATTCCATTCTGCAGGACAAAATACAGAACAACCAACATAAAAAATTTAATTCCCACATGGCTGAATGCATTTATTTTACCTATTGGCTCACAGGTCTTCCTGTCTGGTTGTAGTTTGTAGCCTGCTGCACACAGACACACAGCTTGCTGATTTCTCATCGTGCAGAAATGAGAACATCCACCGTTGTTGACTGCGCACAGTTTGGTTATGTCTGTAAAAAAACAAATGAAATGACTTGAACTATCTATATGAATACACATTTGTTCGTATGAATTACAACAAAAAAAAAAAATCACATCTTCGTTGGATTGTTTTCACACTCACCAGTCTCACAGTTTTTGCCACTGAAGTTCGGTTGGCACCAGCAGATATAGGAGTTGATTCCATCTTGACACACACCTCCATTCTGGCATGGTTGTGGTCTACACTGATCCCCATCTACACACACACGAGAAACAACAAAGATAAGAGTTTAATTTCCCTCTAAGAGTGTGAGAATGTGGTGTTCTTTTGTCTTACCAACATGAACAGCCCAGAATTCCATCTGAAAGAGGAAGATCAAGAACAAACCAGTTTGAACAAAACGATTGTCTTTATTTTAGAATCAAACTGGTTTTTTGAGTGTATTTCGTGCCTAAAACCTACAGTTTTCTCATCGTTCTCAAACACCTCCCTGGCCTCCTCCATCGTGCAGATTTCCTCCTTGCATTCTCGCTCCAGGTTGGCCTTATGAAAGATTTCTTCCAGATGACCACTGTTGTGCCTTCGCTGGCGATGCAGCACCATGTGAGCCGTCTGCTGGCTCACAAACATGGCTCCTAAACGGGAAGTTAAAAGAGACATATCCTGCTTTTAAATCCTTCTTTTTTAATGGCTAAAACAACAAATTTTGCATATATCCCTTTCAAAAGACTTATTTTCTTCATACTCTGTGCTACGTCTGATGTTATCACTGCTAAATTACAAACTATAGATAATCATTTAATAGAGCATTGCTTCAAAAAGAGGTATTTACTGGATATCCAAACAGAAAGGCACATTCCCTTTGGCTCTATTTCTGAATCCTGGATGTTGCTCTGCAGTTTTAAAAGGCCCTGCTTTCAGGATGAAGTTGTTAAAATGTAAATGTTCGGAGGCCTCTGTGAGATGACACCGTTCCCTGACTCTGACCTCACATTTAATCAGATTTAAAAGAGCTCGGCAGATACGATTGCAGGTTGACCTGCGTCTGCGTAGATGAACCTAAAGTGGCTGATCTCGCAGGCTTGAAAGGTTTCCTTTAAAGACCGTGACTTCACTCAGAGGTCCTTCCATTATCCTTCCCTTTTTTCTGCTCCGACTGACTGATAAACAGCTATACTTTTCCCTTCAGCTCCCTGATGTAATGTGTCTTTGATAAGCCAGTTTTGTTGAGAGCTTTCTCCTCATGTTGTCCAAGTGGTAGCAATTTATGAATTAGCTTCAAATGTGTAAAATGTGTTTTTGTTTGTATTTAAAGGAAAGAAGATGTGAAATACAAAAAAAAAAAAATGATAGCAGAGGCTGCTTCATATACAACTCTTATTTTAAAGATAAAAGTCTGCAATGATGAAAACACTGACTTTCTTAGTATAATATCCCTTAAAAAGCTAAAGGTTGTGACCACACCACTAAAAACTACCTGAGAGACGACGTCCTGGTCAAATTTTTAATCTCAGAACTTTGGATGGCTCTGCCCCTGTCAATAAACGTCTGTCATGTTGTTGTTTACCTGTGTTTTCATCTTGAATCTCAGCACCAAGTCCATAGAGCTGCAGCGGAAAACTGGCAACAAAAATCAGTAAACAAACTCTGGCCATTTTGCGGCTGTCTGTCCGCCTCGTCCACCACTCCAAAGTACAGCAACACGCTGTTTACTCACCTGTGTGGTCACAGAGTGTGTTTGTTCTTTCACATTTCTGCTTATTTGCTTGTGAAGAAGAAAAAATGAAAAGAAACTTTAAAAATGTATTAGAATTAAATAGTTTTGGAATTACATAATTTGCTTAGCAGGGTATTTTTTATTAACATTTTATTTAATCTGAATATTATTGACCTTTGACAGCAGGAAAGAGTTACATAGATGAAATGAGAGGAAACTCCTGCAGCAGTTTCCCCACTGAGGTGAAGAGCAGGGAGGAGAATTGACGATGTTGCGATTAGAGTTTGAGTTACTGAGGATAAATCCCTGCGTCTGTCAGCTGCAGCTCCTTAGCAACCTCAGCCTTGTTGTGATTTATTGACATTAATGAGATGAAGAAGGGTGTTATTCCTCCTTTTTTTCTTTTTTTAAGAACTTATACCAGCTTTTTAATCAATCAGCTTGCAAGCTTGAAACTATTTTTTTTAGGTTAAAAAAACAACTATCAAGTGAACTATCCATTTAGTCATAATTATAATTAAATCCCTCCTGACTGATCGGTGTCCTGGGACCAGATCTTTTAGGTTTCTGAGCAGTTAAGGAGGGCCGACTTCGTCTCAGGAAATGGACAGACAGAAGCATGAAAGTGGGTTAAAACCAGAAAAAATCACACTAAGAGCTCAACATCAGTGCTCCTAATCCCTAACAGACTGCACACTGCTTCATGATATGATGTATTTTGTGTGCTATTTTTTATTAAATGCAAAAGTAAAACAAATTGGAAAACTTAACTTGAAAGCTTCAACACATATCATTTAATTTAAGGTTTTATCCTAAAGGTTCGATGGTCTTGCTCAGCTAAATGAAACAGGATGACTGATTATGTGAAATCTGAAATGAATTACATCACTTCCTTTTAGTCATCCATCTGCTGCTGAGTAATAAATAGATTAAATGTGGTTTGATGACAAGGACTTGAAGCTGGAACTACAAGCTTTAAAATCAATTCAGTCATATCAGATTTTTTTCTAATTCCTATGATTTGTCTTTTAATAAGGTGTAACTAGAATTTGAGGCTCGATACTTCTTTTGTCCTCTTTGTTCACAAATGTGATCATAGTCAGGACAAGATGAGTGAAAATAAATTACGTATAAAGAAAAATTGTGAATGATCATCAGAAAACCAGGAGAAGTACTGATCAAGACATCAAATTCAGTTTGACTGTGTTTAAAAAACCTATACAGATCGTTTGAAACTTTTGCACAGTGAGATCCTTGGAATAAAACCCACACTTGGCACAAGCCAAACAAACAAAAAAAGCCCATTAAAACTCATCACAGGAAAAAAAGAACATCTGCATAAATTGATCATTTCTGTGAGACTGCTGTCAGAGTGATTCATTAGGAACAGAACACATGCAGCTCTTTTACAGAGCAGCTGCTCCTCCAGACCTGATCCATGAAGACAGACTCTGAGGACCAGCTTACTTCCCTTTTTGTTGATACGCCTCAAAAAAACAAAACAAAACAAACAAAAAAAACCCCAAAGAAAACAATTGATGGAAATATTTCTATTTTAAAGCATTTCATTTAATTACAGCACATGAAATGAAGATGAAGATAAGACTTTGGACAAAGATGAGCTAAAATAAGACACCACACCACCATGATGTGCTCAGCATCCTCCTCCTGTTCTGCTTTGTTAAAAAGTCCTGAACACAACTGATTAAATATTCAATAAACTGATTGATCTGCATTAATGAGGCAAAAGACAAACACATTGATCCTGTTTGAGCTAAAATTCAACATTTTTTTCACTGTTTTTGTTCATAAAACTATTGTTCTTTGTTATAAAGTCTTTCTAACCTGTGAGTAATGTTATTTTCTGTGTTGTTTGGTTTTTATGTTCAATTCTTGTTGACTTCTTAAAATAAGTTACGAAAAAAATCTTCATTGATAATTTTAATAAGACTAAAATCTCAATATATTTTAAATTAATACTGCCTGTCTTTAGGTGTTTGTTAAGAAGTCTGCAAAATATCACGTAAATCCCTGGACAAATTCTAATGAAACTCTCAGAAAATAATCATTGCATAGACAACTACAACTGATTAACTTTGATCCATTGCAAGATGGCTGTTGTAGCTAATCAACTTTAGAAAAACTGACATAAGTTTTTAAATTTTACAGATACCAGTTTGTAGCAACATATTATCATATGAACCAATGTAACTTTCATTGTTTAATGTTAATCTATAAATGAGTAACTTTTGGAGACAATGCATATCAAGATGGCGTCATGTTTGTCAGAATTAGCAGATTTTTTTGTTACCACTTTAATAGAAACAAATGTAGTTATGTGGTGTCATAAATTCCAACACTTTAAATATTGGAAAATTAATAAATTCACATTTTGCAGTAAATTATTGTTAATAATAAATTGTTTATTTTTACTTTATCTTTTCAAACATATAACGCATCCTTGCCTCGCGCGCGCACACATTCCCTATTTGTGCCATCTGTCTTTGTCTGTCAGCGCGCGCGCCCTCAGCGCGTGATGGTTTGGTGTGAGTCTCCGGCTCACAGATTGAGCCAGACTGAGCAGACAAACGGACCAAAGGGGCAGAAACCGGACTGAAGGAGTTCTGGAACTGAAACTAAAAGACGAAGTAAAAACCATTTTCCTGCGTCTTTTATCCGGAAGTTTCTTTCAGCAAAAGAAGAAGAAGAAGAAGAAACGGAGCTCCATGAGCGGGAAAACAAAAGGCAAAGAGGAGAAAGATCATGGTGAGTAAAAGTCTGGATCAGATTAAGAGCTATCTAAATAGAGAAAACATCTAATTATGATGATGATGATTTTTGTCATGTATCTACCTGGTCACGTGGTGTTAGAAGCTTTGAAATTCAGAAAGTTGGATTAATTTATGATCCATATTTCTTCATTCTCCCTCTGCTCAAATCTCACAGCTTTAAGGTCCTTTAAATAATATAATCATCTCATCAGTTCTTAAATTACCGGAAATTTTTTTTCATTTTAGTTTTTTATTTGAAATGACTCAGATCTGAGTCTCATTCAGCAGGAAGACTGAGCCGCAGTGGAAACTGGGAAACTATCATTACCATGGAAACACAAGGGAGTCACCCACAAGCTGAGCTCCATCATACCCGGGCTAATTAATCATCTGTGCATTTAACCTAATTGAAAGGTTACAGGGAGCAGTGAAACTCAGTTTATACAATTATCAATCAAACATTAAATTATAAAGGATGTACAGTAATCTGCAATCCAGTTATTCCCCATGAGTTATAACAAAACAAATCACACAAATATGCCACCTAATCCCCTCTAATCTGTGAGCTTTCTTAACTGATTGTTTCAGTTGACTTTATCAAATAAATCGTTTAGATATTTTGCACTTTGGAGATATTATTTTTTATAAATAAACTGGCTCTGCAGTTCTGTAACCAGAGCAATAATCAGGATTCACTCCAGAACTTAATATTAAGGAAGCAGGAAAAAACTAATATGACTTTACTAAAATCAGAATTGTTGATTTCTAGTTCGTTTTGCATGTTGAATAAACAAAAAGATGGTTTATCTGTGCACTTAAAGTGTTTGTTGGATGTTTGATCCAAATTTTTAGTAGTTGTTACCACCTGAGGGAGTCATAGCAGAATAAGCTGTATGACGTTGGCACAGAGGATTTAGCAAGTTTTTTTTCTCAAATGCAAACCAAAAATCCAACAAATGTTGCACTAGAGAAGCAGAGGTTAACAACAGACTGAGCTATCAACATAAATGAAATTATTCCCTCAAACTAACCCACAACCATGACATGACGAACAGAAAAGTTGGTGCTACTAATATAATCCCCAAACAAATACTGATAAATCACAAGTTTAAAACAGGAAAATCTGTACTTACACATTTGGTCACAACTGTTTATGTCGACAGTATTATATCACAGTGTTCCTCCAGCAGGTCGCAGTAACTTTTTAAAACACTAAAAGACACAACAATCCTCAGAACAGGCAGTAAAACAAGATGAGGGTAATTTACTCTATGATGGAGCTGTAAACTGATCGCTGCTCTCTGACAGTGTCAGCGCGAAGATGATGTTTTATTGTTGAGAGCAGCTGCACTGCAAAGACCACCCCACCACAGACCGTAGGTAGAAATGAAAAGCTCATTGAGTGTCTGTGATGTAACAACTTTAATCATATCAATAGCTGTCTTAAAAAGAACTAATTTATCTTTATTTTTTGGCATTTTGTGACAACTGTCTTCTAAAAAGCTGGAAAAGGCCGACACTTTTAAAAATAATCTTATTAAACACAATATCTGCACAACTGACTGAATAAAATACATTTTTGTTTTTTGTTTTATAAAACAATCTTACTGATTATTAACAAAAACCTCAAACTGAAAATTAGAGGACACAAAGCCCTTAATGTGTCATTCCATTCAGTTCAATTTTCCTTTCAATTTCCTTTATTTTCAACATGTTATCTGATGAAATGATGACACCTAGTGGCTGATTTTAAACATGCTGAACAGCACCAGCAGCAGAGGTTTTTTTTATTGGTCTTTAATTTAATTAAGAAAAATAAACTGGTCAACTGTCCAGACTGATGGCCCAGATAGTTATTTTCCTTAAAAAAAAAAAAAAAGAATTCTGTCAAATTTTGCAGCAAACAAATTGTAATATTATTTGAGTGAGTCAATGTGTTTGTGTTTTGTCTGTAATGTTAGCAAAATATCTCATGAACCACTGGACAGGTTTTATTGAAACTTTCAGAGATTCTACATCTATTCATATTGAAGTCAAACATATTTAAGACAGCTGCCACAAAAAGCAACATTGAGCCAATTTTACACATATTTTGTTAAAATTAGGTGTGGTAGTAGCTGAGAGTCATCTTCAACAAGTACTTTAAGTGCTAATAGATGCAAAACCTTGCACTAATAAAGGAGATGGAGTTTAATGTCTTTTGTACATTATAAGATGATTTTAGTTTAAACGTCTGCTGAGAGGTGGCGGGTGTTGTTATAGTAGAAGGAATAGAGAGAGAAAAAAGTGAACTCAACAGAGCTGGTTCAATCAGTTTTATCTGCCACAGAATTATTTCCTCATCGTTGCAATTTACAGCACAGTTATGCAGCTTTAACTGTAAAACTGTCCGCCTGGAAATATAGTCTAAGATTTAAAAAAATATAGTTCTAATAAGAGGCACAAATATGTCAAAGATGCTGCCTCAGATAACTTTTTTTTTTCTTTATCTATCAGCCTTACTCAGAAGCTGCTGAGTCGGCACGTTCTGCAGCTACATCCTGCTTCGCTGCCTTGGACTTCTTTTATGTTCCTTTTCGCTGCAGAGTCTGCAGCAGCAAACACTCTTCAGTCTTTAAAACGTTTCAGTTCGAACTCTGAAGCATGGCTGCTTTTTACTTTGAACTCATTCAGACACCATGCAACAAATCAGTCCTGATTAGAGGAAGAAGCTGCTTTTACAAAACAGATTATACAGGATAATGTGTGTGTGTGTGTGTGTGTGTGTGTGTAGACTGTGCATTATAACTGTAAGATGAAAGAGTTATGGAGAGCCCACAAACCCAGTGGTGCAATATGAGACGTTTTGTCTGTTTCTTCTCTGTGTTGGATCAGAAAGAAGATCCACATGAAAAGCATCAGTTTTTATTTTTAAACAAAGCAAAGAAAAGTAAGAAAATTTGTGTTTGGTTGATTATGTCTTTTATTGCTAATTTCACTTGATTTAGAGCTGTGCAAATGTTTTAGGCTGTCATTGATTATTTAAACGTTGTTCCCTGAGAGTCAGACTTTCTTGTGTCCTCTGCATACAGCTTTTATTGAGAGCTATCCAGACTTTTTAAAGTCCCGTTAAAGTTTTTCTTTAGCTAAAGCTACAGTAGACTTTACCCATGGTCTAGTCCTTGTAATTAATCCTCAACAGGTAACTGTGCATTGACAAAAAGGCATAAAGGGGACAAGAAAGAAGCAGATATTCAACGTTATTAAATCTGGAAAAGAGGAAAGAATTATTTGATGCCAGATTCTTTGGGTGACCAAAAGTTATCAACAAATAGCTCATCTTGTTGGTTCTAAAATATTGTTTTTTTTCTGTCAAACTGTTATCTGTGGTATTTTTTATAGATGGTTAAAGAAAGTTAGTAAAATGTGTCCTTGTGATAGGCTGATTGTAAAAAAGTGCCTAGCAAGCCAAATGAAAATAGATTTTTTTTGCCAAACTGTTGATCATTTATTGACACAACACTGGTTCTCCTACTGCACATGTGTCAAATGTGATCCACCACAGCATTTTTTTTTGTGGCTTGTGACAACTTCAAACATGCATTAATGTTAATTAACTGAATGCATTCTGCTTTAAAGCCAATTGACCTCAACTACATCTCCCATAATCAATTATTTTACCCACAAAATGACGGCATCCCACTAGTGGACTCAAAAGTAGCCGGGAGCCATTTAAGTTCACCGTGTAAAATCTCTATTTAGCTGCATTTTTGCCAGCTACTTTTGCTGCTGCCCAGTTGTACTGGGAAGTGGGAATTTCCCACTAACAAATCGTCAATTTAAACTGGAACACCCCTCAAGTTGGAATTCCCTGTCAGAAAGTGTGATCCCCTCTGACTCACAAATCTACACAGCAGCTACTTACCCCATTTAAATTGTATTTCTGCATTATTTATTTTTTTATATTTAGTCAGTTGTACATGAAGTACTTTTCAGTGTTTATAGGAGGACTTTTTAAAACGCTGTTTCTATGCACAAAATACCATGTCGAGCTCATTTATTGTTCGTTAGCGGTGCTCAGACATATGTTTCATATTTGGAAGTTAATTACAACAGTCACCATAATAACAGCATTATTTTATTGTTTTGTCTGAATAATTCCAGTCAGAGTTAAGGGGCTTAACAAATAACAAATAGCACTTCCTTCTGAAAAAGTCGGTGAAAAAGCAGCCAAAGTCTAAAAAAAAGTATGAAAGACTGTCAGAACCTTTTCCCAAAAAAACAATTAATGGATATTATTTTTAAAAGATTAAAAGAAAATCTGTCTGCTTGGATGTGAAACGTGAAGAAATGATGGATGACTCTAGAGATTTGCACAGGTTCGTTCACATTATGCCACATTTAAACAGGGGCTTTATGAGAACTTATAACCACAAAAGCAGTGATAAAACCCTCTTAACAGTGAAGATGGATGGCTGCTGGTTTTGGTCACTAAAGCATAAACCTCCCTCCCCGCGCCGAGCCAGGTTCCTGTCGATACGGGTCGTTACGAGTGCAGTGCTACAGATTCATCTGTGTTTGTGTCCCGGTTAGTGTTTCAGTCTGTTTGAGCTCGCTCTCACACACAAATAATGTAACAAAGAAAAGCACACAGCCCTGTCAATAGAGCCTTGGATTTGGGAAGGGCCTGCTGGCTCCATCCCGTTCTTACTGTGCCACATCAGCGGGGTCTCCGTATGAATCATTGATGACCGGTTCCAGCAGCTTAATGGCCTCTAATGTTCTGTAATGATCCCCCGTCAACGCCACGTGCGCGCCCTTAATGGATCCAATACCGTTGAGAGTTCTGTGGTTTGGACTTTGATATCTTGGGCTTTTTTTTTTTTTTTTTTTGAGTTGAGGGAAAGAGCTCCCAGCAGGAAGTGAGGAAAGCCATGAGCACAAGGCTGCGGAGCTCCACGGGCGCAGCATGGCTTTCCCTCTCCGACGATCAACCTCAGGTAAGACAAGAAGGAAAAAAAACTCTTTTTGAAAACAGAGTCAGGACAATCAGGAGGACTCCTCACTTTTTGGAACAACGTTCTGTGTTTTTTAAGTGTAAAAGGACTAATTAAGTGTGGTGGCAAACGGGCTGAAAGTCTTCCTTTTTAGCATTATAAACTGACAATGCAGCTGGTTATAGCTTTTAAATACTCCAAACTTTAAATTTATCCATTGTAGGAGAAAACACTTGTATAATTTGGTATAAATAAAATAAAACAAGTGGGTAAATGCTTCAAACGTTGTCCTTGGTGCTGAAAGCAGCACCGGACGCGCCCTTCATCTTCTCGTGCTTTTTAAAAACACTCGGATATTAAATTTCCTTGTAATGCAGGCTGCGAACATGTTTTTTTTCTGCTGCATTTCCTGCACATTTGAGAACACATCTGTCCTTTATGCATCTGAGTCGAGATCCCATCTGAGTCTGTGCGTACACTTTACAACCTGGAGAGAAAAGTCCAACTGAAAACAGACACACTCAACATTTTAAGGCCTAGCATTCCTTGAGGAAATATTTTGTGCCAGAAAGTTATACTAAAATCATCTCATGCTTAAAAAAGGAGGAAGTTATGGCTGGTTTGTGGTTAAAACATTGTAAATGACGTTATGTGTGATCTCATTCAGTATAATGAGATATAATGAGTATATTGTGAGAATATGTAGAGGATTACATTTTAGCTAAATATCTGTAAAACTAACTGTGTGTATGTGTGTGTGTGTATGTTTGTGTGTGTGTGTGTGTTTGTGCAGTCAATTGACTATGGCGGCCATCTTGAACAGGAGTTCAAAGTTAATCAGTTGCTCGTTCTACGATTATTTTCTGGATGTTTCATTAAAATCTGTCCATTTTTTTGCTAACACTACAGACAAATGAGCACAGAGCAGGGGTGACAAAGGGTAAAAAAGTGATTATGATGAAAGAATTATTTCTCTGTCCATCTTCTGCCGCTTATCCATAGTCGGGTAACAGCAGCAACAGGTCCAAGAGAGAAACCCAGACATCCCTCTCCCCAGTGACACATTTTAGCTCTGAGGAGTTTCCAGGCCAGAGCGATTACATAGGTGACTCCTGGGTCTTCCCCTGAGCCTTCTACCTGTGGGAAGAACACCAAAGGGAGGCAACAGGAGGCATCCTGATCAGACGCCCGAACCACCTCAGCAGACTCACTTTGACTTTTATCCGAGCTCCCCCAAGATGACGAAGCTCCTTGCGCTATCTCTAAGACTGATCCCGGCCACACTACAAGAGAAGCTTGATTTGGCTGCTTGTATCCAGGATCTGGTTCTTTCGGTCATGATCCACACCTCATGACCAGAGGTGCCACCGATGAGCGCCTGGTGGTCTAGCCTTGGCTGAGCCGAGCCTGAAAGAATAACAGGAAGCCACCTCGTTGTGGACCCCAAGATCCAAGTTAAAAACAGGCTGAAACATTAGTGGCTTCAGAGCCCAAAGGTCAAAGTTCATCACCTTTCACTGCTGCTTTCTGAAGATAGCAGCCTGTTGTTTCTGCAGTTTATATTTCAACTGATTCTTCAACTCTGATTCTCCTAGTCTCCTGTGTTATCATAAAATGCCACATTATAAACAGTCTGTAGGGGGCACTACAGAGCTCCAAACAACAACAACAAAATAATATTTTCAAATAATATAGCAGCTCAACTGTTAGTTTCATTCATATATAATCAAACATTAATTTTTATTTGTTTGTTTTAATGGACTAAAACTGAACTGAATATGAAGACCAGCAATTCCTTTTTGTGTTTTTTAGCTTCATGTCCATCGATCAGCTTATTGATTCACTTTTTCTCTTGTAACTCCTCACTCTGTCCTCAGCTGGAGGCAGGATTAATCTTGTCCTTTACCTTCTGTGAGATCACTGCTTTTAATCTGTAAGCCTTTTGCCTATTTAAAGGAACTTAAGCAAAAAAGGATGACTTTTTTGCTTAAAAGTTCAGTGTTTTCATTATATACTGCCTGTTCATATGTTTTTTTTTCTTTTTCTTTTTATCTGTGAGGAGTTTTTCAGCTGATTAAATGATCCGCTTGACCTTATTTCTCTTCACCTTTTGGCTCATTTGCACAGTCAGTTATCGAGTTTGGCTCATTTTCAGAGATTTTCACCATATTTTCCTCCCGAAGAGCACCTTGCATTGATTGCTGTTCGGTCCCACATGTTGATGGGTCTTAACTGTGAGGAAAACTTCATCCTCCTCCTCCTCCTTCTCCACTGAGCTTGCCATAGATGTATGTGGCTCCAACAGCTGCTCATCTGTTTTCATGCGGGGGCTGCCTGTGGCCCGCAGACGTTCGTGAAGTGTCTGATTGCTGCTCTGTGCTGCTCCCACCGCTCTGGTGCTATAATGCAAAAGGAAATGTCTGGAAAAGAAAAAAATAAATAAAACGACACACCTCATCTAATCTGAAGTGCTTTCTTCATTATTCACCTCCTTCATGTGAGCTGCAGCCTCTCAGTGGTGAACCTCTGCACCAAAAGGTTGTAAGCCCCTCCTCCTCTCTTTATTGTCTTCTGTGTCTCTGTTTTATTTGAGTTCATTTGCAGCAGTTCTCATCATTTGAAAAGCGAAGGCAGGGTAATAATGTTTTTGCGCGAGTGTCACCAAAATATCTCTCGAATGCAAGGACAAATTGAGTGAAACTTGCATAAAGTAATCATTAGATGTACATCTGCAACTGATTAACTTGATTCAAGATGGCGGCCACAGCCAACTGACCTCTGACAACTGGCTACAGTTCAGTCAATTGTTCATATATTGGGCTTAAATTAGTTGTACTTGTAAATGAAGTGCGAAATGTACAAGCGTCAACCCTGTTTGTCTGTTAGCAAAATATCTCATGAAACACTGAACGGATTTTAAAGAAACTCTCAGAGAATAAATATTAGATGAACCTTTTCAACTGATAAAGTTTTGGAGTCAACTTAATTTAAGCTGGCGGCCACAGCCAGCTGATAATGGTAAACACAAAAATAGTGATAACTCAGCCAGTTTTACAGCTAACAAGTTAAAATTTAATGTGGTAGTAGCTGAGTATTATTCTTAACAAAAAGGCCAAGCTGTTTATATTAAACAGCGTTTTTGCTTCAAATGCTTGCATTAACTGTTGGAGTCAGCTCTGTGTGTCAGCAAAATATTCCATGAATCGCTGGATGAATTTTAATAAAACTCTCAGACAGTAATCAGTGAATGTACATCTACAACTGTTTAACTTTTGGAGTCAATCTACATCAAGATGGCTGCCACAGCTAATCAATTTTTGGTGAACACAAAAATGGCTGAAAGTTTGTCAGTTTAATGATTCGTTGACAACATGTTCTGAGCAAGGCGCTTTGCAAAATTGTGCACGTCACTTTTGAAGGCTTGAATTTCTCAACAAGATGATCTCAGTCTATAACTGACATGAAAGGCGGCGGGTGTTATGCATTCCTTCAATGCATTCTCAGAGTTCTTTTAATTTTTTTCTTTTTTTTCAGCGCCTTCTTATGAAAGTGATTCCTTCCTGTATTTACATGCAACACCTCTTTTTTTGCTCTTCCTCTCTTTCATTCATCTTTTACTTTTCCAACCCACCTGTTTTTTTCTCTCCTTTTTCCTCCTGTCCCTCCTTTCTCCCTCTACATCTCATTCTCCCTCTTTTCCCCTCCTCTTCTATTATCCCTCCTCTCATTCATGTATTCACACGTCTGTCAGATCCCCCCCCCCCTCACACACACACACACACACACATTTATTATTCTCCTCCTTGTGCCTTACATTCTTACATTCATCCTCATTTGACCCTCACATGGCCCTGCCCATCACACATCAGTGTTTCAGTTGAGCATGTAAACATCATGGCACGTGGAGGCGGGAGGGCTACAGGTGCCCCCGATATATCTCTAAAGCAGCTCCTCTCACCCTCATCCCCCCAGCCCATCCTCACCCCCTCTCTCCTCCTCCTCCTCGTCTTCACGCCTCCTCCTCCGGTGCGGGCAGGGCTGCAGCAGTTTTATGAACGGCGCGGCTGCATCATGTTCCGTCTCCCTCCGATCGAGCCCGGACGTGTTTCATTGACAAACATCCCGCTTGGTGCATTTCTGTCAGCATCCAAGAGCGGAGCGTCACCTCCGCGGGAGCGGTGCAGAGCAGGAGGAAGAGCAGGAGCCAGCAGCTGCAGTGATCATCATCATCATCATCAAGAACACTCCATAAGCTGTTGAGCCGCTACTCAGACCCGGATCAGAACATTTTCATCCACGCTCTTTTGGACACTTAAAAAAAAACGAAAAACAAACAAACAAACAAAAAAAAAACACTTGAGGGGGTGGGGAGCTTTTGCCACTCAGACCCCCCCCCCCCCCCCCCCCCCCCGGGGGGGGGGGGGGGGGGGCGGTTTTGCCACTCAGCCCCCCCCCCCCCCCCCCCCCCTGGAGGGGGATGGGATGGGTGCCGCTGGAGCATCTCCGGATCCATGAGGAGGCGCACCGCGGACGCACCGATGGAGGATTCTGGATCATCACGCGTTTTGGAACCACCTGCCAGCCTCCTGCTGCGGCCGGTGTGTGATGCGAACTGACTCGTGGGCGGCGTAGACCCCCTCTCTGTCCCTCTCTTCCTTCCTCCTCCTCCCCACCTTCTCCCTCTCCTCCTTATACCGAACGGTCCTCCCCTTTCTCCAGCGCCGGGGACGCACAGCCTCGTCTCGCTCCACAGTCAGCATGTCCCGGGCAGCGGCCATCGCCAGCTCCCTCATCCGCCAGAAGAGACAGGCTCGCGAGCGGGAGAAGGCGAACGCATGCCGCGGCAGCAGTAGCCCGAGCAACAGCAAGGGCGCCAACGAGAAGCCAAGCAAGCTGAATGTGTTCTCCCGAGTGAAACTGTTCGGGTCAAGGAAGAAGCGAAAGAGGAAGCGACCACCAGGTCTGAGGGATGGATGGATGAATGAATGGAGAGATTGGGGGGGAAGAATCAGAACATCACAGGGCTCCAGCATCACCTCGGCCATCATCATCTGTTCCACCATCATCTTTACACCATATTTTCATCTGTCACCCTCTGGGCATCTGCGTCTATTATTCATGCTGCAGCATCTCATGCGATAACTTTATTTTGTCCCACAGTAAAGTAGCAGCAGGTGTCTGGAAAAAATCTTTAGATACAAGATGTGGTTTTAATGCAACAGTTTTCAGGTGTCAGGGAGAACTGACACTGGGTCCCCAGAGACATAAACAAGCCCTCCTCTGACTCTTCCTCTGTCCTGGTTGCGAGTTAGTTTTAAAAGATTTCATCACTTGATTGTAAAAATGAACAAACGATGTCTCCTTTTCTGTCCTCCTCCTTCCTCTCAGAGCCCCAGTTAAAGGGCATTGTGACCAGGCTCTCCAGTCGCCAGGGCTTCCAGCTGCAGATGCAGCCTGATGGCACCATCGATGGAACCAAGGATGAGGACAGCACCTACGGTAAGTCGAACTGAACCCATCATTTCTATTTCATTAGCTTCATTTTTCAAAATCCAATTTAGTCCCGCAAGTAATCTGTTTCCTTATCGATTAATCAGACGCTCTTTGTGAAACACTGATTGAGCATTTTGGCTGTAAAAAAAAAAAAAAAAACTCAAGCGGTGGAAAGTGTGAAGATTATCAAGGATCTAAAGGCACTGATATTTAATTTCCTTGTAAAGAAATTTGTGAGTTATTCAGCTGTTTATCAACAAAGTCATTTTGTGGCATGCCACTAACACATTTTCAGCTTGTAAATCAGTGTTTAATTAAATTCTTAAATTGAAAAATATTGACTCCAACATAAAAGCAGCATTAAATATTTTTATTGAAAGAATAACAGATCTAAAAATGTTACAGAAGCCTCTTTCTTTTAACAAAAAAAGAAATTCAATTTTTTCTGCCTCAATAGGCTGAAGTTTATTTTGAATCATTTTTAAGCAGCATATATGAGAGGCTGATATTGTTTTTTTTCTCCATTATTCCTAATCATAGTTTGGGTTCATAACGCCTCGAGCAACTAAATGATATTGCCTTATGTCAAAGGTTTGATTTCTAGCAAGGGTTGATTTAATTTCCTGCGTTTATATGCACTTTGGGGGTTAGCATTCAGTTCCAGCTAAATCTAATTTAATGATAAAGTTCACTCTGTGGAAACAAATTTGATCTAGGACATTTAATTCAGGCAGTCACTCAACAACGTGTCAAGTGCTCATTTAATTAGCAAGATGGTGCTTTTCCTCCAAATGTCAGGTGGCAATGTGATCTGAACAATTTATCTGCGCTTTCTGCTTAAACGAATTGATTAAGTATCAACACACCGACAAACAATAAATAAATAAACAAATGGTGCAGCTTTTTTTCATTTCAAGGGGAAAAAAATGAAATGAACTGACTCATTCTTTTTTATGCAAATACAAACGCGGGTCACGACGTGAGATTAATGCGACTAATTCAATTCACTTGTTGTCATTCAAATAGCAATCGCTCTCCCCCTCACGCGCAGCTGATCTCCCGTTTATCGTCGCCGCTTTTCAGGCCACCGGCTGTTGGCTACAAAGACAAACACATGGAAGTGTGTACTTTAATTAAATGATTACATGCGGTGTACATCATGTAAACGCCTCACCGCATGAACCCTGCAACCCGTGACCGGGTTTGGATGGATAATCCCCGTAATCTGAGTCTCCAAACAGCCACAGTCATTAAAAAAAGAACATGGTTGGCTGAATGACTGTAATTAAGCAACAGCTTGAATCATAAAACTCGGAGGTATAATTATGTCCCTTCTACAGCCTCTCAGAGCAACATGTTTAAGTTTGTGGATTTGCACACAAAGAACTAACTACCTATTATTCCTTGAAGGAATGCCAGTGGACGCACCTGTTCACACCTGAGTTTGAAAGGCTTGTGATGACAATGGCGTTATAGGCGATGCAATGTCACGTAATGCATTAGGGGTCAGAGTACGTGTTGTGAATCACTCTCACTCCAATATCACATATGTATATGATATCTGTAGCAATATCTGTAAAATTGAGTAATAGGCTGTGCCCAAATTCAGGGTCCTGTGCCCTTCAAAGGCAAAATTTGAAGGTTCATTAAGTTACAGCGACACGCCGAAGGCCGTCTGAATTCGAAGGTTCCTCCAGTTGTGGCCCATAACCGGGCAGCTTTAACTCTGATTTGAGGGACGGGTCCTGTATATCCTTCTCAGCCCACCCTATCCCAAGATGCATTGCAGGCCGACTATAAGAAAAAAAAATTTAAGTTTTAAAGCGGTTGTGTTGTTAGGTTTTTGTCATTTGCATAGTCATGTTTTTTATTTTATTCTTGTCAGAAATCATTTAAAACGATCTCGTATGGCGTGGTCCCTTAGCTCCCGTATTGCCTAAGATAATTTTGTTTATTTATAACATAAAAATATTAATATTTTGCTATTTTTGATGTATTTTTGATATTTGTTGCTTTTGTTTAGCGTCGTCACAGTTGCTAGGCGACAGGGCATACACCGGGGTAAGGGCGGGAATAAAGCTGAAGGCTAGACCGTCCGAATTCACAACAACTTTTTTTCAGTCTTCACGGTTCTCAAAGGACCTGACCCATGTTGACTGTGTCCTTCAAAGGACGCAGCCCCTGAATTTGGACACAGCTGTAGATATTGTTGTGTTGGCTGAGGTTGGTAAGCTGTAGCGGCCAAAATGTAATCAGTTCTGTACATCCAGACGTTGATTTAAATTTGTTTACCGCTTAATGAGATGTTTTACCAACACACGATCAGGCCGGTAATTCTAAGGTTAAAATCAAAGATGTAATACTTTCGGTAGAGCTTAGCTTATATTTTGGGGATGACCCTCAGCTACCGACTGGATTATAGCACATATTTTCTCTAAGATCAGTTGGCTGTGGCAGCCATGTTAACTTTGATTAAATCCACAAGTAAAACAGCTGAAGATGTACATACAGTCATTAAAATCTGACCTGTGGTTCACAAGATATTTTGCTAACAGACAAACATTGTTGACTGACAAAGTCAAACACAAACATGATGAAAAACAGTGTTTTTCACCAAATGAATAACACTGACAGAACATAAATTCAAAGATTCTTTAAGGTCAGACTAAAGCTGAACAAAACCCAATGCTTAGCAATAAATAAATAGAGTGGAAACAGAGTTATGAGCTATTTAGCACTGTTATACTCAATTACTGCTATTAATAATAATTATTACCTGATGTAACCACCCACGTGCTCTTCTGCATGTGAGAGTTTTTATTGTTTGCACAGACAACCTTCTGCTCAGCATGTCCTCATACTTTAGAAACAGAAACAGCAAACAAGGTTATTTTCTGTCTGCAAGTGTTCAGAGTTTAAAACTGTGCAACGTTATGTGGATTCATCAGTTGCAGCTGGAACAAACACACTTTTTTTCAGGTTTCAGTTTTTGCAGGTATAAAAAATCATTTGTCCATATTGTCCTTGCAATGATACTTTGAGTAATCTATTACATTTAGCTGAACATCAACCTTGTCCTGTAAAGAAACCAGTCTATAGAGAAGAATTTCTGTGGTGCGTGTAATTTAATTAGATGAAAAACTAATTTAGAGAAAGCTAAATGGTCAGTTGAAGCCACTGCTGATCACAAGATTATATTTAAAAAAATGATTTGCAGTCACATATTCACATGAGTTTTACATTTCCACTTCCCACCGACGTAAACATTTCTGCAGACCAGTCACACCTCCCACATGGTAACCGCACTCTCCTACAGACGCGGCCCCCTCTCTGATGAGGACAGCAGTAAACCTGCTTAGAAACGGCTCAGAGAACACAAGAGGCCTTGGTGTTGCTCAGTCTTCAAACTCCTAATCCACAGACAGAGGACCTGCCCTGCAATCCTCAAAACCTTAAGAATCAATCCCACCAGTCAAAACGAAAGCGATGGGAGGTCATAATGTTATGGTTGATTTGTGTAAATAAATGCAATTTCCTCATAGTTATTTTGACTGAATAAGTAAAAATTTATTTATTTAGGTAAAATTTGACAGTTTATGTATTAAAAAGAAAAATAGTCGTAAGCTCAGTCGCTTCTTCGGCTTGAACCTTTCCTTGTTGCGATTTATTCACCAAACCTCCTTGTGCTGTTTTGTTTTTCATCGCTCGCCTAAAACCAGGCGCTAAATAGCTTCTACGCCTGACTGAACATTTATAACAGTGTCTCGGTTGCGAAGTGGAGGCGTCATTATGTCAGTGATATTGATGAGGATCGTTCTCTGTGTCCCTCTGTGTTCTTTCATGTGTGTGTGAATGTGTGTGACTGTGTGTGGGGGTGTGTGTGTGAATGTGTGTGCGCTCCTAGCTGTGTTCAACCTAATCCCTGTGGGGCTTCGTGTGGTGGCCATCCAGGGCGTCCAGACCAAACTCTACCTGGCGATGAACAACGAAGGCTTTGTCTACACCTCTGTAGGTCACAATAAAAACCCACCTGTCATCACATTTATCACCAAACACAAACTTTTATCCTGCTCAAACCTTCAATAAGAGCAAAACTCATTATCATCCAGTCATTGATGCTTTAATAAGGGTGCCAATGCATAAGAATCGAAGCTCTTTTGTTGTTACTATTTGGCATATAAAGAAGCAAAATCTTTCAGACCCATCAGCTTAACATCCTTCTTGCTGAAGGGAATGGAGAGGTTAATAGATAGACATATAAGAGATGGCATCTTAATGCTATCACCTTTAAGTCCTAAACAACATGCATATCAGGCAGGTCTTTCTACAGA
>JARVJO010000082.1:8636014-8646060 GCA_031762555.1 Cynodonichthys magdalenae
ATGTGCCTACACCAGTGCCGTAGAATTGCAGGTAGTCGTTGGGGTGCTACTCCAAAGGTTATCAAATGGATCTACACAAACATAGTCCGCCCCATGCTATGCTATGCTGCTTTAGTGTGGTGGGTTAGATTCCAAGTTGGGGTGGCAAGAGTGATGCTCACCTATGTGCAACACAGCAATTGGCTGAGAGCCTAATGGAGATGTCATTTTTGCAATATCTCCACAAGTCTTCAGCTCCTAATGGTGATAGCCAACAACTAATGTTGGTGTACACTATATATTTACATGGGGGGTCCCTGCACTGTCTCTCCATCAGTTTTGGGGTCCCAGACTCAAAGACGTTGAAGACCCCCTGCCTTAGACTCCTAAGATATGAAGCAGACCCTCCTGCCACTTCTGGTTTAAAAAGTGTTTTTAGTACAACTTCTAGTTTTTCATTCAGTGGCGACTTGTTTGATGCTTACTTCTTGCTCTGCCTTTTTGTCTGCCTATTGTTTTTAGACCCCTGTCAGGGAGTGAGAAACACAAGCATGTGGTTACCATGGTGACTGTAATAAGCCACTGAGAGGAGCTTTAACGTTTCTTTTGATCTTGGTGTTCGTTCCACTACCTATTTTTTTTTTTCATCTAATCAGGCTTAGCTTAGCTTAGATTGTTGCAAAATCATTGAAATTTTGTTTTATTTACGTTGGCAACCCGTCAAAGTTTCTTAAATATTCTTGTTCGTTGTTTTATTGTTGCCACCATATAAGACTCCCTCATCTATGTTTTTCTTTCGTTTTTTTTTGTGGCTTCTCAGGATTGATTTCAGCTCGTTCCTCATCTTTCCTTTTGTTTATCTCCCTTTGGTCATTCTTTGATGAAAAGATTTCTTCATGTCGCTTCCTTTGATGCACACATGAGCAGGCACAGGCACTTTCATTTGATCAGACAGGCCAGAAAGAGCCACTGGCTGCAGGGCTTCGCTTTCAGCACCTCATTTTAGCTCCTCGGCTCTGGTGGTGGGTGGTGTGAAAGCAATAACAAGAAGAAAGAAAAACAACACAAATATCACTCACTTCCAGCAATCTAAACAAACAAAACCGTGAGACCAAAGGATAAAAACTAGCAAAGAGAAAATATTAGAAAAAGAAAAAAAAGGTACTAACCTCTGTAATAACAACACCAAGCTGCTACGTCTTTCACAAGATGAAAATCACATCAGTATCTGCTCCATCATCACGTCTGCTGCTGGAAGCATTCTGCTGTCTTTCTGAGAGTGCTGGCCTCCATCATAACAGATATCACTTCCTCCATCTTTTCACTTGATATTAAAAACAGAAAATATTTATAAAAGCAGTGCACACCAAGCTGAATGCCAAGTCTCTTCATTACAAACATTCATCAAAATTTATATAAAGGAACAAAAAACCCTTTTTTTTAATTTCCCTTCTGTAACCTGGACACCCTCTTTCCCAGTGGGCTGGTTGGTATTCTAGGGAGTAGCTAGTTGCCATGGAGACACAGGAATAAGGAAATGCAAATGTCAGCTGTCCTAAGTTGGTGCGGTTTGTTCTGTGAGACCCGGCAGAGAAAATGACTAAAAGAGCAGACGGGCTGATTGATGAAATGCAGGATTGATGGAACACGTTTTAAATTACAAACATCATTCTGTAACTTTGCTCTTCCAGCAGCTTCACGCCTCACCCTTCACCATGTTCACTTAATTGCCTTTCCTTGTCGCCTTTTCATTGGCAGTTTGTCCTAATATACCTTCCCCCCACCCCACTCAGGAACACTTCACCCCCGAGTGTAAGTTCAAGGAGTCAGTGTTTGAGAACTATTACGTCACCTACTCCTCCATGATGTACCGGCAGCAGAACTCAGGCCGGGCATGGTATCTGGGACTCAACAAGGAGGGGGCGATCATGAAGGGAAACCACGTCAAGAAGAACAAGGCTGCTGCACACTTCCTACCCAAACCACTCAAAGGTAGGATAAAGAAAAGAGATTGTCCATAACTTGCAAAAGAGCACATAGTATGCTGACTTAGAAGTTCATTTGTATTGTGTTCAAGGAATGCTATCACTTTATGTGTTTTTCTGCATGGGCTCAAGCTGATTTCAAAAGATTAAAGGAAATGTGTCTCAGTGGAAGCAGCATGTAGAGTTTTTGCAGTTCTTAATGAGCTGTCGCTTATTGACAAGAGAGCCTGATCAAAACAGGAGAACTGTCAGGTAAAGTATTGGACAGGATTCTAAAAGTCCTTCAAGAAAGTAAATCAACAGAGCCAGACGAAAATAAAACATTGATTTTTTTTTTTTGTAGTTAATTGTTTCTAAAAAAAATGTGGAGAAGAGAAAATAAATAAATACAGTAGACAGAAATATAAAACGAGTGCTGGTGGCAAAAATGTATAAAGTCAGTTAACAAAATTAGATTTTTGTACAGAAAAAAAAACATTACACCTAAACAGAAGTAAAAGGTCAGAGTGAAACGTCATGCACTGTAAGTGATAAGAGGAAAGTGATAATTAATGTGATTCAGTGTGATTCAGTGTGATTCAGTGATAAACAACCGTTAGACAAGAAAACCAGACAAGATGGCAGATATCAGTTTCTGCTATAATCCTAGCAGGCCTAAAAACCCCAACAAGCTTTTATTATTATGCAGATAGACTTTACTTTTGTTTAATAAATGATGAGGTTGTGTTGAGAAGTCAAAGTTTAGCTCCATATCTGCATAAGTGACTAAATAATAGCCATTTTTGGGATGCTAACAATGATTAGCTGTGGTAGCCTTCTGACTCTAAAAGGTAATCAGTTGCAGATCGACGTCCGATGAATACGTCCTGAAAGTTTCATTCAAATTTGTTCAGTGATTCATGAGAAATTTTGAGAAAGTGTGAGGTTCTTGTTGTGTGGGAGGAGTTTGTCCAAGACTGGTCTGATTGGTCTGTTTGGTTTTTGTGGGCGTGGTTTGTTAAAGATGTGATTGGTCATATTGATTATTTTGGATGAGGTTTGAAGAAGCTAGGGGCAGCTGATTGAAATGGAGAGAAAACACCTATATTTTTAAATTTCAGCCATAAATCGAGACAGGATGGTGATAACTGCACAAGACAAGTCAGTCCAAACAATCATGGTTTTGCCAAACTCCGCCCACTCAAGAACCTCCACCTTTATTCCAAACTCTGCCACTTAGGACAAACCCCGCCGCCCACACTGAAGAACTCCACCAATAACATATTATAATAAACTCCACCCACACAACAAGAAACTCCCCCTGTGTACTGCAGAGACCCCTACTTACTTTTGGTAACAGACACAGACAAAAAAAATATAAACCGCCGAAAATAATTAATGCAATGTGTTTTACTTGGATTAATGTGTTTCATGTGGAAACATAGTTTTAAAACATTTTGAACATGTTTATACACAATGATCCAACATGGTCACAATTTCAGTTTAGATTTGTAAGTTTGTCACGTCTCCAAAACCTCTGAAAATCATGTTTTTCTTGGGACTTTGGCTGCTTTTGTACTCATTTTTAATTCAGCGATGATTCTTTTCAAAAAGACATTGTTGTTCATTTGTTAAAGCACTTAATATTTCAGTATCATTCAGGCACATTAGCTAAAATATTTGGCTTAAAGTTGATCATCAGCTGAAGGATGATCCATCTCTCGGATCATTGTTGGATATTTTTCTATTTCCTAAAGATGTGACTTTCAGATAACGCTCTCCACTGAAAGAATTTTTGAATCACATGATACGTGGCACACTATCGTGTTTAAGAAGAAGCAAAATGAGAGAAAGCAGCATCATATCAACAAGAACAGTTATTTCTGCCCCAATGTAGTGATGTGTAAACAGAAAATTCACCCTGACTGCAACAGATCCTCCCAGAACAAAAGGAAACCCAGCAGACAGCGGTTAGCATTTGTCAGTCCGTCGCTCTGGTTGTCTGATTTGCAATGTGGCTGATTTAGCTGGACGCCTGCTTCTATCCGCAGCGGGCATCAGCTTCTAATGGAAAGGCTCTAAAAAAACCCGCCTGACTTGGACAAAGCGGCAGCCGCACAAAGTTAGCTGGAGAGTGATTTATTTCCCGCAGGGATAAGGGGAGAGCCAGACAAAGCGGGGAGGGTGAGTGGATATTGGATTTAAATTCATTAAACTGACCTAAACACGAGTCGAAACAAAACGCCAAGGCCTCCAGCATCTAACTGAGCAACTGTTTACTAATTGATCCTTTTTTAATGAAATGGTGCTTTCTTTGTTAATTTCCTATATTATACCAATTAATGCTCAGGAGATTGTAAAGTAATGCTCTTAGAGTGATATAAATCAGATGAAAATTGGAGATTAAACACACCTCTTGTGCTGGAGACTAACCTCCCTCACTGTGCATGTGTGAAGAAGTGTAAAGTGAAGTGTAAAGTGCTTTGAGTGGTCGATAAGACTAGAAAAAGCTTATGTAAATGCAGTCCATTTATGATGTCAAACCCGAGTGGTTCTGTAACTGAATTAATAATTCATGTGTGTGTTTATGTGTGTGTGTAGTGGCCATGTACAGGGAGCCGTCCCTCCATGACCTGACAGAACTCTCGCGCTCGGGCAGCGGCACGCCGACCAAGAGCCGCAGTGCTTCGGCCCTTCTCAACGGCGGAGGGAAAACACCCAGCAACAATGACTTATCCTAGCCTCTCGACACCCCTCAAACACACACATTCACATAAACACACGCATATGTACACACAAATCTCAGGCCAACATTCCCCCACACACGGCGCTTGTGAGGGGTGGAACAAAAAAAAAAAGGGAAGAGAAAACGAAGGGAGCGAGACAAGAACGTGCTCTTCCACTTCTAGAAACCCCGCCCCCCTGTGTCTGACTGTGATGTACATAAATCAAGGACAATCAATCCTTTTTTTTTGTGTGGGGGGGGGGGGGGGGAGGTTGGAGGGGAGGCAGAGGGACAGGACCTGTGAATCTACTCCCTCGTACTCCTCCTGCTAACCTGATAGTACAAGAGAGGGAGAGAAACACAAAGGGACAGAGGGAGCCGGTCAGTCAGTCACACAGGAAGATAAAACAGACTGTTACAGAGAACCAAAGAGTCCAAGTGTTTAACAAGGTTAATGCTACAAAAAAACAAAAAAAAAAACAAAAAGGCAGGTGGTCCGAATGTTACAGAGAGCTCCAAACGAAAGCAAATCTTTATTCTACTGTATGTTTACACAGAGCTCATGGGGTTAAGTCATATTTTCAAAAATGACAAATGTATTCCTTGTACACTTATGAGGTTTTATTGTTTGTTTGCATGCAGGTGCGTCTGTGTGTGTGTGTGTGTGTGTGTGTGTGTGAGAGAGAAGTTGGATACATGCTGTGTTTGCAGTTGTGTGTGTGTGTGTGTGTGCGTGCATGTGTCTTGGGGGAATTTTACCTTTTTAAGAACTGTTGTATATCTGACAAACCTCCTGAGGGCTTTAGCAGGTGACATATAAAGTTTACTGTATATGCTTCCATGCTTACTTCTTACAAACACTGCTGTTGTTTACCTTTTTTGTTTGCTGTTGTCACCTTTGCTGTTTGTTTGTTTGTTTGTTGTTGCATGGAAGCTTGTGGACCTCTGCTCAGTAGCAGCATGCGTAAGGTCCTTTCCCTCCACCTCCTGCTCCTCCTCCTGGTCTTTGATGTTACTGACCACAACAACCACTAGTGAGCCAATAGTGTGATACCAGAACACTAGTGATCCAATGTGAGGGTGTTAGAACACTACTGGACCAATAGTATTGCACCAGAACATGTGTGGACCAATGGTGTTGGACCAGAACTTTGGTAAAAAAAAACAATGGGAGCACAGATTAACATTTTGGTTCCTGCGGACAAACTAGAAATGCACTAAATAAACCATTTGTAAAGAAGTGAATTCACTCTCTTGTCTATATTTGTTTGCCCACATCTGATGTCAACTCTGTTCAAGTTCAGATTTTTTTAAATGGGGTTCTGTGGGAAGGTAAAGAATATCTTACATGTTACAGATGGTCATCAACTTCTTATAGAGAAGCTGGAAGTTGAAGCTGAAGGCTAGCTGTGACCTTTTCATGCCCTGCGTCTCTATGTAAACAAATAGAACATTTTCCTGACTGAAAAAGTAAACACGTTAATCTTTTTTTCAAGTTTTTTGTTTTTGGTTGATTTATGTAGCTCATACCTTGCTGATGTATGCTCAAATATGCATTATAAAAATGTGTTCAGCTATAAGCACCCCCAAAATCCCAACATTTTCACCTCAACTTTTGAAGTTAATAGTATTGCTTTGTCCAACTAATGTCAACATAAAACACTCTTTGAACATCCTCAGTGTAGAAAAACAGTTTATGAGCTAATGATAGAGCAGGGCTCAGACGAAATTGAAAAGCTGCTATCTGAAAACTTAAATCTTATTGTTGCAAATGCTGTTTTAAAAACCTTCAGACAGCACTCACTTCTGTATTAGTTATTTTGACAAAAATATGAAAAGTGGTACCACTGTTTGAAGACTGTAGCAATCTTAGGCTGTAAACGGAGGCTGTTTGAAGAGCCATCTACAACAGGTAAGATAGTAACTGTTCATAGCCCTTTCATGAAACCCCACTTTACAAGATCTGAACTACCTCTGTGCAACAAGTTTACAATCTTAAAGCAAAATGTTCTGACAAAATGTAAAGGACATTTTAATGAGCATAAACTGCATGCTGATGACTGATTAAGCTCCATATTTTGTGAATACTGCCCGAAACAAGCCATTTTTTGTGTAACAGTGCACATTATGGGTTCAATTTTAACAATTTGCAGTTTACTCAAATTAGACCGATTTGACATTTTCTTCAAATGTTTTGATTCATAAAATAAAATCTAAACTGGAAGGTTTTGAAGCAGAAGAGAAACTTTTCCCTCTTAAAATGTGTAGTTTTTAGTTGTGTGTTATTTGAGCATTGCAGTAGAACTGGTGTGATTTCTAACTGTTCAGTGTTTTAAGACCACAGGTTGTAAGCAGGATCTGAATATGTAATGCTTTTTAAGATTAAAATATTAATGTTGATGCACACTCTTCTCTCATGACATGCAGCTTAAAGAAAACGGAGGCACAATGTATGCAAGTAAAAGAAAGGTGAGAAATAAACCAGTTGTGGTCAGCTTGAGAAACAAACCAAAAGTCTTGAAATATTTCCTATTTTTTAGGTGTTTTGTAAACACAATAGACCAGTTTATTTCATAAAAAAGCTTTAACACAATTTTGCCACTAGATGGAGCTTAAAGCACTGATTGGGCTGTTTGTTTCTTATTGGACACTCCTAAACTTCAATGTAGATGAGAAATAAAAAAAATATATATTTACAATTATTTTAAACAGAAATTATTTACTTTAACATTTATGTTATTGATCATATAACCAATGACATGGAAGAGCAGACAAGGGGGTATAAATGCTACAGTCAAAACATTTATAAAATGACAAAATGCAACAAAATAAAGTGCAAACATAATATATATATATATAAAAAATTAAACCAATCATTTCACATTGCAACAATAAACATTGACTTATTTTAAGTACAGTGTAAAACTTGTGAAATTTAAACGTTTAAATAGGGAACAGAAAGCAAATTCCTGTCAGTAATACTGATAATTTATCTTTTCTTCAGTTTTACTTCCATGTTTTTTATGAATAAAAACAATGGACAGATTGGGAAAAGGACGTGTCTTTCTCTGAGCTCACAGTAAAAACCACTCTCGCTTTGCTTTTCAATTCTATGAAACAGTTATAGGTTTGCTTTATGCAGCCTTGTGCAAATGTAAACACACACTCAGACACACAAACTATAGTCACTTTGCGAATAATCACATTAATACTGAGCTGGTTTATCATTAAGGTCAGTTCATTTACAGTGGCTGAGGCAGCATTGTGCCGTCTGAGCTCTTTTATCTGAGGAGCAAAAACTTCAGTCTGTTCTGCTCCCTCTTCCTCTTCCTCTTCCTCCTCTTCTTCTTCTTCTTCAGTGCCAGTTTTCTTCCTCTTAATGCAGTCTTCTTTTACACATTCTCCTGCCACAGATTAAAGTTTGTTTTTCCTCTCAGTGACTCCGGTACATCTATTTTTGTTCAGTCAAAGTTCCCTTCTTTGACTCCCATTCCTGAAAATAATGAGACACAAAAGTAAAGTAAACATCTGCCTCTACACTCGCACACAATCACTGCAATACTTGACCTTGTTAAAACACTTTGTTAGCTATATTAACATACACAAACAAATTTAATTTGTGATATGATTGTGTTCTGTAGAGACTGGAGGAAAATAGATTATACATAAAAAACAGTGTTTTGGCCACGTGCTGAGAAAACTCCAGATATAAAAGGTTTATGCTAACCTACATAATGTAGCAGAGATTAAAGTACTTCACAAACCTTACATTGATGAATCAAACCTCTCTTTCTTATACAGAGTAAAGTCAAGTTAAAATCAGAATATTACAGTGACTGAACTTATCCACTGCACAGACAAAACTAAATCTAACATTTAAACAGAACCAGTAACCCAGAAGTTGCCTTTATGTAAAGGAATCTAAAAATAAACTTCCATAAAAAGGTTCACACTAATCATAATGATTGTATCTAAGGAATGACTATAATTAAGCTCACATTTAGACACTCAGTACAACAAATATTCCACCTTTGCTTTCTGCATGACGTTCCCCTTGGAAGAGGCGTAAAGAGATGGAGGGCGTTTACGCAGCTCAGACGCTGAGTTCACAGGCACAGTCTCACTGTAAAGCTTTTCAGCTTTATTTCCTGCTGCCTGCACACAAAAACACATCAACATGCAAACATACAACAAACGTTAGATTTCAGAGAGACTGTAGCAATGTGAGAATCTTGCCTTTTTACTTTTCTAGACTGGTTCCTTGTTAGAGGGAGTAACTTTCTGAAAGCATTGCTGCAATGTTTCTAACAACTAGAGCAGATTAAAGTGGGCCCACTGCCAACAGACCAACAATCCACAGCCACAAGTCTAACAGAGGCTATTTTTCTCCAAACAAAGGAGAGGAAATCCTAAAGTATAGTTTTATAAACTGAAAATTGTTTTAGAAAAACCTTTTATTAACCGCTTGGATAAATTCATTGACAAACACAAATTAATCACAGAGAGTCAGTATGGATTCAGAGTTAACCGATCAACAGCATTAGCATTAATGGACTCAACTGAAGAAATTACTAACTCAATAGACCAAAAACAGTAAACAGTTGGAATATTCTTAGACCTGCAGCATTTGATACCATAAATCACAACATTTTAATTAAAAAACTAGAAAGTTACGGTATCAGGGGCATTGTGTTGAGATGGGTGAAAAGTTATCTTAGTGACAGGAAGCAGTTTGTGAAGATGGGTGTTCACTGCTCTTCATGTTTGGACATTACTTGTGGTGTCCCCCAGGGGTCAGTATTGGGTCCTAAGTTATTTATTTTGTACATTAATGATTTATGTAAGGTATCAGAGTCTTTGATATGCGTCTTGTTTGCTGATGATACAAACATATTTTTCTCAGATAATAACTTGCAATTGTTGGAACATAGGATAAATACAGAGCTAAAGAAAATAAAAAAATTGGTTTGACACTAATAAATTATCATTAAATTTAAGCAAAACTAAATTTATTATTTTGGGGTATGGTAGGGCTAAACTGGAATTACAAGTTCATTAAGAGGGGTTTCAAATTGAAAGGGTGACTGAAATATCGGAGGTTAGGGTTAGGTTTCTCGGAGTAATAATTGACGAAAAAATAAGCTAAGGGAATTGCAATATTACATAAAGCAAAACAAGTTCTGAATTACAAATCACTTCATATTCTATACTGTTCCATAGTTCTTCCATATTTGAACAATTGTGCAGTAGTTTGGGGCAATAATTACAAAACTGTTATACAACCATTTTGCAAAAAAAAAAAAAGCAATAAGGATAATTCACGGGGCTGGATATAGGGATCACACCAATTCATTATTCTTTTTGTCAAAATTACTCAA
>JARVJO010000082.1:8646160-8662652 GCA_031762555.1 Cynodonichthys magdalenae
TCCGTCGGATAGTCGAATCTCGGATTCAGGAAGAGCAGTGTGGTTTTTGTCCTGGTCGTGGAACAGCGGACCAGCTCCACACCCTCAGCAGAGTCCTGGAGGGCGCATGGTAGTTCACCCAACCAGCCTACATGTGTTTTGTGGACTTGGAGAAGGCGTTCGACCGTGTCCCTCGGGGAGCCCTGTGGGGGGTACTCTGAGAGTATGGGGTACCAGGCTCTATATCTATCTATCTATCTATCTATCTATCTATCTATATATATATATCTCACACACACACACACACACACACACAGGTATTATATAATTTAGTAAACAGATTGTTGTTTTAGTCTTCATGAAATTGTAATTTTGAATAAGGAAAAAGAAAAATTTATTATTATTTTTTTAATAAGCCTTGGAGAAGGGTGCTTCCCGTTCCTTTTCAAATATGTTAATTTCATTATCATCTTTTTTGTTATCATTGTTTTGTTTTCCATGTTTGAAACTAACTAACTAACTAAAAAAAATTGTCAATAAAGGCTAGAGACGTAAACAATAATTTAGATACTGAAACTGGTAGAAACACAGTGAGCATGAAAAGGATGAAGAAAACAATCCAGCCTAATAAAATGCTAAATGTACTGTACTTTTTAAATATAAAATGGATTTTCAGGACTTTGATTTATATTGAATGATCTGAGCACAAATCTTAGAAATTACATAATTTCTTATACAGAAACTGCTTCTGTTATGAAGACAAAAATGTTTAACTTTTGAATTCTAAAAGCTCTAATCATTTTCTCTGAAAGAAAATGCATCTATTCACAATAAAGATGTACGATAAACAAAGTTCAGTGATGGAATCTTCACTATAAATAATGATAATAATATATATATAGAGTATATTTTTAAAAGGAAAGATTTTTATTGTTTAATTTGCTGCAGCAGTAAAATAAAAGTGTCTCTGCCCACCTTGACATTGACTTTGCTGTCAGCAGGAGGACCAAGCGCTCCTCTTGCCAGAGATTTCTTTAAGTTTTCTTTGACTTCTGTTAGCTTGAGCTCCAGCTCCACCCTCTCCTCCTCCTTCTGTTTGCACAATGTTTCCAGCTCTGCTAACCGCTCCTCTATACCATGAGCTACAAACATACATACATGATGTATGCTTATAAAAAGCACTAAAACATAAAGTATGGTAAGTTGAATCTGTGCTTAGTGTGAGATTTCTCTCTGACCTGTTTCTCTCTTCATCTCCTCCTTCACCTCCCTCTTCTCCCTCCGGAGGGAAATCAGTGAGTTTCTGAGCTCCTCCTTTTGCTTTTCCAGCTCCTCTTTTTGTCTCAGGTACCGCCTGGCATCCTCCTCTGCACGCGTCTTCCCATAACGTCCATATTGATTTACATCTAAGAGAAAACCAATCAGAATTTTTAACAAATGGGGAGATGTTTGTGCTGCGTTATAATAAACAGTTATATCATTAAGCTAAAAAAATTATCTGGAGGAGTAAGGCAGATGTGGCAACATTGTCTCCCATGAAATGTTTATGCAGTAATAAATAATGAAATGTGAGGGGAGACTCACTGGAGGCGTGTCTCTTAATGGTAGCTTGTTGTTCGGTTTTCTCTGAGTCTCTGCTGGAGAAGGAGGCGTGACGTCTAACCTGACCTGCTTTGCTCTCCACATTCTCATCCTGCAGCTTAAAAAAAAAAAAAGAAATAGCTGAAGCTGCATAATTTTACTGGATCAGTCCCAAAACAAGCACTAAAACTAGAGTAAAGAAATGTTATGGTCTTCAATTAAAATAGGGAAGAAGTTACAAAACAAAAACAAAACTTATTTAATCAGATTCTGAAAAATCCCAGAGCTAAGAGATGATAAGATTAGTAGATAACTGAGGTTTCCTCACCTCAATACTTTCATAGACCTCATCATAGGTTCTGGAATCTGTTGAGGCGCTGCTGGAAGAAGTAGCAGTAGTGGTGGCCCACCTACCAGAAGAAAAAACAGAAGGTAGTAAAAAACTAAAGATCACAGCGTGTCAGGATTAAATATTGTAATTAGAGAAAGGAAACTCTGGGTAAGTGCTGGCACTGACAAACTGTCAGAAGTGACTCACAGGAAGGAGTGTCTGGCAGCGTGCCGTATGTCAGTGAGTGTGTCCACGTCGATGTAGTCGTAGTGCAGCTCGTCAGGAAGAGTGGCGCTGCCGGTCTCTGCAAACAAAACACCCAGCCAGCGGCCGAGGTCCTCCGAGGAGCTGGCCTGATGGACACGAACACAAATATGGTGACGTTTTAGTAACTTCTTTTCCAGAAAAACGTAGGCATGAAATCCCTGTGCACTTTACAATGTTTGGATCCATAATAATTTGAAGAAAGGTGTGGAAAACAAACCAGTCCACCTACATTAAAACTTCTTTGTCAGATTAAATTATTCCAGATGTTTTCATGTTTTATTATAAGCTTTAGTTCAGAGACAATTCATCGTTAAAACAGAGTTGTTGAGCAGCTACTTTACATTTGCTAATTTTTACAGGCAATAAAAATATTTTAAATTTTCAACTTAAGCTTTTTTCCTTTCAACCAAACAAATGTTGATCTATTTTTGGCTTTCATTTCAAAATATCCACTATCATACTTTTGATATCCAATATTAACATTTTGATTAAAGTCAAAATAAATATTAAACTGAGGCATTTAAAATGTTTGTGTAGACTTAGAGGAAATATATTCTGAATGTATTAAGTGTATAGTAAAAACAAATGTATTTCCTGCTAACTCACGAGTGTCCTCTAAGAATTTAAGTCTGATAAAAATAAAAAATGTACCTCTAAAGCTGCCAGTTCATTCCCCCCTTGCATGATGCAAAAAGAGAAGGGATGTTTAGGTCCGAGGCCACCGGGCACTACCTCCGCCCCCTTCAGGGGCACCACAACAACAGGGGGCCGCTGATCCCCGGGGTCCTTCTGCAGGTGCAAGCTTCCTCCCCGCAGCACGCACCATCGCTCCTTCCATGAAGCGCTCAGACACACACTGAGATATCCTGTGGAGGTGAAACAAAACAGACATTTATTATTGAAAAGCAGCAAAAATATTTTAATTAAAAAGAAAAAAAGCTAAAATCAGTTCCTGATCTAACAACCAACTGAGTCTGATCAGGTTGTTCTCACCACAGCGAGGGTTGTCATGGAAACCTGAAGATGAGGGAGGCTCCCCAGGTAAAGGAGGTTTCTTTTTGGAGAAAGTGATGATCCGATTGATTTTCTTCCCTGCGGCTCGGCTCATCGACCCCGTCAGCTCTGAGAATGTGCCGCGCTTCCCCCTGTCTGAAACCAAACATAATCTGGATTAAAACCTGATATGAAGCCACTGACTGTGATCATGTTACATTTACATTACTGTTTCTTTTGATCTTTAATTTAGACATTTGTTGCTAAACATAAACTTAATGCATGTTCTGTACTGTGGGACTGTGAGTTTAGTTTTGTGACAAAATATTTCTTTTGTAAAAAACTTAGGCTGTTTGGGTGTTCATAGAAATTTTGAATAAATAATAGAAACAAATCAAATCAAAACAAATCTCTGAGTGTGTTTGGAAGTTCATTCTCAGTGAACCAGGTGCAGCAGCAGTCCATTCACCCTCCTTCCTATGATGTCAGTGGGAGACAATTGCAGGAAGAGGACAGGAAGGATGTTGTATCTGCTTGTGCCCCACTTCCTGTCTTTCCCTCTCTCTCTCATGTCTCTTAAGACTCAGAGTCGATTATCAGTAAACACTGACACAACAAGTGTATGACTTATTTTATAACTCTAAGGGCGTATGTTCCTAGTTTTGAAGACAAAAGCAAATAAAAACAACATAAAACTTACTCTAGCTTCACTAAAGGTTTTAATGCTACAATTTATTTAAAAAAATATGAGAAATGAGAATTTTCCTACATATTTTACAAAGGAAATCACACACAGATACAAATCCTGTGTTCAAGAGAACAACAATAAACAACTTCTGTCAATGCTTGCTTGTAAGTTTCCACCTACTGAGAGAGTCGGTGATGTCTCGGCTCAGTCCGTGTGCTGTGGACTGACTGTCTCCTGTCGGTCCGCTGTCCGAGTCTGATGTTTGTCTGTCAGACTGCAACATCTGAGGAAACAACATTCGGTACTGAGCAAAATCTTGTCAACTAAAATTGGTAAAATACATTTTATTGACTGAATTCTAAACAGTTTTATGCTGACAATGAATTTAAAATGCCAAGTCACTGTGCAATTGCCAGATTCAGGATATGAAACATAGGAAAATGAACCAAATCATCAACCACAATGTCACCCACGGATAAAAAAAAGACACGTCAAACAAACAGTTGTGTCATGTGTAGGCTGAAAGAGGCGACTTCAGCCACATAGAAAAAATATATAAACTGTAATAAAAATAAAAAATGGACCTGACTAATTCAGTAACTAAGTCCTCCAGCTGCGTTTTTTGGGGCAAAATGACCGACCAGGCCTCAGTTATAAAACTGCTCTTAAGACACACATGCAAAACCACAATGACTACACTGAAGGTAAACTGGCTGAAAGTCAAGGTAATAAGCTGAAACTCACACACACATGATTTTTCTATCCTCCTGAGGACTTCACATTGACTTCCATTCATTTTTCAGTCATTTCTACAGCCTAACCTAACAGGTAAAGGTGACCCCTGGGCCTCAGGAGTCTTAAACGCAGCCCAGTCTTCTATTAGCCTCAACCACACACTGACATACCCACCAGCATAAACACTAATCAAACTTCTGGAACTTTTTTCTTTTAAATTTAAATACTTTGGTTACCTTAAAGATTAATACTGATACATAATACGTTAATACTTTATCCCAAATTAAAGGACTGCTAACCAGCCTTAAGCTCCACAGAACACCCCCCACACACCTTTAGCAAGACAAACACTGCAGATTTCTCCCCAAAATCTAAATAAAAACAATAATTTAACTTGGAACCAAACCTAATTCCTATAAATCCTTAGAAATAATGGTTTACCCTCCAAATTAAAAGACTTTGCAATCAAATTGACAGCTCTACTCCACATTTTTTTTTTTACACAAAAAAAAAAAATATCCATCACCAAAATCACCCCCCAATTGGACCTTGGGAACTGATCACCTCGGGGGGCCCCCCCCACTGGTGAGAGCTTCTGGTGATAAACGGCAGGAACCCTTGTCCTGAAATTCTGTCTAGTAATAGATACGAATTAGTACTGAGGCAGTCTCACTGCTCCTGTACTAACCACTTAAGTAAACTAGGCCACCAGAGAACAACCTTAAAATAATCCAAATAAACCTCCAAAATTGGAGGGGTTAGGGTTAACCACATCACCAACTACATAACAACAGAAATTGCTTAAAGTAAACAAAAAGAGCACAATTCAAATTAAAGCACTTTATTTCTATTATTAACTGAGATACATACCCAACCCTCACCCATTACCTAAAATTAACCATTCAGACACATGCCCTACCCTCACCCATTACCTAAAATTAACCACTCAGACACATGCCCTACCCTCACCCATTACCTAAAATTAACCACTTAGACACATGCCCTACCCTCACCCATTACCTAAAATTAACCACTTAGACACATGCCCTACCTTAACCCATTGCCTACAATTAACCACTCAAATAGCTGACCAATCCTGACCCATTGCCTAAACTTAACCACTCAGACACATGCCCTACCGTGACCCATTGCCTAAAATTAACCACTCAAATAGATGCCTTACCCTGACCCATTGCCTAAAATTACCCACTCAAATAGATGTCCTACCCTGACCCATTGCCTAAAATTAACCATTCAGATACATGCCAAACCCTGACCCATTAGGGGTCTTCAGTAGGCCTAATCTCAGTGAACTGTAAACAGTCACTTGAAGGAACTCTTCTAAATAATGTAAACACTTATTTTGATTAGATTAACCTCATTGTAAACATCTTACACACACACACCAGACCACACCCCCAACCAGAACTGACCCCTCCCCCATTTCTCATACTACTATGAGTAAACCTCCCTTCCTTGAACCCTCCTCCCTCTTTACGAAGCACAGCACATGACAAACACTCAATGTACTGGCTGAGTTCTACTCATACAGTACGCCTACACTCACCGGAATATGCCAGTCATATTCCACTACATCTTACACAGCACATACAAAACAACAGGCTGTCTCCAACTGGAACAGCCAACTACCCCATGCACTTCCCATAAAGCTAGGACCCAATGGCCCAGGACTGGACCTGATCTCGAGTGAGCGTGCACTTCCTAAGGGATTTACCAACTCTGCGGAGCCATCGGGCGGCAGGTGGGACCCTCTGAGTAAATATTCCACAAACCTGACTCTTTACTCTAAACCTAACCACCCCATACATACCTGACCCTAAACCTAACCTAAACTCAATTTACACCTTGGTCCTAAACCTGGCTTTAGTCCCCAAGAGGAGCATTGGGTCCCCACAAGACTGTGTTTTTCTGGCAAAAGGTCCCCATGATCTAACATAAACATGTCCACACACCTTGTCAATCTCCAGTTTCCTTTGTATAATAGGTGAAGTGGATCCATTCAGTCCTTCAATGTTATTACACTGGTTGCCAACATCATGGACCACCTAAACCAAAAAAAAAAAAAAAAAAAGAAAACCCATTTACTTCCAGGTACTCCCTCAGTCCTATTGGACTGTTTGTACTTTGCTTCTGTCTAACTTAACATAAAATGTTTGATACAGTGAATAAATGTACCTTGAGCCACCGCTGGGCCTGTTCTTTGCTCTGGACTGCCAGGACAAGAGCTTCGCCACCAGGTAACGAGAAGCGCAGCTCGTGCCTCTTTTTCCGACCTTCCTTTGGGACGTAGATGACATTGCAAAGATTCAGCGGGAGCTCTGTGTTGGGAGAAGTCTCCTTGATGCTCTTAAAGCACTACAATTAAAAGACAGAAAGATTAATAAAACTGATACATTTAAAAGTTTAACTTAACAATTCATGTCCAGTTCCTTAATACCTGAAGTTTACTATCTTTAACAACAACTAGCTGCTTTGTCCATTGGCCGAAGCGTTTCTTTCGCAGCAAGAAGGCACAGATGCGGCAGTCTCTGACCGGTTCATCTGGACTTTCTTCAGCCTTCCACCTCTGAGATGAGTCCCGTCCCTTGGCCTCATCATCTTCTTCTTCATATGACTCGTAGGAGCTGCTCAGTGCGTCTGAATCATTGTCTGCACATTAAAAACACAACAAATGACTACATTTTAAAAACAATTACTGACAAAACAACACGCCTCCGTTTATTGTAACAAAAATTAAGTGATGACATGAATGAAATAAGACTCACTGGAGATTTTAGAGGGTCCATTAATCCTGGTGATGGGGTAGTTATTGTCAGCATCTTCATAGTAGGCATCTTCGACAGAGTTCCTGGAAGCTACAAATATGTGAAAGGGCAGATCTCAAGATGACAAATCTTTTATTAAAAAAAATAATAACTTTGAGTGTGTGTTTAAAACTGACTGTTCATACTGGTGGTAAAATACTGTGGAGAGGACCCAGGATCAAGAGGAACAGCCTCTTCATAGTAATCATCAGGAAGAGGGGTGGCTGGCAGAGGTGGTGGTGTGTCAGTTGGAGTCTGAAAAACCAAAAGAAAACTTAAACCAGAATTCTTGGCAGAAACTCAAGAAAAAAACAGATGTCACTGAGTTCCAGCTGACTTACAGATTTAATAAGATGTGTCTTCTCCTCTTTGTGCTCTTTCTGTTCCACTGGAGATGCACTGAGCATGTGCAAATCACAGTCTGATAATAACAAAATGTTTTTTCATTTTAAAGTTCTTCTAGCAAGATGACTAGATATGATACAGTCAACATTGTGAAGTGTTTTGTAAATAAAGGGCTACTTACCAAATTCCTCAAACAAAGACTCTACAAAGCTTGTTCCGTTTCCATAAAGACAGCTGTTCATGTAGACATCTGATCCATTGACTGTAGGAAAAGAAAACAAAGACAAATTAGGTGTTTGGGTTTGGTTGAGGCAGGTTGAGGGGTAATGATAAATTACATGAAGACTTGCATCACACTACAAAACAGAGTAAACAAAAAGAAGGTGATTGAAGATGTAAAGTGCAGAAATTCAGTTTACCATTGTGGGAATGTTTAATGCAGACTGGGCCATTTACTACACTTGATGACCATCAAGATATCCCATTATCCTCTGGTACCTTTGCATTTCAATATCCTCTTACATGAATCCTTTTATCCCCCTCTCTCTTCCTGTACTCGTCCAGATAAACAAACATCAGCTTTAAAGACCTAGAGGACATTTATAGCTGCAAATGTCCTGATTTGCTGCATGTTTACAACAACAGTTACAGTGCCATTGTGATGAGGATTTACAGTCCTTTTGGCTCCAGATGAACAAATCCAACCATTTGCTCAAACACATTGAGAAATACAATGCAACTCTAAACTGATCAGAGACTTTAAACACAATTATCATTTATAATTTCCCCGAATTGCTGAAAGTGTCAACTAAAATTAACACAAATAAGAGCGCAGCTGAAAAACTGCAAACATAGCACTATTTGACAGCAAAATATATGTTAGTGAAATATTTTAACTGTTTTTTTTATTGCATTAATACTCTAATATTTCTCTGTATGATAAAATCTGATGTGTAAAAGTCACTGATGGCAACTTTATCAGACAGAAAGCCAATATTTAGGCTCAGTGGAATAATAATATAATAATAAAAAGAGACAAAAGAATATAAATTTGTGTCCTTTAAAAGAACATTTCCATAAATGCTCATTTTATGTGTAAGTATTGATGAAAGTGTGGAAATCTGATTGAACACTACAGGATTTATTGTTAGTGTGATTCGTAATATGAGTTAATATTGCACAGCGCAAGTTATTACCCTAAGTTTGTACTCTCAGTGTGATGCTTTCTAGAGTACCTGATTGCTGTACTGAGTCCAGAATGTTGCGTACAGAAGCCATCTTGTCAGCAGTGTCGGGACTGACCGTCTCATGGTCCAACATCTTCAGCAGCGAGTTGAGTTCATTCAAAAGTCGCTCCATTACCACTGGAAAACAATAAAGTATGTTTTTTTTTTTTTTACTGTTTGCAACAAAAATGTCTCCCGTCAAAAACATTATTTCAAAATGAATCACCTAAAGAAGAAAGTAGCCAAAAGAAAAATGTCTATATAAAGACATAAAATATAGATTTATTTTCTTTGAACAGTTTTCATGTTTAACCACATCCTGAGTCTCTCTCAGTGTTTGTAAATGTATCTATTTGTGTGTTCTGCTGACCTTGACATTGTTCTAAATGCCCTGACAAACACTCACACATCCTGCCTGTTCAGCGATGACAAAGAGGAGGAGGGAAGAGAGTTGGAGAGAAAATAAGGTAGGTGGAGAGGTCAGGATACTTCCTTCCCTGAAGGAAACGGAGGCAGAGACACAAGAAAACTTATAGCTTTAGCTGGAATTAGCTGTCTTCAGCAAGCTACATAAAGGGTTTTAGGTTAATTTGTTGTCTTCCAAAGAAAATCTGACAATCTAAAAGTTAAAACAACTGTTTTTATTAAAAATAACTTCTGTAACTTAAGTTATTAATTTAAACGTTTTAAAATGTGAAACAATGTGTCACTTTGGGTTTCAATAAAAAGTTTTATCATCTGATGATGAATGTAAACTCCTGTTCTAAATATGGCTGAACGTTGCTCAATTGAATCTTCTCTGCTGATCAAGACAACTTCTTAACTTTATCACTCTACTTGTGAAGGAACTCCTAAATGCATTGCTTTTGAGGAATAACCATTCATGGTAATATCTAATAAACACATCTTATCTTAAAACACAGTTCTTGGCAAATTTTGAGATTTTTAATTAGATGTTTTATGATCATTGTTTACTACAGTAGCCATCATCTTTTGTTTTATATTTATTTATTTTCAGATATAGTGATATTTGTAAAGTAGGCTGGCATTCAAAGGAAGTCTATCTGTGCCACTGGCCACAACACCTTGTCCTACAAGAACGCCATTCCTTTTATAAAAGGCAAAAAATATAGTATTCTGCAACCCTCTAACAAAATGTTTTTGACATTGCAAAATAAAGGTTTTGATATATTTGTGAGGATCCCATTTGTCAGGTATTGGTGCACATCACACCCACTTCCAAAACTCTGCCAAACCTTTCAGGAGTAAAACTACGGTTTCATTTTCCTTTCTGTGAATCATAGAAGCTGTTCTCCTGGTCTTACAAATGTCAACAAGTGTTATTGTCATTTCCTAGTTTCAGTATGAACTGAGAAAACATTTTACTTTCTTTTTCATTCTCTTTTCTTTTCAACATATGGGGTGTGTTGCATTAGCAGGTCTAAGGAATATTTGCAACAAATTAATATGCATCACCCTTAAGCCTTCTTTGAGTGAACTGCAACAATGATGTTTTTTTTCTCACAAAGTAGAGACAGAGTGAGAGAAAACTCTTACTCTCCCACAAACCTCTTCCACCTCCTTCATTACAACAATACTCCTTTGTCTTCATGGGAGCCAAAATTAGATCACCACAAAGCTCCGCTGGACCACAGCAAACAATTGCATTGTCAAAGTCAGAAAGTCTAACAAAAAAAAAAAAAAAAAAAAAAAAAAACAGGAACTAAAACAGACACACACAGTGTTAGAGGGGTGTGGTGCAACACAGCTGCGTTGTCTCGATTCATAGGCATTCAGGGTTACAGGATATATCTCCAGCAGCTGTGTGAAAGTGTGTGTGTGTGAGTGTGCAGCTGTGGTTTCCTGTCTAAGTGACAGCAGAAGCATCTTTCCACTCCTTCCTGATTTTCAATGTTTAATTTATCCCACTTCAATCCTCTCCTCACCTTCTCTTTTCCCCATCACTTTCCTGCTTTTCATTTTGCTTCATCCTTCTGCTTTTGTCATATCATAATCAAACTCAAACACTTTTCTTATTCAGTTTCTTCAGTTCACCTAATAAGGATGTTTTCCACATTACAGGTTTGTTACATGTTGCATGCTAACTCATGTTCAAAAATAATCTAATTCTATTTACCAAAGCATAAATGAAGCCACTCCATGGAAAAGCTTTCGTCTATTTTTGTTTCTGTACAGTCAAGGACGTTTCTCTGGGGGGATTTCAAGTTTCAGAGGCTGAGAATCAGCTGTTCTACAGGCTTGTGGCCGGTCTCACCCACAGAGGGATCTTTGTTACCCCCCATTCCACAGACACACAAACACATGCATGCCATAATATCCCCCTTCTGTGTTCGCTTCTCACTGACTGGTCATTCACTTAACTAAGAGAGCAGACGCTCCACATTAATCTGTCTTTTACTGGTTAATCAAACAAACACAGTCATAGAAGGAGTAATAATGCATTAGTGTGTTTCCAGACAGACTTCCTGACGGAGGCCAATCATAAGACCTGAACCATGTGACTATCATTTGAACTGATTTAGTGTGTTTGGTTATGGCTCAGAAGAAAACAACTGCTGCTGCTGTTTATCTCAGTACATGTGGGCAGAGAAAAGACGTCTGTCCTCCTAACCTTAAACTCTCATTCCCACACATTACATGTCTTAACCCATCAATCAACACAAATCCACAGCTAAACCTCTTGACTTTCTTCTCTTGTCTAAACAATTAAAGAAAAAAAATAAAATCTCAGAAAAGAATTGCTTGATGTTTTTGGATTCCTCTTCCTGTCTCCCCCACACAGCTTCAAGAGGTCCCTCAAGATCCAATACTCTCTCCTCCACTCCTTCCTTTTCCCTGTCCTGCCCCCCTCTGAGATCTTTTCCTTTTAACTCCTTTCCCTCTTCTGACTCCTGCCTCTTCTCCAGACACCCATCCTCTTCAGAGGGAGGTCAGAGTTCAAGGCTTTAGCGGCCCCGGCAGCTCCCTCGACAGACAAAAGTCTGTTTCAGAGCTGCAGCATCCAGTAATTCAAATTTTCATGACAGCGATACATGGTGTGACTGCTCGCCTGGGGGTTAGCGTTCAGTTAGACACTTTAAAAGTCCACAACTAAGCTGTAAAAAGAAACAGCTGTGAGAAAACAGTGGAGGAATTCTTGGCTATTTTTCCACATTCTTTTATTATCTTATCACCTTTTGAAGATAATAAATGGTGAGGGGTCCAAAGAAACAGACAGGCAGACTGACACAGACCGAGCAGCATGACAGAACTGTGCTCTCATCAAATGAGCAACAACACATGGCAGAACAAAAACACAGCAGTTTTTTTTTGTTTTCATCCATGGGTGTCCTTGGAGATAAGCTATTAGCTTATTCTAATTCTTTAGTCAGCATGAAAAACACGAGAAACTATTTTTGCACACATTAAGGAAAGGAAAAGAGAGAGCATGATGGGCATCCAACCTTTGAACAATCAATATTTCAGCTACAGAGATTTGGTAACAGTCTTGTGTGCATTTATATGTAAAATGATTTTGTTTACAAAATCTTCATATCGAATTATTAACTTTTGTTCCACTGGGACCTGAATAAATCATTTAGCTATGCCTAAAATTGCGTGTTTGTGTTGTGGTATTGTGTTGAATGTTTTATTACTATTGTTCAAACCTTTGGAAAGGCCCAGATGCAATGCTGCAAAAATGGTAAAAATGGCCTTTATGATACTATATGGGCCTATTGCTAGATATAATGTGACCAGTATAACTCGGTCAAATTCGGCTTCATTTAAATTTACACAAACATTGCACTAAAGTACTGGATAGCAAAACCTTTATCAGAATTAAAAGCAATAATATAGTATTATAAAACAGGTAAATGCAATAAGCAGTGTCAGTAAGAATAAACAAAATGAAGAATGAATAAGGTGTTGCACAGAATTTGTCAACAAGCATTACTCAGGATACCAGTGAGTCTTAAAAAATGTCTAAGCTGTGAACAGTTTGTTGGGAGAGGTACATTCTACAAATTATGGGCAGAAACTGCAAAGACGGGCTCCTCTCTACATTTCTGTATGACTCATGTGAGCAATGACTCGATGCTGAGTGCATCCACAGCAAGGGATTTGGAATAAACCAGTAACATGATGATGATGTCACTAACATTATCGCTCATTACTTTTCTATAAAAAAGCTGTCTTTTTCAGAGATTTTAGTAAGTAAATAAAAGCTTAGAGGCAAAAAGTATTAGACTGAATATTAGTGGAAAAGCAGAGAAAGTCCACCTCATCATCTGATGAAAAATAAAGTAGTTTTAACTTTTTTGGTCAAACCCTGAAACTGTTACGATGTGCGGTATGGTGATCACACTGATTGTTGTGGAAAAAAAAATTCAGAGAGAACATCTTAAAGTGGGTTATTATGCAAAATACACTTTATTATATAAAGCTCAAAAAGTGGACATGACATCATGTTATCAAAAAAGTGGACATGACATCATGTTATAATGTCATTCCCTCAGTGTGTCTTTGACACATTCATGCATCTTTGAAAAATCCTTGAATCTCATGTGGTGGTCATGTGAAGCTGACTAAACACTTGCTGCTACAAAGCACCACCAATTCGTACAAAGCTCCTCCCTGGAGCTCAGTCTGCAGCCGAGCTCCGGCCCCACACAGCAGCCTTCCCCCGAAGATATGCTGAAGTGGGAGTGTCAGAAACAATAGGAGGGTCTTAAAGAGACAGAGGCCAATTTCAAGGCATTTAGATAGACTATGATGCAAAGTCAAATTAATTTTTTAAAAAAGCAAGCAGAGGTCTACAAAGTACTTGGAAATAAAGAAATAAGTAAAAGTAAAAATACCTTACCAGAAAATGACTTTGGTAAAAATAAATTTCACTGATGAGAAAAATACTTAAGTCTGTTCACAAAAATCGGGAAAGTAAAAGTACAAGTAAAAGTATTTTTACACTCTCTCTAACAAATGAACTGTTAAATTTACTGAACCAAACTGGTTCCACAAAACCAAGTTGAGTAAATTGGTCAATTTCTTCTAAAGAAAACATGTATATTGCCTCAAATTTACTAGGTTTAGAAGCAGTTGACATGACTTGGTACAGTAAATTCAACACTTAATTTTTTAGAGTGCAGAAAAAACTCTTTTCATAATGAGTTCAGACAGATTTAATGTTGTAACAAGTAAAGAAAAGAAGTAAAAGTATCAATTTTAGGTTTAAAATGTAACAAAATACAAGTAAAAGTCACGATTAAAAAAATACTTGGTGAAATTACAAATCCTCAAAACATTACTTAAGTAATGTAACAAAGTAAATGTACTTAGTTACTAATCTCTGGAGGCAAGACAGCTGAGTTTCTACTGTATGCAACAAATACCCCAGAAATGGTTTGAGGTGGTTCACTGATTCCTCCCTGCTCTGGGGTGATCTTTGCAATCACAGTTTACACAGAGAAAACAACCCGTTTCATTCACATTGCAATAAATGCCAGGAATACAAGATCTAGTCAAGCAACTTTCTGTACTTTTCCAGTTAAGCAACTCAGTATATTTCTGTTACACAAATACAGAAATAAATACTATTTCATTGAACGAATGATGAAGATTACACTGAAACAGTAAAGATTACATATTTTCCAGTTGTGAAGGATTTTCAGAACTTTATATATGTGTGTTGGTTATGTAAATTAGCTCTGGTGATCACATTATAATCAGATTGAATCTAAAATTAAGCAGTCGCAGCGCATATATATATATATATATATATATATATATATATATATATATATATTGCTAACACTCTGAATGTTTCATTAAAAATCAGTTCAACGGTTCATTGATTATTTTTACAGACAAGCTGACTTTTAACAAGTAAAAGAAAAGTTTTTAATTTGTCTTACAAAAAAAGGAAGTTCATATTTTGGGTTAAGCTCCGTTTCAAATATAACTTATCTCAGTCTGTAAATGTGGCTGAGTTATGGCCATTGTGTTTTCTAACCTGTCTTATGGACATAATTTACATTAATTGACGTGAATTACTGCCAAACAATAACAAACTACACAAACTTAATCAATGAATACGTTTACTCCACCTGTTTTGTAGATGACTTCTCGTTAAGGCACTTCAAATTATAATTCACTTATTTAATTAGTCCTCATCTGTATCACCTGGACTCGCGTGATGATGCAGCTTCCGGTTTTACTGTCCTCGCGCAGCCATTCAGCTGCCGCAGCTTCCAACACGACACATTTGTTGGTATCTGGTTGCATCACTACCTGAGGATGCCTCTATTATTACACACGCACACAGTTTACAGTGAACGAGCCGGCGCGTGGCTGCACTCAAACACCGCAGCTGCGCGCGTGGACCTCTAAATTTGAAAAAGCGTACCATTGTTAGTTCTTCTATTTTACTTTAACTTTATTGAACTTCTTAATTATTGATAGCTTCGCATATTTTTAATTTACTACATATAGTGCTTAATTGTGTAAGACGATATTTATTTAGCGTTTCCTGATTTTAGTCCTCTTTTACGATTTCTTTTGTTAAAAGTTAGAGTTTATTTCACTAAATACGAGAAAAAGGAGATAGTTACTCACCACTGTGGCGTTTGGAGTCCATATCGCCTGATATTTCCGAACTTGTTTCCCGTTATATTTTCTTTGTCATGTTTAAAAGAATTAGATGTGTGACGTGTTGCCCACACTAACAGCGGCTCTCTGGCTCCGGGTGGCCGCTCCAGTTACAGTTGGACTCGGCGGCCGCTCCGTCCATCACCTGACTCCACTGGGTCCTAGAGCCCGACAAGTTCTGACACACAAATCCAATTTAGTTCTATTTGAGGAGCTGTAATCCCTGAAAACTAACACAATAATCTGATAATTGGCATTATATAACAGTCAGAGTTAGTACAAGCTTTCAAATGGCATCCTTTTCACTCTACCTTTTATTCACCTAATAAAAGTGTGAATATTTGTGCAAAATGTGTTGCATTTAGAGTCCATATTACACTTCTATTCACTGTGCATGTGTGTAGTAAAACTAGACCAGCAGCACTCACTCACCCTTTTTGCACTTTTACTTTATGTTTAATTAATTATCACCTATTATTCAAACATGAATTGGGAATTGTGAAAAAGGGAGGAAAATCTTTCACAGCTTCAACTTTGCAATTCATTACTAGAAGTGAAACAGAATTTGGTAACCTGGGTGGATATGTCATATCTTGGTAGTGGACAGTTACAGAAAAAAAAAATAAATAAAAAATAATCAGGTTTTTGTGGCTCCACCCAGAGATCCTTGGACGATTTGCAAGAATAAATTAGAAAATAAACTAAACTAAAAAGCAGAGCCAGAATAAGTCCCTGACCTGAAAAATTGACAAATTTACATCACATTTCATGACAAATTCTTTATGTTTCTGAGAGGCTGTTGACGCAAGTGACCAGAACAAAAAAAATGTTCACTCCATCCATTATGGTTCAAGTAAAAAAAACAAACACCATATAT
>JARVJO010000082.1:8662752-8679117 GCA_031762555.1 Cynodonichthys magdalenae
ATAATCACGCCCACAGAGTGAGGGACACACTGCCGTGGAGACACACACACGCAGCGAGCCGAACCGACCCGACCCGACCCGAAGTGAGTAGAGTCGAACCGTGCTCGTGGAGATGGGGATATACAGTACTCAGGCAGAAGCCTTCCATAAGTATGACTAAGTCATCTGCATACCCTTGTGTATGGAGTCTAGATCTATTCAACTCATTTAGTAAGCTGCATTGCCTTTAGATGGCCTTCATGGCACATCTCAACCAATGATGCACATCAGAGTCCCTTAAGTATCTCATTCATCAGTGCTTTTGGTGTACATGTGTTTTATAATCGCTAGTGCTGCTTAAATATCATGTGGCTTTTGAAAAAATTGCTCTACTTTTAGTTATTAACATTTTATAGTAACTAAACAGCCATTTTGAGAAGAAATTTGGACAACAAGTTGGGTTTTTTAGAGATACAAATCCTTGTATAAACACTTAAAAAGGTCCTAATGTATAAATATCCTACTTAATTCTATTTGTAGACACAGTGATGTGGCAGGTTATGAAAAAGATGATGGAGAGATACAGTTCAGTGAATTTTGGATCAGTGCTGCGTCAAAACATAAAAAATAAAAAAAAAAAAACACAGCATCGTTCTTTCTCCCACCTGTAACCCCCCAACACCACCACCCCCACCCCCCACCCACACACACACACAAAAAGAGTTGTGTTTGTGATGTGAGCTGATTACTGTCACTTGAGGCTCTGCTTCTTCGGCAGAAATAACACAACAGGATGAAGGAGATGGGAGGAAAGCTGACTCATAATGAAGGTAGAGATCAGAAAGTCTCACCGTTGTCTGAGCTGCAGATGGATCTGGGATCTGAGGGCAGAAACATTTGATTCACACTCTGGATAGAAAATAATCTTATAGATCTGAAGCGCTTTCATTACCTTTAATGTTCTAATTAAAAAGGTTTGCTTGATACTTTATAGGACAAAACTGATTTTCAAAAAAACAATGACAGAGTTTTTTAGTCAACAGCAGAACTCTGTAGTTACAGCAGATGATATAAAGTACTCAGTGATTATGCACATTACTTTTTCTGTCACTCTTCTTGTGAACGGAGCTCATTTGTTCTTCTCTCCTGCCATCTGCCCTTCATTTATCCCCAGGCTTCAAGTCTTACATCTTCTCCCTCCAAATTGCTATAAGTTTTATTTTCCTCCCATTTTCTCTGTTTCCTCTAATTCACTTCCTATTGTTGTCTGTCTGTCTCTCTCTCTCCCTCTCTCTCTCTCTTCTATTATAAAACCTTGTTTCTCTCACGGCTGACCACCTACTCTCACTCGCTCTTTCTGCATCAGTTTCTCCATCTTTGTTTCACTCTCACAGCTGCTGGAGGCGATGAGGAGGAGTGAGATCAAAGAAGGAGAGAGTGCAACCAAATTGTGTTTCAGTGGTGAAATGTTTATATAGAAAAAAGGCGATACAATCAAATAGAAACTTACAGCAGTTAAGGGAGCTGTACTCCAAACTGTTCAGCGTCTCTTTGCTGTTACACCGAGAGCTGCGACTGCTCCTCCATTGGTCGTTGTCGTAACAACCTGAGCGAGCCTTCATCTCCTCCTTTAGGATCATCCTTCCAATTCCCTGTAATTTACCCCAAAAACAGATAAATAAACATCCATCCATCCATTATCTACACCGGCTTCTTCCTTTCAGGGTCATGGTGTGTCATTGGTGCCCAAATCCAGCAGTCACAGTAAATAAACAAAACAAATTAATAATGGTTCAAAGAACAAAGGAAACAGAAGAAAGAAAATGAATGAAAATTGATATAAGCTATTAGAAAATAATAAATGCATAATTCTTTACATTCCAAAGTTTCGATCAAAGACATTATGAGATCTGTTAGTGCTCAAATATGTTTAGTGGGAAAGTCTCAGCTACTACCACACCAAATTTGAACTCAAACTCTGCCAAGTTAACTGAATTATAAGCATTTTTGTGTTGATTAGCTGTGGCAGCCATCTTTAATTAGTTTGACTCCAAAACTTCATTGGTTGTAAATTTTATTAAATAATTCAGAAAAATATATGTCCTCTTGTTTATAAGATATTTTGCTAACAAATGAATACACAGACTTTTCATAACAGTGGGCAATGAGGCAGAATAAAAGGGAAACATGATGACAGGGTTACAGAAGGAAGAATATCCAGAGAAAAAGGAGGGAGGAGAGGAGAGAAGCATCACTTTGGGTCATGTCCAGTGGCTGAGGTCAGACAGAAGCATTTAATTAATTGCCTTATTAAATATTAACGCACACTTAAATTATAAAAAGCAGAAGCAGAAGAGCGTTTTCCTTTTCTTACCCTGTTTATGTTATGATTCCATCCATCCTCCTCGCCTCCAGATGAAAACCTCCTCACCCTGGAGACTGGAGGAGGGAGGAAGAGGAAGTGAAGGGAAAGAAGAAGTGAACATCAAAGCTATTTTCTGTATTCAGAAGTTTGTTTTAAACGTGTCATTCAGCTCTGTAGCTACTCTTTGGGGAAAACTGCAAAGTTTGTCCTCATATTCAGTTCATGAGAAATATGTTAGATTAGAAACTGATTACTGATGAATTATTGTTGGTAAAGAGTCAGAAACAAGTTAAAAGAAGCAAAATGCTAGCTGTAGACTACAAGTAGTAAAACGACAGCTAAAGTTTGAAGAAGCTACACTCAAAAAAAATGTAAATTTTTTTATCCACTTAACTGAATTGTGTAAATCTAACACAGTTACTTCATGTTAACTTATTAAGTAACTGAAAAAATTGCTTTAGATTTACTTAATTCAGTTGAGTAGAACCTGTTGACATAAAATATTTAAGTAAATCCAACGCAAAAATTTTGAAATTCTTTTTGAGTGTAGGTACAATTAATGAGGCAAAATGGTGGCTAGAAGCTAAAGAAATCAAAACTAAATGTAGCAAAGGGATAACTATGTGCAACAAAACAGTAACTAGAAGCTAAAAATAGATAAAGGCAAACTAAAGATTAAAACAGCAAATGACTAAATAAAAGCTAAATGTAACAAGATTTCAATTAAAATTAAAATTAACAAAACGTTAGATTAGTGAAGTAACTGAAGAGACCTCCACGTACTTCTACATGGACAAATTTGTGAATAAAGTAAAATATTTGGAAAAGTATAAAAGTTACTCAGCGCATTTCGTGAATGAGTTGAATATTTTAATATATGAATGGTGATTCTAGGACAATATGCAAGTAGTTATGGTAGATTGTACAAATCACACAAAAACAAAACATTCAATTCAGTATGTCAGTAAATATTAACAATATGATGGAGCTGTACCTTTGGGAGAGCCATTGTAAGGATAATAGTTGGAGTCGGCGTGATAAAGGTTGTCACAGTTAGAGGTGGAAAAACAACTGGAATTGACCAGATTCTCATTGATCTTACTCCTGTTGGCTGTCGGAGACGCAGAGATGTCTGGAGGCAAACAATAAGAGAGGAAACCTGTAAAATGGATTTAAAAAAGGCAACTTTATCATTGACATTTGTATTTTAACCTCTGAACCGTCTGAGGAGGAAAATGCAGCCAATTTCTAATTTTATAACCTATTTTACTGGATTTTAAAGAGTGTGAGACCTTTGGTTGAAAGTTTTGTTTTACAAGGTGCTAATATTTGAGATTTGACTAAAAACTATGAATATAATAGGAGAGGATAGGCTTGCAAAACCTTTCTGTTGGCATCTAAATTGGCATTTTGGTTTTTTTGAGATAGTCTCAAAGGAGTGATAAAAAGATTCAAATAAAAGTGATGGTGACATTATAGCAAAGGTCATGTGTTAACTTAACTCATGGTTATGGTTACACAAATTCAGCTGATAAACCTCTGCATCAAGTGGCCTTCAGTCACTCAATAAATCAAATAAAAACACAAACAATTTATTTTCAAGCTGCAGCCAGGATATTTACATACATTATGTTGCTAATCTGCAGCGTTTATTTAACTGTTTGGGTTATTTTGCCACGATGCAAAAAAAAACAAACCTCTTCTGTTACGTGATTCATTGCTCTAAATTTAAATTCCTGCACACAGCTCAGATCACAGACTGCCGGCTCAGACCGAGGAGAAAGGTTCGTCAGCGTTTTGCAGCGCGGCGTAAATCATGCAGAGGTCTTTCTGAGGAGCCGTAACCCTGCAGGAGCTGATGGATCGCCCACACGCTCCGTCGCTGGCATGGCCTCTCTCAGGTTTCATTCACATTTTGAAACATCAGCTGAATCTGTAATCTAAATTTTAATGTGGTGACAACTCTCAAACGTCGCTGGCCTCCTGAGACGTCTGCTTCTTTTAGGCCTTCATTTGCTCGAGTCATCGTTGAGAATGGGTTTGATGATCAGTGTAACGTGTCTTTATTATGGATTCAAACTCTTACTGTGGATTTAATACTTCAAAATAGATATTGTCTTTTAAAAAAGTGCTCGAAAGTAAGAAAGAGAAAAGAAAATGAATAATTATAATAATAAAAGTGATGAATAAAATGGACCAAGAACAAGAAAATAAACCTGTATTTTCACCATGAAATATGAGGGATTATTTACCTGCCTGTGTGCATGTGTCTGTCTGTTAGCAAAATATCTCATAAACAAGTGGAAGCATTTTAATTAAATTGACCATTAAATGAATTGTGCTGTGTATATCTACAACTAAATAACTTTTGAAATGATCTTGATTTAGGATGGCCGCCACAAATGTGACTCAGCCAATTTTACCGACAGGGAGCTAAAATTTGTTGTGGTGGTAGCTGAGAGTAATTTCCAAACCAGGCTTTGAGTCCAAACAGATTGCTCAAGATCTATACATCAAACTTTGCCATTTACTGTTGAAGTCAACTTTGTCTGTTAGCAAAATATCTCCTGAACCACTGAACAGATTTTATTGAAAGTTTCAAAAAGTAGTCACTGAATATACGTCTACAATTGATTAATTTTTGAAGTCAACCTGATTTAAGATGACCACCACAGTTAACCAACTTTATCAAACACAAAATTCACTTTAACTCTGTCAGTTTTACAAAAACTCAATTAGGATTTGGTGTTGTAGTAAAGTAAATGTTGGGAAAATAGTTTTATGTTAAACAATCATTTCAGGATTTGTGTTTCTACTTGTCTGCAGACTGACTTGTGTGGGATTCAATAATATATATTCACCTTATTGTTTTCTTTCCTATAACCAAAGAGAGCTCATTTGCTGATAATTTGCTACAATAAACTCATGAATCTTGAGCTGGATAGAAGACCTAACAAAGGCTATAAAAATCATGAACCAACCTTGTCTCTTATAGATGGGGGGTTTCCTGTAGATGTTGCTTTCCTCAGAAGCTGAGAACAGAATAAATAAAGTAGTTTTTAATGGCATGCAACGAGATAAATTATAAAAAGAGAGGAGGAGGAGACAAATCTGGATCTTCTGGTTCCTTCTATCCCACCAAATTAGCTGAATACATTAACGATGTTCTGAACCATAAAGCCGACAGCACGGGTGATAAACTGGAAGCAGGAGGCGGAGCTGTGCAGACTGACAACCTGACTGACATGCAGAAAAGGCTGATTTAAACAGATTTGTAAAAAAAAAGACAAGCAGATGGAAGAAAAGTAAAGAGGAAAGCAATTTAAAGGTGGAAAAGAGGGGAAAATAAATCAATCCTGGGTTGGAAGGACCACCCGCACCAAATGTGTGAGTTCTGAGATTGTGAATAAAAACGTGCACCAAACGCATTCTGTTTGTTCTCATAAAGCATGAAGGAGGTGCAGCTGCGATGCAGAAAGAAAAAAACAAAAGGATTCCTGAAAGGAAAGCTGCACGCAGAGCTGGACTGATGGCAGGCGGAGGGAATGACAGAGTTTTCACTGAAAGTTGCTCTATAATTTGATAAAAAATACCGCCAACACCCCCACAGTTTTATTTTTCACAGCAACTAAACTGACTTTAAGACATTAGTATTTTATTTTAATTTCTAAATTAAAATAAAAAGCCACTTTGTTTCATTGATTAGGTTCTACCATTATGGCAAATAAAAGAATAACTAACCCTCCCGTTGCTCTTAAAGTTAAATGAACGAGGCCTCTGTTTTAAAACAGAAGTCTAATGGATGATTTTGACCCAAGGGCAGCAGTGGGTTGAAAACTAATGCTTATAATCTGTTCAATTATTATTTTAAAAGTAAACAGTAAGGTGATCTAACTCATTTTTTAATTATTAATTATTTTTACTGTAATCCAACACATCTTCTTTTGTGCTCCTTTCAACTAACTGGTAAAACCACCAAATTTACCTTGACAGACAAAACTGAAACAGTCATTTTGTTAAACATTTCCACTTTAAAAAGAGCTTCACTTTAAAAAAATCAAACTTGAATAAATGTTAAGCATATCAATCCGACCCAGTTCTGGCCTCACACAGTGCACTAACACTTTTAACACTTGGCGCAGATACCGCAAAAAATAAATTAAAAATGACGGCAAATTTTGGTGGCTCAGATGTGGTCCATGCATGGGCCAGCACCACGTGAACCAAACTACAGCTGGGCCAGGTGTGGCATGCCATCTTAAAATCAGCGCCATCATTGCCAGACCTGGCCCTCAGTCAGCCAGTTCCAGCTTGACACCATGTTTGTCCCACACACGTTTGCTTTGGGTATGTGTGGCTCTAGAAGATCAATATCAAAGTCGGCTTGTTTCAGTATTTAAATCCATTATTATTGTGGTGAAAAATGGAAATAAAAACAACAGTTTGAAAATTCCACATGCCAGAGCAGCTGATAATGATAATTCGGTAATTAGTGGTTCTTTGGGTTAGTAAACAGATCAGGGGTTGGGGTTAAGATCACCAGCCTACCTGGAACATGGAAATGCTTGGGGATGTGGAGAGTGGAGGTGGTGGGTGCGGCACACCTGGGCTCTGGCTGACTGTAATGAGGTGAGCTCCTGCCACTCTCAGTGCCTGCAGTCAGCCCAGGTAAGCACCGCGAGAGGAAACAAAGGCATGAACGGGCCCCAAACAAAAAGACAGACAGGCTAATGAAACACACCGACAGATGAAAACCTAACCTCCAATGTGTTTGTGCCGTGAAGCTGCACTCTCAGTATTTCCGTCTTTTCTGAGTGTGTGTGTATTTTTACCTGAGTGGGCTTCTTACCGGGGAGATAATAATGCAGCGGGGATCCTCCGTGGTGGCTGTGAGCCGGAGAGTCTGTGAAGGCAGAGCTGGACGAATACCTCGTTCTCAGCTCAACGCCGTCCAACAGATCCTGAGGAGAACAGAGATTTAATTTTTGACTAATTTCCCAAACAGCTTCTTTAAAAGACATTTTCATAATTTGACAGAACTTCTCATGTTTGGTTTCCTGCTTCGTGCCTGTGCCATCTAGGACTCTTATTGATGAGTAATAGCAGAGACAGAACTGCTCATGTCAGGTTATAAAACATGCATGAACAATCAACTGTGGTCAAGTACACCAGTGTGAATCGTGGTAATGTCACTTTTGTTGTGCTTTTATATGCGAGGCATGAGAACTAGAGAGAAACTAACATTAACATTAAGTTTCAGACTCGTTCAGCTCCTCTGCTCGCTGCAGTTGAGCATAATTTTGTTCTTTACTTTTTGTCAGGTGTCTTTATTCTCCATAGTAATGTCAGCCCAACTAGCATTGCTCATTTCCAGTCATGGTCCACAGCTCTAAGTTCACACATTTGTGGTGCTGTGGACCAGCTGACTGCATTGCAGGACCCCCCACCCCGCTGCTTGAATCTAACACCCTGCAGTCTGTATCCCTGCTTCATCCCGACAACATTAACAGACAGACAAGTTTCCTCTTCTGTTTCTTATTTGATTTTCCTCACTGCCTTGAAGACCTTTAACGCCCCCAATAGCCTGACCTTCTCCTCCATTTAAGCCCAGTTATTATACTCCAGGGGGGATACTGAGTGAATTCCATCTAACACAGGGATGGTCTTCATGCCACATCCAGCCCACAGGTAAATTCCGTCTGACCAATGAGCTACTTTGAGTAGTTTTTTAAGTAAAAAAAATGCTGTCTGCCAAGAAGCATTTTAACATAAGTTGCCAATACAACAATAAGTTGCACAAAGCTAAATATGAGATATTTACTGAAGTGGCAAGTAGATAAGCAACTTTTTACCACAACCACGCAAGAGTCTTGACTGAAGTCATCTTATGATGTTGAACTTCTGATCATTAGTCAGCAAGAAATTATTTTTTGTTCCCTTTAAACCTTTTGTATTCATATTTATTAACAGGAGTACAACTGTTACGCAGGTTATACATGTGTTTGAGCATGAAATATGTTAAGTTACTGTACTGTATGTTGGTTTAATAAAATTACGTAGCCCATCACATCGAACCAAAGATTAAGTCACAGAGTAGTATGTGGACAAATAGGCAGATAAAGTGTTTTGATTAAAATGGTTGCAATAATTGCATGTCAAAATTTATGAATTAATTCCTTATCAATGTATCATTTGAATTTTACTGTCTGAAATACAATCCTAAAAATATTTTTGAGGCACTTTTTTTAACAGTAGCAAAAACATCTTAAAATTGTTACATTTTCCCTACAACTTAGCAAAGCTTTTTTCAAAATGTCTGGGGAATCATATTATTTAAATGCTAATTAGGTTTCCTCTTCATAATGATGCAATAGATTGCTCAATAAAATTAAATTAAAATAGGATTCAGACCAAATATTACTATGTTACAGTGATTAACAAGACAAAATAAGTCATATCTCTGGAACTGCTCATGATGCAAGGGATAAAATGAATGTCTTTACCTGCTCTTTGATTGTGCATGACATGATGGCTTCAATATACACGTTTACTCATTTACTTATTCATTTAATCATTGTTGGGTAGGGTACTTACATGAGAGTATGGTGATAAGGAGCCCAGTGACTGCAACAGACAAAGAACAGAAATATCTTGTTACAATAAACTAGGCTTCTGTTAAATAACTCCAAATCACTGTTCTGTCTGTGTATGAGTGCTTGTGTATTCATCCAGCTGAAGTCATCTGAGAGCTGTATGTGTATATGTGTGTGTGTGTGTGTGTGTGAGAGAGTGTGTGTGTGAGTGGTCATCTTGATAAGAAATGATGTCTGGATGCTGCATGTCGTATGGTTTTGACCCTGGGCAGAGCTGCCAGCTGCTTAAAATCTAAAACATCACTGTGAGCCTTAGACTGTAAGAGTAACGAAGGGACACAAAAACATAAACATCGAGGACACTGAGATAGAAATAAAAAGACCATAAAAAAGCCACTTGTACAAAATTTGAAGAAAAACATTTAAAGTGAAATGGTCCAAAGGGAGTCTAACAAGACATACGTGATAAAACAGAGACAGAGGTCCTCTGAGAGGCACGACAGACGGTGAGCTTTCGGGCTCTCTACACACCTCTGTGAAGGTTCTATCTAAAGAAAAACAGTAAGCGAGACAGCTGAAGGTGTTATGAGCATGACCGTTGTCACAGGGACTCACACAGATAAGTCGATGAGGGGAGCCCAGGAGAGGAGAGGAGCCCGGAGGAGATATGGACGCCGTCTCAGAGGTACGTCTCAGCTGGCAGGTTCAACATAAGAGCCAAAAGTAAAAGCAACGTTAGCTCAAAGTAGACCTTTAATGCTGACACTGGAACTGTGTAACAAGCAAAGATTTGAGGAATGAGCTTCTGCTACTGTAATCTAGAAGGGTTATGTAAGATTTTTTTTCAACAGTCTGACAAACAAAACAATCTAAAGAGCTTTTACTATCAAAGTGAAGCTATTTTCCAGGATGAGGACAGAAAGCTCACTAATATGCAGGAAAAGCTGAACTTAAAACGCCTGTGACATCAAATTATTGCAATAAATATGAGAGAATTTTTGAAAAGATAACACTGATAACATATTGTGAAAAAAGATTTCACGCTGCTGAGATGAACAGTTGTTGAGATGTTTGCATTTGAAGTAACAGGAAGTGATGTCAAAGGGGAATATCTGCATGTAAACACAGCACTGCTACAACGACTAACAACAGACTGTAGAGAGGAATCTGATGTTTCTGTATTTTGAGTCTCCATCAGAGAGATGAAGAAGAGTAAGTGTTCAAACAACATCAAAGACCAGAGTTCCCCTTTGATGTCACTTCCTGTTTCACGTTGAACGAGCCAAGTTCAAAGGAAAAAAACAGTTCTGTGAAAAATTCTGTGTATTATGTTAGGTTTCTTAATTATAAAGATGTTATTTATTTAAAGGATATGCACGTCACAGGCACTTGAAGTTTCTCATTCTGCATCTTTAATGTCCAACATGATGCCTTTCAATTGATGAAAACAGTGTCATTTCAATCTGGTTACTGTATTTTACTCTTTACTGCTGGTTGGCTGAACTAAAACATAAAACAGAAGAGACAGTATCATAATTTTTGCCTTTTTATTATATTTTTTTAGACAAACTTGCAGTCACTGGAAAATTTGTTTTTGGTTTTGGATGTTCAGTTTTAGGACTTATATTTAATGGATCAATTAAATTATATGAGCCTTGGTGAGTTGCTTTTCCTGACTCATATCCCTTTTGGATGGATTTTCATAAAAAACTAGTTGTGTTCAACTCTCTTTAAACAGCTGCAGCTGTTTATTATCTACATGATATAACAGAAGACAGGCCCGTTTAATTATGCATTTGTTTCTTATTTCATAAAACACTCTTTGCAGTGAATCATAGATCCAGACTGCAACATTTCAGGCTCAGACATGAAGGAAGAACAGGAACAAAAATAGAGAGGAAGAGCACTCACCCTCAGTTTTCTCTCCAGTCGAGCTGCTTCTTTACACATGGGGTGCCAAACTTCTGAACCTACACACGCACAAACACGCAATTTTATCTCAGTTGCTTTGTTTATTGTGTGTGGGCAACAAGCGTACAGTTTTATGAGATCCCATGAAGAGTAGATCAGCCTCTCTCAAGTGCATCAACATCAATCAACACACACACTGATGGCAGAGTGGCTTTGGAGGCAGTTTGTCTGCGCTGAGAAATAAGCACACGGCTCCTCTGGTCTCCTCTAACAGATAAACATCAAGAGGGAAAATCTTTAGCTCTAATAACAAAATTGCTCCTGAATTTTATGTCTGCAAACATTTTGGTTTAACGTGAAATATATCTACAACTGTTCATTATTGTCAAAACCCTTCGTTATTTCAATTGTTCATGTGGTTTAAGCTTAGAGCATTTTGTTCATACTATGCTGATTTAGCTGATAAACAGTCATGAATGAGAAAAGTTAAACACACAATTAGGGGGGATCTTTTCCTACCTCACCATTCGATTCAATTCTGTTTTTTGGGGCCACGATTAGATACAAAATATTTGCTTTAACTTATTGGTTTGCAATGAATCCTCATGGTCGGGGCATGCATGCATTTCAGGACCGGCTGCATGGCAACATCACAATATCCTGCGTAGTTACAGAATGGAAGCCAACAGCCTGCAGATTTGTTTTATATTTTTTAATCAATTTTTAGGACATTTTATATTGATTCTGAATCCTTGTAAATGAGAATTGTTATTCTTATATGAATCCATTTATTGGCACACCTCTACTGACAGTAGATATGGCAAAAGTGGTGCAAAATGAAGAGGACAACAAAATAACTTTGAAAATGAAAAGTTTGTCTTGATCTAAATGCAGCAGTGGGAAAATCCCCAACATAAAAATGAAACGTGCACATATTACATTTTTTTTTTTCACTCTGACCTAACTGTAACCTCATTAAGCACATCCATTTTGACCAACCAGCCAAGAAGTGATAATTGTGGTTGGCTTTGCTCCTCCAGCTCAGGAAGACAGAACAGACCCAACAGTTTTGTGTCAGCCCAAACAGCTGAGGATTTATAGGTCTATTCGGCTGAGAAGATCACCGAGTTTCAGCAGCTGTTGAAGACCTTGAAGCCGCATTAAGGCTGCTTTCCCCAAACACTTTACCATCAATAAATGCTAAATCTTCTGTAGCCAAACTGAAGCAAGTGTAATGTAAAATTTACAGCAGTTTGAAGGTTCATGAAATAACGTTTTGCATAAACTGCTACAAAACCTTTGTGATTAGAATTATTTAAAGATTCACCTGAATGAGGTAAAGAGGAAGAATTGACACTAAAAACACGTGATCTCATATGTTTTATATTATGCACACTACCATGACTTTATCGTAACCCTTAACACCTCTATCTCTTTATCTTGACCTTTTCCACACCTTATAGCCTCCTAACCAGTGGAGATGGAGAACAAGTGTAAATACTATAAACTCGGATTGGAAGAAATTGGATATACAGGCAACTGTGAAGAAGATGCCATCAACAAGCTACAACTGTTTTTTTGTCCTGAACATAAATTCAAGTTTAAATATTAATAATAATAATACACTTATAGTGTGTGTTTTTGTGTTTGAGGATTTTTCCACAATGGAGACAATAAATTCTCGCACTGCCTAAATGATTTAATCAAACCTGTCATGACCCGTTTATGAACCTAAACAAACACAAAAAAGTCAAGCAGGAGTACAATACAGTGTAATCTAATATTCTACTTTCAGTTTTTTAGCAGTTATTGCATATATTTTTTCTATTTAAAATGAACTGAAATAAAGAAGGAAAATGTTATGTTAGTAATGTAAGAAATAGCTTAGGAAAAAATAAAGAGAAGATATGAGAAATACCATTGAAAAAATGGAAAAAGTAGATGAAATATGTAGAGGGGACCAACAGAGAAAAGGAGGACTGCAGAGGAAAGGAACAAAGGCTATTAGAGATCATTCATTCCAATAAACCACTAATGTCAGGATGTCATATGCAGGAGGATCTGATAGTCATAATGATGTTAATATATCCGCCCTGAGCGTGCACACTCAACCTACAGTAACACACACACATCTTTTCCCGAGGTCTTGAGGCAATGCAGGCCAGCTGATCCAACTCCTGATATACCACCACCATAAAATCTGACCTACACACACACACACACCAGCCGGGATAAAACATACGCATAGTGTGAAGACACACTGTCACACAAAGCTGCACACAAAATCAATACAGCAGACAGTAAGCATGCGTTGTGATTCAGTGCACTCCCATCCTGCCTACGCTCCTGAACTCTGCTGCCAAACAGATGTGTGGCCTTCAGAGCCTTTATCTCCTGCAATACCAGAATAATCTGCATTTGTGCAAAGAAAAAAAAAAAAACGACCAAGAATTCATTTGCAATCATTGAAATTCTGAAGTTGCTTAAATATTTATCTTCAGTAGTCTAACCTTTGATATTCGTTTTTTTTCCCTTCATGTAAATGTGTGCTTTAGCTGTTTGTGGTTTAATTTTTATGCTAAGAAAGAAAAGCCAATAAAGCAAAGCAATCTGCTGATTCTCATAAGCAATATGACAAGTCCACTGGCTGAGAAGAGCCAGGCTTATTTAGGGAAACAATATTAGCATTTGGGTTTATGTAATTTGAAAGATATAAAACATGAGAAATGTAAATCATCTGAGGATGATTTTCATTTAATTGTGTTCTGTGCAGGTTCGCCTGCTGTAGTGCAGGGAGTAAAAACAAATTAAATGCTGTTCATTATCAGTTCTCAGTGGAAATGTATTTTTCATTCTAATTAAATCAATTTGAATCTGTAGAAGATAAAATATCCTCCTTGGCACTACTTAGTTACATTTTTCATATTTCAGTTGGATAAATATTAAATAAACACCATTAGTTTACTTGAATAAAAATCTCATGTATAAAAGCCACATTAAGCTAAATTGACAATTAAAGCTTCTAAAACTAAAGCATGCACTTGATTTTGTGATCCTAATGACTTGTTTTTGTCAATGAAGTAAAGAAAAGTAAAATAGAAAGCCTAAAAAGAGTTTCTCATGTTTCAAATATCTGAAACCCACTAGAATTTGGCATTTATTTTCATTCAGTCAGCTGCTTATGCCATTTATATAAAAAAAATAGGAGGTCTAAGTATATGTTCATCAGTCAGACCCTTCAGAAATTTGAGATTGAAATGATTAATCCAAATTTTGCTCATTCTTGTAGTTTTGACCAATTCAGATTCATCATATTCATATTACTGACTTTATTCATTATATTTTGACCTTAGCACTAAAAATGTTTCCTTTATTTATAGCAAATAACTGGTAAGTTTTTTTAATAATTGTTTTTTGGCATGGTAAAGGAAAAAAAAGTTGAGAAAATGAGAAAAAGTTCAAAATGCTGCAACTTTTTTAAAAAAGCTGCTGCAAAATCAAAGAGTAAAGACCACAGTACTAAAGAAAAATAAAACTGATTATGCAATCAGTAAGGTGATTTATTTATTTATAGATAAAATAAACAAAATTTTCCTTCAAACGTAAACCCCTTTTTTGCTGTTTTCTTCACAATTGTTAATAACTTGGAAACACAAATAGTACTGAGACCTCTTCACTAAACTGGAAGTGTAATTTTATCTTTCTGTCTAGTCTAAGATCAATCAGTTCATCAGGCCCATACATGCACAGACACTTTTAATTTGTTATTCCAGACATGCGTCATGAAATTGATTGCAGGGATGTGTGTGTAAGTGTTAGCTTTGGTGTGTGTGTCCTAATTAAGTGTGTCTCAAGAGGGTGATTGCTCAGCCCTCCAACTTGTCTGAAGTCATCAAAAGGAGTGAATGTAACCTTGGGGCTGCTCACTGGATCTCAGCACACAGAACAATGAACTTACTTTCCACAGCTGCAACCACATGCAGACACACAAAAAGCGCCGTTACAGTAAAAGGTGCATGTTATGTTGCTTTAAAATGACACAATCCTTAAGTAAAATATGCAAATGTTTAAAAAATTTTTTTTATTCCTGGTGGTTCTGAGAGGTAGAGCAGCAGAATGTCAATGAGGTGAAACAGGAAGCGTCGACCTGTGTAGCAGCCATGTTACGGTACAGTAGCTTCACATTTAATCACAGCTCCTTCGGGGCTGACTTATCTAGGATACACAAAATACCCCCCCCCCCCTCCCTTTTTTTAAGCTTCGTTTCAATTTCTAGCATTTAAATACTTTTTTCCCCAGTCAACTTTATCTTAAACAGCCAGCTGAGTTTCGACTTGCTGTGCTCTTATCTTAAAGTCGACACAGTGTGTCCTGCTGTCTGCATTAATGTTTCTGTTTAAACACTGCTTTTTTTTTTATCAAACTACTTTTGACATCATTTTATAATTAGTGTTTATTCAAAACATTGTAAGTATTATTTTGTAATACACTGTGTTTACACTGTGTGAATCCTGTGTGAAACTAAAGACCCATGGGCCAAATGTGGCCCACCACAGCATTTTATGTTGATTATCTTCAATATAATGGCAAGAGTAAAACTCTTACTTTTAATAGTATTTCCATATTATTTATTTCTCATTTAGTCAGTTGCACATGTAGTACTTTTCAGTGTTTATAGAGGTCTTGTTAAAACACTGTTTCTATGCAGGAAATCCCACGAAGAGCTCAGTTATCGTCTGTTAGTGGTGCTCAGCTGTATATGAGACAAGGAATGTGACGTTTCATGTTTAGTCCAAGGTATTAGGCCTTTGAGGGCAACCATAACACTCATGTGGCCCTCGGAGAAAATAAGTTTAACACTCTTGTTGTAAATGGAAGTAAACATAAAAAAGCTGAGAAAATACAATCAGTGACTATGCAAAGTTGCTGATTATGGAAGTAAGAATGTGTCTAATTTTCTAACTTTGCTAAACTCAAACAATGATCTGCTGCTTCCAAACAGAAAGATGTCTGTAAGGAAATCTATGTGCACAAAATGACCAAACTGAGGGACAGTTTATGTTTGTTTCCAAACCTGGAGGGCTCCACTGACCAAGGGACACTTATATAAAGAAAAATCAAACAAAAAACACAAATGTAGGTTTTGCCTGCAGAGATAGAATAGATGTAACACATTCAGTTTATTGAACTGTCAACTCAATCATATAACAAAAGCTCCGTAACGATTCAATTTAAACTTCATTCAGAAGAACTGTGTCAGTGATTGTGCAGCATAATGAAGCCAGCAGCTGAGGTGAAGAATAAAAAGAAATTGACTCTGGCTTCTGTACGTGTTTGTTTGTCTTAACCATTCAACCTAGTGCCAAGACTTACATGGAAAATCAATAAACTTTTATCAATAAACTTTGTTTTCCTTCTTTCAAGCTTGATTCTACTGGCTCACACACACACACACACATGTTTGTTTCTGAACCCCGTGGGGACCTTCCATTGACTTCCATTCATGTTTTTTAGACT
>JARVJO010000082.1:8685614-8701458 GCA_031762555.1 Cynodonichthys magdalenae
CTGCTGCAATGAACAGAAAGTGTAAAATGTTAAACTGCATCAAACATTCAGTTAATCAATTACAAAATTTCTTCAGTCTAATCAAGCATATTTAAGATGTGCTGGAAAAAAACAAAACGGCTCCTGACTCGACCACAGATTCTGCAGCAGAGTCAGAACTTTGATAATGGTTCTGTGACTGCAGGAAGAGGGAACTGGTTTGTCATAAATCACAGCTTACAAGAGTTTAAAAAACAAACATCCAGGAACAAATGCTCTCACCTCAAGCACTCTGCCGCTGATGTACCGGTTGCAGCTCTCACACTTGATTCCAAACTGAGTGTGGTAGTCGGTCTCACAGTAAGGTACCCCGTCCCTGCCAAGAACAAGAGAAAACTACTGGTTTTATAACGTTTCTGCTGCTGTTTACAAATATAAAAACTGAAACACACAAAACGCATTTATTTAGGTTGTTCTTGCCGTTATCTTACTGTAATATGTAATGTACATATGACGGAGACACGTACTTGCTGATGTATTCTCCGGTGAGAGCACAGCTGCATGTCCTGCATTTAAAACAAGTGACGTGCCACTGTCGCTCCAAAGCCAGCAGAGACTGACCCTGTTTAATCTCCTCCCCGCAGCCTGCACAGTCTGAAGAAGAGGAGGGCAGTGATGAGGAAGTGCACAAGTGCATGGAGAAACACTTGAAGCATTGATTCTTTCATGAGCAGCCAGGATCTTTCTGCTAATCTTCTTCCCTCCCTTCTCTCCTGCCCTTATCATTCATTCCTGTTGTGACGGTCACATTGTCTTTGCCAGATGGAGCTACCAGACTGAGGCTGTAAAAGCACCTGAAGCAGAAGCCCACCTTCTGTGTGTGTAGCTGCAGGAAATGTGGCTTTGTTTTTGATCAGCATGATGCTGTGTTAATTTGATTCCCATACTTTAGGCCTTATCCACATAAAAATGCAATGTTTCTAAAACCATTTTTTTATTTAACGCTTTGAAAAATGTCAGCTAAAACACAGAACCGTTTCTAGAAATATCTTTATTTTACACAGAAATACTAAAAAAAAAAACTAATCGACCCAAAAGTAACAATGCTAGGCCTGTATAGGTGTGATGCTGCCATGAACATACACCAAACACAAAAAAAACAAGGTGTGACCCAGGTGTGTAAAACTTTAAAGCTGGGTGCAAAATGTGAACAGACGAGGAAGAAGAGGATGCTGGGTGTTAGGTTTGATTAGAGGCGGGGCTTTGTCATCATCCTTTTCAAATAGTTGCATTTCAATTGTCCACACAAAAGCAGCACATATATTGCACCATTTATTGATGATGACTGTCAGATTTTGGTAAAAGGAAAATCTATCTGAAGGCTGCAGGCTAAATGTTATAATTTAATACATGAAATACCAAAACTTTAGTCCTTTTAATTTTTTATGATTAAGCTAGCAAACGGAGTGGTTGTCTTATTTTTATATTTGGTGGAAAGTTTTTATAAAGTGTGCAAATCTAATTTAAATGTTTCTTGTAGTTACTTGTATTTCATGTTTTAACTTAATATAATTCAAAGATAAAGTCAGCACCATGAGTGAAAACTATCTGCACTACAGCTCCTTCTACTGGGTCAATGGATGTAAAGACTGTAAGTGGAAATACAGTGTTTCTATATGATGGGATAAATGGCTCTTTAAAGGGATCCAGATCTTGAAGAGCCATTTAAAAGAGCCATTCCATTTTGAACGAGTTACATCATCACGTCGCCGTACGTGATGACGTCATCACTTTACGTTAGTGGAACCATGTGTTTTGTCAAGCGGAAACCCTTTCCCTTTCCCCGTGAGTTCCTGTACTCAACTGCTCTGCCTGTTTTCCATGAAAAAGTAAAGTGGGAACGATTTAAGGAGGAAAAAAAAAATCAAGATTATTATATGAGGAATAAAAAATAAAACTACAAATGGCTCGTTGTAAAGAGATGTTCAAAAGATTCGGATCATTCATGAACGTCACATCTCTAATATGACAGTAGATTACAACCTAGTAACCATGGCAACAGCTTGGTAGGCCAAGTTTGGCCCACAGGGTCCATTTTAGGCACTTTTGCTCTAAAATATAATCAGCTCACTTAATGTTTTATTAAATGATAATTACATCCCTTGTCTTGTTCCTTTATATTAAGAAATCCATTCAACATGTTATGCGCTCCACTAAATGTGTATTACAGCAAATGTGTGTGTGTATTTGTGCACATATATTCTGAGTGTGTGTTTGTTTCTTACAGCTCGGCCCGTGGACCTTAACAGGCTTGTCGCGTTTCAGAGCGAGCGAGCATTGCTGACACACGCACTTTTTCCCACAGAAGGTCACTCTGTCTCCGATTGGGAACGGACATCTGAGAACAGACACACAAAATATAAACAGTTGAATAAATAAAAGTACATTTTGATGCAATGCAGAGATTCGCACAAACAGCCCTGCCTTATACCTGCAGATGCTGCAGACAAAACAGTGCGGGTGGTACGTCCTCCCCAGGGCAGAGACCACCTCCCCGGTGATGTACTGGTCACAGCTGTCACACTGGGTCCCGTAGAGCCGCTGGTAGTCCTCAGTGCAGATGTACTCCCCCGAGTGGTGGAAGAAACCCGAGTGCACCAAGTCACAGCTGCACACTGAACGGAAAAAATTTCATTTCAAGTTTCATTCAAATCTGTCCACTGGTTCATGAGCTATTTTAGTAAAAAGACAAATACAGGATGTTTAATTAATGACTTAATTACAAAACACACTGACAAGCTGGCGACTATAAGCAAGACCACCGTGAATTGTGGCAGCTTTGAAACAAATCCAGTCTCAAAACTTTCAAAGAGCTGTATGCCAACATTAACTTTTAAACATTTAAATAATTGTTCCTAACATTTCTGCAGAACCCCACTTCAAAACACTGGAGTTATCCCTTTGATGTAGGCAGTCCTGTGTTACAGTCCAAGAAAAAAGCATTTGAGTGCGTTTACTATGAGCACTGACAGGATGATGAATGGCTTTTATTTAGCAAATGCAGCCCCTTCAGCTAAATGATTTTTTTCTGGTCCATTTGTGCTGTTGGTGGGGAGGTTTCTGCAGCTTCAGAGGAGCTGAAACATGATTTGCCACAGTTAGACCCTCACCTTCACTTAGCTCCATTTATTTGTAATATTTTGTATGCGCTTAGCTGAGTCACATGCATGCTAAATCTCATAGTGATTACAAAATGATGACACTAATGTACATGCGACAGTAATGTAATCAGCAGCGTGCAGGCACGGTGAACGAAGGCCCATGCAGTAAAACAAATAGTATCTGGATGATACTACATATATTGAACCATAGGTTAGACGCTTGAAAGGCAGCCAAAGCATCAAGATATCTAACAGTGAATTTAGTGTCCACTCTGTAATTAGGCTAATGGCACTAAAACCCAGTGACGGGGATGAATCAAGGTTGATCCAAGTGCTCAGACAGGGGGGTGAAACTGCAAGAAAACAGTGCAGTAAAGCTGGGAGAGATATTAATGTAGTCCATTTGAAATGTTTCTCCAATAAAACATGAATCAATTCATTATTATTAAAGAGAAATAGATTGATACAGTTTAAAACTAATGCAAACTAATCTACATGTTGCAAATGGTGCAGGTGTAGCTGTTCAGATCACATTTTATTATCAGTTATACTTTATCCTCTCTGTGTAAACTGAGTAATTTTATTGCCAACAGCTCATCAGGCCTCACGCAAGAACCGTTCGTACGAACAGATTTGTTCTTAAGTTGTGCGTACGAGGGATTTAGGAGAACTTGTGGCATTCTCCAATTTTCTCGTATTCTAAGATTTTTTTTCAGATACGAACAAAAATTCACGTGTGGTCCAGACCTGTTGTATATTTTACGTGTCGTCAGTCTGCTGTTATCCAGACGGATTTTCTTCACTAATAACTTTAAATTTTGTTAGTTTGAAGAAAATCACACTTCATAATTATGTTGACAATAGGCTATTCTGTTTGAATTAGAATAAGAATTTTAAATTTAATAATGTAGACTAATATAAATTGTTTAAATTTAAATAAATTGGCTATTAATGCTGTTGTATAACATTGTTGTATAATATTAATATGAAGATCTCAAAATACAAACCAACTTAAATTATGCATTAATTGAAGTTTAATTTGTCTCCGTATATAAAGAGCTTCATGTTATTTTTTTTTATCAAATTTTATTTTGTTGAGATTTATTCAGCATATCAGCTATGGTATTTTCTCCAAAGTGTCTGACATACTGTATTTTGGAGACATTTTAAAATGCTTTCTTAAGAACAGCATCTGACACCATTTGCCACGGCAGGGGTGGGGAGGGGAGACGGTGTGCGACTGGCACATCGGTGTGGCTCTTCTTCTGAATAAATGAAAAGTATTTAACACAGTTGTTAACACTTGAATAAAAAATATTTGACCAAAGGAGAACTGGAGCAGAGAGAGATGAAAATGATTTAGATTTTTATTTCTGTGACTGTATACAACCCACAGGAGACACGACATTAACAGCAGTCGTCATTTCATTCCTCTGCTTTAAAAATGAATTTTCTTTTCTGGATCTCTGACAACTCGTGAAGTTCTTCTTTTTACTTTTCACTGTCATTTTCATGAACAACCCATTGACTCTAAATTATGCATTCCAATTTATACATATATTTAGAACAGAGCCATTTCATTTAAATGGATCCTTTCAACTGCAATGCAATTCCAAGTACCTAAAAATGAAAAGGGTTAAGACAGTGTGATGATACAGAAGCACAGTTAAAGTAAATGAATACACAAAAGTAAGTTAAAAGAGGAACAGAAAACCTTGTGTTTTTGCTTGTTACTGCACTAGAAGCGTTAGCAGAGGTGAGTGAACATGAGGCCAAACTAAACTGAAAACATATAGAAATCATTTGAACAGTTAAAGGTGACAGTTAAAGTTAAATTAGACATGTCATTCAAAATCCACTGTTTTTTTTTTAGCTGTCAGGAGCTAGGAGTGTAGAAAATTATAATTTCTCCTGATGCTGCATTGATTTCTTTGTATTCTGCTTGGGTCATATTTTTCAACCCATTCAGTTTTCTCTATTTTCTATGATGTTGCCAAAAGATTTAAATGGGAATTCAAAATGAGGATCCAGATAGTTGATCCAGTATAGGAAGACATTTGTGCGGAGTTACATATGGTGACCATTTTTTGCTATTGTTATCAACTTTGTTTCTCAAAGTTTTTATCAAACACTAATCTTTTTTTCATGATATTAACCTCAACACCAAGATGCTGAAATAAACAATTTTCAACAAGTAGGACATCGTCTCTAAACATAGTCATATTGTGTGTTTTTGGATTTTCTTAGTCTCTTCTGTAGCACAGTTCTGAAATGCCAGCCTGACCTTTATTATTCATGACTAGGATTATAAAGCTGTTCACAGAGAAATAAATAAAGCTTCAGTAACAAACACTTATGACCTTTAATGAACGCTACTCATATAACTGTCACATTCTGACAACAACATGTGTTCAACAAGTTATCCATTCATGTTCCTGTGGGATAACAAGATAAAGTCTTTTTGAGTGACGCTTTATTATCCCTGATATAAATGAACCTTCACAAGAAAAGTCCTTCCTTTCTGTCTTTGTCTCCTTCATACTCATAAACACACACTGGAGGAAAGTGACAGAGTCAGCCTGATCATTTCTTCTCCTACTGAAAGCATTCACACATTCATCACTTTCTAAATGGGAGGCAGTTAAAAGGGGGGAGCTGTTGAGACTCGACCTCTCCAAAGAGAACGCAGATATACTTGGATTTCAGAGGCCAGATCAGAAAATGGTTCTCTTCAATCAAACTCCGTGCATACATATTGTCTTGTTTACCAAGCAAGGATGAAAAGATGCTTTTAAACACTTTTTGTTTTTGTTACTCATAATTTTTACTGTTTCTACACAAGATCGTGTCAGTGCAAAGAAAATACTCATCAATCATCCATCTATCCATCCATTTATCCATGTATTCATTCATCCATCCATCCATCATCCATCCATTCATCCATGCATTCATCCATCCATCCATCCATCCATCCATTCATTGATCCATCCATCCATCAATCATCCATCTATCCATCCATTCATCCATGCATTCATTCATTCATCCATCCATCCATCCATCCATCATCCATTCATTCATCCATGCATTCATTCATCCATCCATCCATCCATCCATCAATCATCCATCTATCCATCCATTTATTCGAGCATTCATCCATGCATCCATCCATCCATCCATCCATCCATGCATTCATCCATCCATCCATCATTCATCCATTCATCCATTCATCCATGCATTAATTCATCCATCCCTTCATTCATCCATCCATCCATCAATCATCCATCTATCCATCCATTCATCCATGCATTCATTCATCCATCCATCCACCATCCATCCATTCATCCATGCATTCATTCATCCATCCCTTCATTCACCCATCCATCCATCAATCATCCATCCATTCATCCATGCATTCATTCATTCATCCATCCATCCATCCATCCATCCATCATCCATCCATTCATCCATCCCTTCATTCACCCATCCATCCATCAATCATCCATCTATCCATCCATTCATCCATGCATTCATTCATCCATCCATCCATCCATGCATTCATTCATCCATCCATCCGTCCATCAATCATCCATCTATCCATCCATGCATCCATCCATCCATCATCCATTCATTCATCCATGCATTCATTCATGCATCTATCCATCCATCCATCTATCCATCCATGCATTCATTCATTCATTCATCCATCCATCCATCCATCCATCCATCATCCATCCATTCATCCATGCATTCATCCATGCATTCATTCATTCATCCATCCATTCATCATCCATGCATTCATGCATGCATTCATCCATGCATTCATTCATCCATCCATCCATCCATCCATCCATCCATCCATCCTCCATCCATCCATCCATCCATCCATCCATCCATCCATGCATGCATTCATTTATTCATCCATCCATCCATCCATCACCCATCCATCCATCCATCTATCCATCCATTCATCCATGCATTTGTCCATCCCTTCATCCATTCATCCATCCATCCATCCATTCATGCATCCATCCATCCATGCATTCATCCGTTCATTCATTTATCCTTATATCCATCCATTCATCCATGCATCCATTTATCCATCCAACATCCATCCATCCATCCAAATGAGAATGTGAAACTATCTATTATTCTCTCTTTGTCACATGACATTTTACTATTTCATGAAACATCAGAACAAATCTTTCTGCTGACACCTGAGGCTCCTGAGTGAAACTCATGGCTCAAGCAGGTCACATATTTGTCAGCTGTTCCTTTGCAGAAACTGTTGAAAGAAAAACCTCAGGACATTCCCCTGACCCCCACCTGTTGTCTCTAACTGAAACGTTTCTCCATGCAGTCTCTGCTCTGCTGCTGACTCAGCACCAGGCAGTTTCTCCTGGAGCTAAATGAAACCTGGCAGCTCAAACAGAGCAGAGTCTGGCGCACAGTGAACTCATCCTGCTTTCATCAATTCTGAGTCTGCTCAGTTATTAACAAAATCACCATAATCAGTGAGCATTAGCAGAATTCTCTCTCTTGTGCCTGGACCCATTTATTGCATCAGCATTTTAACTCTTTTTAATCATGAAAGATTATGAAAGTTAAGACAATGATGCTACAAAATAAAGATATTTTTGTTGGACAGTTAAATGGCACATCAGACTTTTGCTGTGTCACTGTGCTGCCAGATTTCAGTGAGTCAGCTATTTGTTTTAACATTGTCAGTGATCTGTCAAGTCCCAAGATCAGACTTTTTTTCAGCTTCTCCCTTTTACAGGGGTCACCACAGTGAGCAAACAAGCAGAGATTTGGCAAATGTTTTATTGTCCTTCCTGACAAAACCTGGACTCAAACCTGCAGCCTCAGGCAATAACATCACAGCACAGACTGCTGAGCCACAGCAACCCCCTAAATCTAAGGCATACATTTAAAATGAAAAGCTTTTATATGAAGAGACGTGCTGCATTCACACAGCAGGCAGGAGAGCTCTTTCCCAATGATGTTTGACTTTATTACTAAATTTATTTGCAGCTTTTGAATCAAGGTTTACAAGCTTAGTGGGACTTCTGATCTGAAGTAAATAACAACCCAAAGAAGCTTTATCTCTAACTCTAACTATTAAGATTTAATTGTTTTTAAATGCTATTATTTTGTGAACAGAGCAGTGAAGTTGTCTTTTACTGAAGTAAACTGAAAAATGAAAAATACCACAATTACAAAGTAACTGACTTGTTTTGTTTCCATACTTTACAGTGGGGCCATTCAACTGGCAGCCCATGGGCCACATCTGATCCACGGCTGACTTCTGTCAGGCCCACCAATGGTTTCTTTAAAAAATATATATTATTATTATTATCATTATTATTATTATTACTGTTAATAATTGCATTTCCCTTACCATTTTGGGGCAACACCCCCCACACTGCATGAGGCCCCTTGAGCAATTTAGCTGGATAGCCCTGCTTTAGGTCTAAATTTTATGTGTTGTTATATGAACTGATCATCAGTGTCAAAGGCATGAATAAACACTTATCCATGCATAGTACAAGTGATGTAAAGATCTACAAGCAAATGCAATGATTACAAAACGTAGATTTAATTAAAGATGGCTGCTAAAACAAAGTAACTCCTGGAGGCTGAGGACCAACACATCATTATATTTCAGTCTGAGAGAAGCAGAACAAAAACAACACTGAGACACCGTGCTGAGCTGATCCAGAACTTCATGCTTCGTAGTTTGTCCTTGAAGTTTTTCTCTTTTTTATTTTATTTTATTTTTTATTAGGGAACAGCCAGATGATGAACGGCTGAGGAAAGAAGAATGAAAAAGACATTTCATCTCAAACCTGGTCAAACTTTACAAGAATTACACAAGCCGGATGTTTTTTTTCCTTTCAAGAAGGTGAAGCACCTGCAGCTAAAACATCATGGTGGAAACCAGTTCTTCATCTCTAAATAAAACCTAAACCAGTTTTTTGGATTGTAAAGCGCTGCAAAAATCTAAGTATTTTTCCTGGTAATCCTGTAAGGTCATGGTTGGTGTGCATAGTTATGTTTCCACACAGGGATAGAGGATTATTTTAGACATAAAACATGAGGGAAAAGGAAAGAAAAGCAGGACGGGAGAGCCATGGGAGAGATTAGAGGAAACAGAATAGTGAAAATGCATCAGATGAGATTTGAAAGGGAAGCAGACAGCCAAGTAAATGGATCAGACAGAAGACCCACGGGACGTATCAATGAGGTTATCGATCTGGACTTTTTAACACACAGCTGTCTTCCTGCCACTGTCTTCCCTCCTTTTCTAGCATCATTAACGAATTCCTTTGATGTTGTCCTTTATTTGCACAAACAAGACAAATGAATAAGTGGACTCAGTCTCTTACACAGCAGAGGTGTAAAGTAACAAAGTACATTTACTTTGTTAGCTTAAGTCATTTATTTTGAGGATATGTATTTTATCAAGTAACTTGTAACTTTTAATTTTATTTTGTTACATTCAAAACTTTAAAAAATTACTTTTACTTCTTTAATTTTAAATTGAACATGTTACACACTACAAATTTATTATGATAAAAACTTGTCTTGACAGGAGCTGTTTATGCACTCTGAAAATAAAGTGTTTCATTCAACTGAAAGTTACGTCAACTGGTTTCACTAAACAGAGTTGAGCAAATGAAAAGCAAATTGCTCAACCAGTGGAACCAGTTGACATAACTTGATTAAGTAAATTCAACACATTCTTTTTTAGAGTGTGTGTAAACGTACTTTTGCTTTCTCGATTATTGTGAGCAGTTTTATGACTTTTACTTATAAACTTTTCTTATCAGTGAAATGAGTTTTTACCAAATTTATTTTCTGTTGAGGTATTTTTACTTTTACTTTGTTATTTCTGTCAAGTACTTTATACACATATGGTATCACTGTCAGGCCTCCAGTTATTTTATTGTTTATATTGACCAATCCTATGTTTTCTTATTTGTGCAAACACATGCACACAAACAACATAATCACCGATCTTCTAGTGACAAATAAAAATCCTCTCAAATCTCATTTTTTATATTCTGCCTCATCTAATTGGTCTCTTTGTTGCCACATAAAAAAAACCTCTATCAGTCCTGACCAGCCCTACTAATGCCTAATTATGATGTTCTCCATAAAAAACAAAGATTTATTAGGCTATAAGTCTGACATTAAAGCAAAGAGCCAAGACACAGAAGAAACAGTGGATAATGAGCAGAGGAAGAAGAAAATCAGAGATATTTGAAAACTCAAAGCTGACAGTTTCATTCTTGTCCATTTCATCAGCTGAGGTCCATTCAGCCGACGCTCCATTAGCCTGCTGTCATTAAGCTTACTCTGCAAGACCAAGTCTTCATAAAGATAAAGACATTTATATCAATAAATCTTGTTTGTGTTTCATCAAAAAGAAAGAGCGCATCGAGTGAGCAATCAGCCAACCATTCAGTCAAAGTATTCATCGAATCAAACAACAAAAGAAGTCATTTCAGCTCTTTAAAAGAAAAAGAAAAAAATCAGAATGTAGCATGAGCTGAAATAAACATTTTTTATGTAAAAAGAAACGCTTCCTCTTTGATGCTCTGTGACTGAGAGCACTGAGGCGATGCTACTTCAGATCAGAACTGTGTTGTCCTGCTTTGGGACCGTGGAGGTCCCAGCCTCTAAAAGAAGGTTAGCTGGTTGGAGCCTGACTACAGGCTGAAAACCTGCTGACTGCGCCGTAAAGCTGCAGCTGCTGACTCCAGACCTCTTTAACTGGGTTCTGTCCCATCTGGTCACTGAAGGAGATCAACCATGGAAGCATATTCAATAAGAAAATGCAGTCAAATTTGCATACAACTGCAAAGTCACACTACAAGACATAAATGTGACCCATCGAACCGAGGATTACGTCCTAAAGTGGTTTGTATGCAGCTATAAGCTTTAAAATGTTTGCAATAGTTGGATTCTGTCTAAATATGATGATTGAACCCCTGAAACCACTGAAAATGTGTCTTTTTGAAACTGTTTTTGAACAGTAGCAACAAAATACATGGTTTTGAGCAAAGTAGTTTGATTTTTATTTTACAATTTTCCCTGAGCACCAAAGTTTTTTTTCTTTTCAGCTGGTAAATATTATCAAACTTATATGAGGCTCCTTATTTAAAATTACATCAATCCCTCATTAGAATAACCTAAATATAGGATTCAGACCAAATATTAATGGATTATCGTGATTAACAAAACAAACCCTGGAACTGCTCATGATGATCCAGTTATCAAACTTTATCTTAAAAAGCCAGGAATCTAAAAATGTGCTTATGTCACTTTGATCAAATATAACTTACTCCTCAGTTTGTTGTGATGAGTATATCAAAAGAAAATGCTTGTAACATCACATCAACTGCTAATGATTTCATTAAAGCTGAACTTTTTGCAGGACACAGTGCAATAACTTTAATGTTAGAAGGAGCAGAGCTTTTTATTTTACAAATATAAGAAGTGGAGATAAAGTGCATCATACCTGCCATTTGATTATGTTTCCAAGTTTTTAATGCTTCTTCAATCATTGTTTTGACTTCTAGAATAAACAGTTTTACTGGTTCAAATCTTGGTTTCATATCGAGCCATAATTCTACATATTTCATTGAGCACAGAGTCTGCTTCAGTTGTCCTGGTTCCTTCTTGTCTGAGCACAAGCAATAATTTAATATTTAATTATGCAAATTGATTTGGGTATCATTTCCAAATGGAAAGCCATGCATTAGTCCAGGACTGGAAAATCAACCCACACAAATATATGTGCGAGCTAAAGAGAACGAACAGACGCAGATGAGAGTGGTTATAAAGGAGAGTGGACAGTAGTGCCTTCTGATGTGGTCGAGGTGGGCTGTTGCCCATGGCTGCATCTCCTCAGGGGTGCTCGTAGCCACGCTCCCACCCCCACCTCCACTTAAAAAAATATCTTCACAATAAGTTATTTTACCCAAGGGACAGGTGATTACAAAGAAAGTGAAAGAAAAGTTTTGATTATGTTTGAGTTGTACATTTACAGGAATCAAATTGTCCTGGTACTGGGTTGAATTTAAAACAACCGAAGTAAAAAAGAAATGCCTAATTATGTTTAGGATTTCACGCAGAAGGTGGGAAAACATATTTTCTCAAAGGTTCAAATAGTCCTTCAGCAGCTACAATGGTCAGAAACAAAATTTTTGTGGTATATTTTTCAGTAACCTGAGAACCCAAAAGGCACCGAATTCAGAGAATCAACCAGAAAACACAAAGGTATGTTTCGTTTGAACACATTTAATGTTTCTTACCTTGGCAGGTGAAGCAGTGAACGTGGAAGTGTGTGTTCTTGACACGCACCACCTCCCCCCGACAGACCTCCCTGCAGCGCTCGCACACGATGGGCGGATTTCCAGAGGCGGAGAGAGGAGAGCCGCTGTTGTTGTTTCCTCCATAGAGACCTGGCTGGAACTTCACTGAGAGGAGAGGATCAAAAACACGGCACTGATTCTCAGTTTGATGCTGCTCTTTGCTTCTTTGTCAAACTATCTGATCAAAGTTAGAAAATAATGCAGATCCACACCAGCGCAAATTTATTCTTTGTGTCTTTCATAAAATAGTTGCGGTCAGCCCAGTGGCGGAGCTAGATTTCTCTGAGTAAAGGGCCATCAAGGGGCCACTATTGAAAGATGAGCTAAGCATTTGTTCAACATCCTTTCACACAAATCCACTGTTTTTGGTAAGGTATACATTTACCTAATCACACAAGCTCAAACACAGATAATGTAATGTTTTTGTTTAAATACTGGAAGCTTGCACAATAAATTCTCCTTACCAGTTTTCCATACATTTTTACTGTACATAGATACAATTCTTTTAAACACAGCATTTGAGAAAATCCAGTCATCATTTGTCAGTTGAAAGACATTTTCTGCAGGATTGTTCAAATTTTCTTAAAAACAGAACATTTTATAAACTTTATTCATGCTGGAATTTTATTTGACTCATTAGCGCCACTAGTGTTTGGATATGGAACTGCAGCCACCATCGTAGCTCCCAGGTAATGGACAGTTGAGATTGAAGGATTTCTCAAACATACATTAATGAGTAAAAGCAACACTCTGGGTATGTGTTGATGAAGGAATGGCATATAACATGATATAAAGCTAAAGAAAATATATTTTACATGATATACCCCTTTAAATAAATTTTACATAAATCATAAATTAAACTGTAATGATTTTAAACTACCACAACAGATTATCTCTTTTGAACCACAAAATAATTAATTAATTAAAATAAACTTAAAAATATATATCTAACACTAGATAGATCTACAAAACTGGAAACTGGAAAACACCTCACTTCACTTTTAATTTTTATTTAGATTTCTTGTGTTCTGTTTTTTCTTTTCTCCTTCTAAAACTCTGCGATCTGAGTTCCTTCAAGTATCACTACACCTTTAATTATTAAAAGTGCTGCTGAGATTGTGAGAACTGCCTCCTTCATGACTGCATTGGGATCCTCACCATCTATAAAATATGTCAGAAAAAAAGGGGGTGGGGGTGAAAAATTTTACTGTAAAATAAAGCAATAGTATTTCTTAAGCTGTCTTTATCACGTTCTGTTCTGTGTCTGCCAGGTGACAAAGATGCAATCAGCTTTCATTCAGAATCAGTTGTGTTCAGTGTGCAACAGTCTGAGGCACAAATCCACTGGATTCTGCTCAGTTCAATCACATTTCAGATACTGCATCCCAAAATATTACACAATCGCAGTAAACACACCTAGCTGGCAGGTTAAGCTGATGGCAGCAGGAATGGAGCATGTCGAGGGAGAGCTGTGGATATGTTCATGCTTACAGGAGGAAGAATAAAGTAGGACAAAAAAAAATGGTTGAATCCTTGGAGTGTGGGACTCTGTGGGTGTGTACGACCGAGGCTGGCGTTGGTTTTATAGCCAGATGGCAGCACAAGGGTTGGAACAGGAGACAGAGAAAGATCTGAGCCACCTGTGAACATGGCTGCAAGAAGAAATGTGTTATTTTTGTGTGTCTTTTGTTATTATTAGTAGCTTTAAATGCTGTTCTAGTTTCTGGAAGGAACAAATGAGAGAACATGTGCTTCGTACAGCAAGTGATTCAGTGTTTGGTGCATTTGGGCATCGGTTCTGATTTAACCTTAATGGTCAAGCTGTCTTTACGTGACGTTATCTAACACTGAATTAGAAAAAAAAAGCTAAAAAAATATTTAACACTTAATTGCTTATCTGTAAAGACAGAAACCTGTGTAGGATTTAAACAGTTTGCCACTTTTTGGAGTCCAATTGTGCATCAGATGTCCCACATTTTGTCTTTTTGTTGCCCTTATTAGGATTTTTTTTGTAGTTCTGCTTTTGACTCACTTTTAAAATGCTATCAATAGATATTTTGGGATATACAAGTAATCTATCATGAAATCCTTGTTTTTACTAAAGAAAAATGTAATTTTCTGCAACTTCCTCAGCAGCCCCTCTTAAAACATCTTCAATGTCAAAGACGCCATTTGTTCTGCACTCTTTGACAGCCCCCCACCCTGACCTCTGACCTCAGGTCCTAACAGCAGAACATTTAAGGTTAAATTTACTCTTTGCTTTACTTACAACGTTGTAACTACAGTATCAGAGCCTTTATGGTTAAATATCTCTGTTAGGTGGGAGCTGATTTAAGTCTAATAAAAGCACCAAATCAACTTTGATATTTCTTATTACATTTTAGGTTTTGGTTGTGTCACATGAATAAAAAAATAGTTTCTTGAGCTTTTTCCTTTTCTCATATGTCCAAATGACATGAGCTGATACGACTAAACTGATTTCCTATCAATGAAAGGAAGAAATAAACAGTTAAATCCAGTGACTTCTCCAGTGAAATCTTTATCAGTTCTCCTTCACTGCTCTGTTAGTGGAGATGGCAACTCATTACGTCCAAACAAAATGAAGCAGGAATGCTGTTATTAAGTGATAAACCTTTAGTGAGGGTCTCTTCTCACTCCCTCCAAGTTGGACTTACCGTTAGTTGATCCACTCATGATGATGAGGAGGAGAACCCCAGCAGCTTGAAGAACTACAGAGTCACCTTTAGTGGTTCCATTTCAGCTCACAGCAGCAGGACAAAGGCTCTAAATATCAGAACATCTTCAACTCTCCTGCTTCCAGTCCGAGTTCAACTCTCCCTCCTCCTCTTCCTCCTCTTCCTCCTGGTTCAATCCGGAGAGGGATTTCCCTGCTCCTCCCTGGCAGGAGGCTCACTGTCAGGCACCTCTCCACCCTGCGTAAAAGATTTAAACGCTCCTCATCATGCCTTCAGATGCTGCACCTCCCAGCAGAGAGAAGAAAAAAACAAGCACACCCAAGCAGCATTTTTTCGGCTCATTCCACTCCTGATCTCCTGCGAGTCTGAGCGCGCGCTCCTATATGTCCATGGGGTGGACGGATGCTGCTGGATGGAGACTTACTGAGGGGCTTTACAGACTCTGGAGCTGTCAGAAAGAGCGTCTCCCTCCCTCCACACACACGGGGCCTTAGCTCCACGCTGTGTCTGATCATGGAACTGCGACATTGGCTTGATTAAGAACAGTGAACATCAGGGGCGTCACTAGGTTTTAAGGGTAAGGGGGGCTTAGCCCCCAGGAGATGCACAGGATGTGAGCAAACGCAGT
>JARVJO010000082.1:8722356-8762424 GCA_031762555.1 Cynodonichthys magdalenae
CTGCCTGTTTGTGCTTTTTTGACCTCCTGAGATATACCTGAGTTTTTTGAGCTGCCTCGCCAGCATTTTGTTTTTTTGCCTTAATAAATCTTATTTTTTGAACTTTGGATTTTTGCCTGCGCCCTGGGTCTGTTCCTGCCGAACGTGACAGTTACATTACTTTTTAAAAGTAATCGAAAAAGTTACACTACAATTACATTTTAAACAAGGTAACTTGTAACTGTAACGAATTACATTTTTAAAGTAACTTACCCAACACTGTCCGTGGTTAATATTAGGGATCAGGATTATTGGTTAATTTTAGGTTGCGAGGTCAGGGATAGGATGTCTAGGGCTAATATAAGTTAAATTTAGGGTTTGGGATGGTTAGTTGTCGTGCATTTTCTATATTTTTCAAAAATATAACAACGGGCTCCTCCTCCTTGTTCTCATCTCGTCAATAACCGATGCGAGGGAACCTTGGACAAGCGTCTATATGTGACGAGTTGGAAGTGAGAATGGGCTGATACATTTGCAACCAATTCACTTTTGGAATCAACCCAAAAGTTATCAAAATCAGTCATTTTTACAGACATTGAGCTAAAATTGGAGTGGTAGTAGCTGAGAGTCATTCCCAACCCACTCTGAGCACTCACGTCTCAGATAGTGCATAACATCATTTACAAGTTTTGAACAAAATGGTTACAACTAAATGTTAAACAGTGAAAAACATTGTTATGTGTCGTTTTATACAGTATATGTAAAATATTTAGCTTAAAACAAAGAGCTTTTGACAAGGAAAAGTTAATTTTGATAAAAGTGTCGATCTAATATTAACTAAATCAATCCATTGTGTGATCTGAGGACTTCATGTTCTCTCAGTTCTCAGTCTCAGCAAAATTTCAAATAAAAAATGAACATTTTGTTGAGGGAACAACTGTTTATGGAAAAAGGCATAATGGGCTTTTTATTTTTGAAGAAATTAGTCATTTTTATCAATATGATTTACAGTTTTTCTCAGTTGCTAAAACACTAAACCCTGTTGTCTGAACCAAATGCTCAGTTCCCTGAACCCATTTATTAAAATGGCCACCCTTTTTTCAGAACACTAAGCATGTTTCACCCAGTTGGACACAACATGCAGACCTGTTTTCACCCACTAAAACACATTTTGCTCTTTGGGTTCCACAATGATTAGCATATGTAGCAAAAGTGAGACATAAATAAAGCACTGCTGTCTGAACTGAAACACAGCAACTCAAAATAGATCACACGTGTCTAATGATGTGAACAAACCAATACAAGGCAGAACAAGGAGCCCTGGTCATCCAAGAAACAATCATAGAGGCAAATACTCTAAATATTCTGTAAAGAAGTGGATGCACTTTTGTTGGTGTAATGGATTTGTACACTTAGATAAAAACAAACAGTACATGTACAGTATATACACTATTTATTTATAGGCTATACATTCATGCAACATATAGACTGGAGGTCCCACAGTCAAAATGAGAGTCGCCACCTAAGATATGTGGGACATCCTGATTGACAAATATTACACAAAACAGCAACTTTTCAGTTAGTTTAAAAATATTAAACCGCCACAGAATCAGTAAAGTAAGTTAATTCAGTTTGTTTTGTTTGATACGAGGCAGCAGACGTCTGTCCCACAATAAACACATCACTCCACTTCAGCCCAGCTGATCCTCTTTTGGATCCGCGCCGCTGCTTCATTTATGAACGCGTTTATGTGAGCGGGCCCTGCCCGCCTTCACCTGTGGTCTAATGAATGACCCGGGGGGGATTAAAGCCAGACAGGTCTGTGCGGCGATAACGCAGATTTGACTTATGAAAGAGGCTTTTGTCTAGAAGAGTTCAGTTGTAAGAACAGCTAAGATCCTGAACAGAACCCTGAAACGTCAGACCTCTGGTAGAGGACCTGAGTTTGAAATGAAGTGGAAGAGTAAGATGAGATACAAGTTTTCTATAAATCAAAGATATAATGGTTTTTTTTTTGCTACAAGTGCTAAACAGGTGTTTTGTTTAGGAATGGTCTTTTCCTTTGTGGACAATAAAGACTATTTTAAAAGGTTCCTGATCTGTTTATTGTGTTTTCTTTTTTTCCCTGTTGTATGTAGACTGCTCTGTAGTGCTTGTTCTTTTGATTTCTTCAAGGTCTGATTTGACAACATTGGTTTTGAGCACAGTTTGAACTATTTTAAGGCTGTTGTTTGGTTTTGCAGGAAAAGTCAGAGGTTCTGTGAAAGTAGTTTAAAAATTGGATTTTGTGTTTACAGTTTAGAAAATGGATGAATGGTTTCAAGAAATGTGTTTTATCACCTGAGAAAAATTGTAATACGAGGGAAAAAGAGTTCTGCAATCCTGGACATGTACAAGGCTATCCCAGAAAGATAAAACACAGAGTATGTTTCCACCAATCACTTCAGAGAGATTGGCAAGTCATCCAAATGGGATTTCCAAATGTTAAAAATGAAGACTGATGAAAGTTGAACAACTCTGTATAAAAGTTAGATGAGGGGATCAGACAGAGAGTGTGATGAGAGGAAAAGGCAGACAGGGAGTTGTGAACAGGAAGGAAAAGGAAGGTGGAAAAGAGAAAGTGATGAGAAAGACAGCAGACAGAGTGACATGATAGGAGTGAAAATAAGAGAAGTGTAGTGATGGAAAAACAAAGAGGACAGCCGCAGCGACAAGGCAAAGATTGAAGGGAAAACAGGAAAGAAAAGTGCTTAGTGAGTTTGAAGCTCTCACATTCCTGAAGTCTTTTCATTTCCCGTCTTCATACCTGTCAGAGCACACCCGAGTCACCCACTTCTAGCCACTGCACCACAGAGAGCCGAGCCTGGAACTGTACGTAAAACTTTTACTGTACATTAAAAGATTATTGGAAAACTTTTTTTTTTCTATGATATGCATTCTGTGTTAGTGGCCCACATTTCTGACATTTTCAGTCTTCAATCTATCAGCACAGCAAGGCAGACATGATGCTGTTAAAACACCAACTAGGAGTTGTTTTTTCACAGTGAGTGGTGGATGGAGAGAGGACTCAAACACAGGAAACTGGAGCAGGCAGGTGGAGGCAGAGATGTGATGAAAAACGCTGTTAATGTAGATGGTTCAAAAATGTGAAACGGAAATGACTTGTAAATATTTTTTAAAAATCTGTCAAACTGGAGATGCAAACCTAAAAAGGGAGAAAAGATCAAGCAACACAAAGATCTGACAAACGACAACTGAAAACCTGGGACTGAACAATCTGAGGGAAAGCTAAAGGGAGGGTACACAAAATCAACTATTTAAAGCTTTATATTTATGATGTCATTCCCTCATCAAAAACATACCGGGCGTTGCTTTGACTCATTCATGCATGTTTGAGAAACTCTTGAATCTCTCTGGTAGCTCCATGTGGAGCTGCCTAAACGCTTGCTGTTACAAAGCTCCGCTTATTTGCATAAAGCTCCTCCCTGAAGCTGAGCTCCTGCCCCACAAAGCACCCTTCCCCTGAGGCATTGTTGTGAATACGTGCTGAAGTGGGAGTGTTGGAAATGGTAGTAGGATTTTAAAAAGACAGAGGCTAATTTCAATGTGTTTAGACAGGCTACGGTGCAGTCAAATATATGGTAACGCTTTTCATAACAACTGAAGGTAACATAGGCACTTGATAGTGGTATAGAATTGAACTTTGTGCCTGGAAATGACATAATACCCTCACTAACAACAGGCAGGTGTGATGATTTGACTATGACACCAGCTGTGCAGAAAAGGAGGATTAAACCAACTAAAACAAAGTTAACAGACTAAAGAAACACCAAAATTCATGATTCAAAACCGTACAAACAACCAAAATTAGAACAGAAATAAAATGTAGAGCACAACAGTAGCCTTCTTAATAAATGCTCCCAACCATCCTGATTCAAAGAAAAAGAACTAAATCAGGTGGATTGTGTGATAAGAGGGAGGGACTTCACAGAACAAATACCATGGAGTAATGAACCACACAGTTTAGAGAGTTGACCTGGGGGCCATGCAGGCTGCAGCAAAGAAAAGACTTCTCTGTTAGTCAACGAGTAATGAAGAAATTAAGGAATTAATCGAAGGGTGAACAGAAAGCAGACGGGAACAGCTGAGCAGCAACATCTCCAGGGGCCACAGGGCACAGATGGGTTCAGAAATGCAGGAACCCTCCAGAAGGCAGATGGGAATGGCAACAGGAATTTCTTCATGACTAGTGAGAAAGAATCCCATCAACAACTTCAGCTGGGGCTTCTAGGTCCCGAAGGAGCCATTTGGGGAAACCTATAGACAAATACTGCAATAATCAGGGTCTCTGCAGACCTGGAACAGGAATAGGACTTCAGCGAGTGGTGTCTGCAGACTCAAGGAAAGGAAACTGACTAAGATAAAAAGCTGTCTGCAGACCACAAGACAGGAACAGGACATGGAGGGGTATCCTCCTGGACCCCCCCCCCAACCCCCTTCTCAAAATCTCTGGTGGTAAAGGCCTTGCATTTACAAAATCTAAACCTGAACATGTTAATCATTAAACTGAATGCTGAAGCTGCAGCAGCTCCTGTGACACTTACAAGTCCAACTCTAAATGTCGGAACGTTGTGTAAAATGTGAATAAAAAACAGAATTTGTAAACGTCATAAAACCTGATTTTAGAGAAAAATAAATGTTATATTTTATTTTATGGCAGCAACAAGTTTCAATAACATAGCGAGAGGGACATGTTTACCACTGTGAATCGCTTGCTCTTCTTTTAACACCAGTCTGTAAACATCTAGGAACTGAAGAGAGCAGCTGTTGGAGATCTTAGAAAAGAATGTGGTCCCAGACTGGCCAGTCCTGGGTCGTTTTCACTGGATTTTCTTTGCAAAATAAAGCATTTCTTGTTCTAAAACCTGTGTATACTTTCCTGCTTTGATGGTGCTATTCCAGATGTTTATGCTGCTCATGCCATATGCACTAATGCACCCATATACCATCAGAGAGGCAGGTGTTAAAACTGTAGGCTGAAATTGTGCCAGATGGTCCCTCTCCTGAAGGACACAGTGTTTGGGGTTTCTAAACAGAATTTCAAATTTCGACTCTTCTGACCACTGAACTTTTTTATACCAACGACTTTAACCAACTTTTGCTGGTTGTCTCAACTTTTTAAAAAATGTGTAGTTGCCAAAACATTAAAAAAATACCTTATTTTATAAAAACAGTACAGTTTTTAAGTTTTCAGTTTTATGTAGGGTTCCATTATGAATAAAATATGGGTTGAGATTTGCATAGCATTCTGCTTTTATTTACATTTCCCACCAGGTCCCAACTTTTTGAGGGGATTTGGTTGTACTTTTGCATCTGAGCCCAGCCTCTACAGACTGTGCTTCTACCTCTACTGCACCTGCAACCAAAGCTGTAAAGCAACAGATGTCAAGTCACTTTAGTGGGGTAAGAGGTTAATGTTCTGGAAAAAAGCCCATACAGCCATTGTCAACTCTTGGCATAGGAAAAACAAGATATTAGCCACACACTTGTTGCTTTAGGATGTGGCAGCAGGAAACACTGCAGCTCTGAATGCACATTATGGACAGGACATGTCGTACGGCGAGGGCGGCGGTACTTTCTGTTGCGCTCAAATCCCCCGCTGGGGTTGGGAATATGTTTTCTTGAAAACAGTATTCAAAGCAGTATTTCTGGATTATTGATCATTTTGTTGGAGGTATTTTCTACTGATGCAAGATAAATGCTATTTAGCAGGTGATGTATTTCATCTATACATAACAGATTTATACTGACACATATTGAAGTCATGTTAAAATTAGCGCATTTTATTTCATAATCAGAAATTGGCTGTATATTTTACTGAATTATGATGATATATTTAGATACCTACAAGTTTAAATCCTTTTAAACTTCAACCAAATATGACTTTATTGTGATGACTGTAAACACAATACTTCAGGTGAACAAGGAAGCAGTGATTAAACAGATAAGTTTACCTCTGGAATATCAGGTGTGTCAGGATAAGGTGGAGTATACACACAGATGTAGAAAAAGGCAAAAGTCAAGGACAGGAAAAGGCACCAACAGGAATGTGTCAGACGAGGATATACGCAATGCCTTCTTTCTATTTTTTTTCCCCCAGTCCGGTGTGAACAAGTCATGTAACAATAGACACACAACCAGCAGATGTAGACCCACATTCTCTAAGGTACCACCTTGGGTTCCCTCTACATTTGTGAAACTTTTCAGATGAATCCTCTGCAGACTAATCAGGTCGGCGGCAGCTTTGGTGTGCACAAGCAGACTCCATGTCCCCGAGCAAACAATGCAAACCACAGATCAGCTGGTAGATCAAGCTATGAATCATGCAGTTCAAATAGTCAAACACAACGCCAGTTATCAGTCCTTTTCCTCATCTGCTCGGCAAACATGCCCCAAAAAGACGTCATACAGGGGAAGACTTGATTCCAAAAGGGAGGGAAAGATGTTGAAGTTGCTGCAGTTCGGAGGGTTTTCCTGTTTCTTTGGAGCAGCTTGGAGCACAAAGCATGACTGAGCTGGTATTGACACACAAATCATGTGACGGATGGTAACGTATTTCTAGTGAACATGTAGCCCCTTTTTCTCAACTACCACTTTTTTTTTGTTGACTAATTTTGTGGAAAAGTATTTTGAAAAATGAATTGATGCATTGTTTCTGTTGGGTTGTTTATTTGCTGCTGAACCACTGGCATCCTGCTCTCATTTCTAAAGAGTGACTGCACGACACTTTGTGTGCGTGTGTGTGCGTGTGCGTGTCTGTGTGTGTGGGAAGAAACTGAGGTTGTCATTGACATTACCCAAAGAGAACACTATGTTCACAGAGGAAACTGTCAGATGGTTTCACCTGTGCCTAAATGGTACATTTTGTGGTTTTGGGCTCTTCTGAATGTTCTAGCTGAATCTTATGTCAGTGTGATCTAAATAAAACATGTATTTACCCAGCAGACGTGAAATAATTCTTGAACTACATTATTTTTACAGTTTGCAGTTTTATAACAAACTTTTTTTTTTACAAAAGTCGATTCTTGTCACTACTCTGCACAAAACCTCCTAACGTTATTTGGAAAAAAAATGCATATATTCAGTACCAAAATGCAAAGTTTTTATTTATTTGTTTTGCAATGATATATGTTCTTTGCCCGTTTCATTTAAATTTAAACCATTCACCTTTTAATTCTGCTTCAGTTTTTTTCTGCTGGAAACCATTTTTGCAGACACATTTTAAATCTTTGTCCTGTTGAAAGGATGGTTTTATTTTTTTTCTTCAAGACTTTTTTTCAGAAAACTGCCTGATGTTTTCTGCTAATCTCAAAGGACCACTCACCCCATGGATCATCCAAGGTCTAAAGATCAGCAGCAGGGTCACGCATGCAACAGCTACTGTCAGCCAATAAATCAGAGCTGAAACTTAATAACAATGCTCCAGTGATGCATGAGAAACAAAAACCAACTAACTAAAATGTGATAAACTGATTTGTAGACTTAATGAATCAAATCAATTTATTTATCCCAGCAGAGGATTTTATTGTTTAACCGTCTGCACAGTTCAAAGTCTGAGCAGCAGAGATCAAATTCTGCTTGTCTGCACCTCAGAAGCATGAACTCTCTGTGTGTGGCTTCAAGCACTGAAACTTGTTCTTCAGAGGATGCTTTCTGTCCCCTGTAATATAAGACGTTTTATGGGTGTGTAAGAAGACAACGCTGTGATCAAAGCAGATTTCTCCCCGAGTCCAGAAGAATGGTGGCCCCTGGCTCCAGGAAGTTCAGGCCAACCAGAGAGAAGAGGGGAGTTTCTGACCGTTTTATTGAAAGGTCAAAGGTGCAACGCCACCAATACTCTGTCACGGTAGAAGGAACTGGCTTGAGGAAATTTGCAACCTTTTTTTGTCCTCCAGTAAATTGAGTTAAAAAAGAAAAAGAAAAGAAAGCATTGATTTTAAAAAAGCATGGATTTATTGAGCACCTTTGTTCCACTTTGAGGCTTGATCTCAAAAATTCAGTGAAAGACACTATAAAAATAACAATGATTATTTACAATAAATTGGATCACAATTACCTGAATGTTAATTTTGTTGCCAATAAAAAAGGAGATTTTAAACAAAACATGGTTTTCAGTTCATTTTTCTCCAAATTCATGAACACGACCAACATCACGTACACTCGGCTCAATTTCACTGGTGGGTGTCTCTTAAAAATAAAACAAGCATCAATATATCTCTTTATTTGTTTTAAATCACATTTTTGTGTGTCTGAAGTCAAAATAAAAGCAGTCCGTTTGGTTGAGACCTGCTGACTGATAATCATCTCATTGTGTGAGGCTTTCAGAAATACAGGGTAAAACCTGTCGCTGCTCGTAAACACAAATAAACTGTTTTTTTTTCTTCTTTTATCGCTGCTCTACTTTACCAAGTTGCACAACTTTTACTGTATCTCAAATGCGGACAGTTAAAATTCATCTATTCTCATGTCTAACAGCAACGTAAGTTATTTTTAAACTTAAAACTCAAGTTGAAATGTTTAATTTTCTTTTGGCTTTTCCTGTTTAGTCAGATGGTTTAGGTTTTTTTAACTTACAAATAGTTAAAAAAAATTATGAAAGCCATATTTCACATATTTTGCAGTAGGGTTTTATGGAAAAGTTCTGAACATTCAACACATTACATGTTGGAGTTAAATTCTTATCTGAGTGACGAGCCAAACACTAGTATAAGTAGAGACCAAAGCAGACTAGATTTATCTTAAAAAACACTAATTTTAAAAATTTCACAGCACTTCATGTAAACTATTTGTTAAACTACTTTCATATTACAATATTTCTGCAGGAAGTGCCACTGTTGTACAGGAAGTGTTATGTGCTGGCACTGCTACAATTAACAACAGAAAGTTGTCTACAGAACTGTGTTTGCATGAACTGCTGTGAAATGTTAAAACTGGTGTTTTATTCAGAATTAAACCTTATTTCCTCAAACTGAGGTTATTCAAAATGCTATCTACAACAAGTAAGATATTGTTTCCAACCTTTGTTGCAGAACCACAATTAAAAAAATCTGAATTATTGCTTTAAGTTATTTTACCTGAAATAAAAGTTATTATATAAACAAAACATCAATGCTAACCTGTTTCTACTTGTTTGAACCCATTGATTTGCAAAGTGAAATCAATTTAGATTCAGCTTTTATTGTAGTAAACAGGTTTCACATCTTTGAGTGGGTATGAAGTGATGGGGTGTTGAAGTTATGTGTCTGATTTAGAAGTCCTCAGCTGCTGAAGTAAAAGTTCAGCAACCAAAACCAGAAGTTTGTGGTTTGATTTTGCTGCAGCCACATGTGACCAAAGATGGCAGCTGTTGAAAACAAGATTAAAAAAAGACAACTAACTGTTCATCTCAAAAGCCCAGAAAGTACTGTTGTCCAGCTGTGAGCATGAGCTGTATAGACTAAAAGCTGCTCCTCACCTTCTGATAGGTTCCCCTCTGCTGTGATGTCATCAAGGCTTGGTTATATTAATCCTGACAGGCTCAGCTGCTTCAAAGTGTGACTGAGGGCTGAAAGACGATGTTCGCACATGAGTGAAAAACAAAGAGGAAGAACAAGACAAGAGTGCACGAGCAACACACAAAATTAAAATTGATACCTCAGCAGGAAGTGAAGAAAAGGCTGCTGACAGGGACTTCTCAAATATGTTGTGGATTTAAAAGCAATGGGAAAATAAAATCACTGGAGTGGGGAAGAGCGCAAAGCCTGGAGGTAAGCAAACAAACACTGCAAGTCTGATTTACATATATATGCTTCACACACACACACACACACACACTCACACACACACATACACACACACACACACACACATATACAAGCTGTACTCCCATGGGTGCATTTACTTTCACCTAAAAATACTTAATTAGGTATCAGAAGGGTTAAAGCAGAGAAAATACATCCTCATAAGTTCAACAGTTTCTCATAGGTTTTACTGTGGTTAATGTGTGTTATTATCTCTATAGCCACAACATGACTTTCCTGTCAGCAAATGTGTGAGAAAAATGACAAAACTAAAAAATCTGAAGGGGTTCTATATTTAAACAAATTAAAATATCTAATATTCCTTCAGATTGTTTTTACAGCAGCTTAGTTCTTATGACAGGTAAATGAAAAAGAAACAGTCCTGACTAAAACTGATTGAGTCATACTTTTCCAGTTAATCTAAACTTACTTTTTATCTCCGTCATGCATGGTTTACGTTATCTGGACAGCAAAATGTTTTGTGCCAAAAACTTGCTATTAGAGCCTCTGTACGTTTTACACTGTGTGTCCGCTGACATTTGTTTATCCCCCCTGAGCCCTGGGTGTTTCAGAAGCTTGTGTAATCAGGACAAACTTGTGGTCGTGTGCTCGACTTGTGTGCAACTTTTTGATCTAACTGAGCGACACCTGCCTGATTATTCACATTTTTACGTGTCTTTTGAGTTTGATTATGAGCATCAGAGCTGGTTTAACTTGTTTATGTGTGTGTGTGTGTGTGTGTGTGTGTGTGTGTGTGTGTGTGTGACAGTTTCAGTTAGGGAGATAATCAAAGTCTGTGCTGCAATTTGTATGACTGCAAGAAACTGACAAATTGTTATTGATCTGATTGGTGGGGGCAGTGAACAGTTGCAGATAGCGTTTTCAGGTTAAACAGAGAGTGTCAATGCAGAGAAGTGGATAAACGCTTTTACTGTTTTAAATTCAGTCCAACGTTGAGTGTGGGCCACGACCATCTATCTGGGTCAGCCTCTGCAGTGCTTCATTCATTACAGCTGAAACGGCCACTTGAGCGTTGGTAATAAAAGATTGATTTCCAAAACGAGTCCGCAGCAACCTTTCCAGCATCATATTTCAGAAACAGAATATTCTTTAAATGTTCATGAGAGCGATTTTTTTCAAATGATGACAGATTCTCACACAAACCTGCGAGTCACAAACTGACAAACATTGATGTCCATCACAAATGTTTCAGGTATTTGACAGCTGTTGTAACTTCACCAGGCCGCAGGGTTTACTTTGGAAACCAGCTTGTTTAGCCTTCAGAGACGATTTTCATAAAACAACAAATTTGAAACAGTCCACCCTAACATTAAGGAAGGCAAACAAAAAAAACGCAACCCAAAATTCAAACCGCTGCTCCCTGAGCTGCAGGAAAGGTGGGTAAACATTCGTGAATCAATGCTTCTCTTTACAGATGCCATCAAATTAAAGCGCTTCCATTTTGTTGGAATTAAACCAATTTGCAATTTAAGTCAAGTTGTGTGAGCACACACAAGTTCCAAATACCAAACAGGTTCTACTTGTACATTTAAAAACACAGCACATAGAAACACTACGCAAATGTGATCGAAGATGGCAGCTGCTGAAGACAAGCTTACTTTACAGCCCTTGACACGGGCACGTCTCTAAAGCATCCTTATAGCAGTGCTTCTTCTGAATCTTCACTGACAACAGGAAAAAAACATCCTCTCCCAGTGTTTACCACTGGTCAGAACATGGAACATCATGTGTCTGCTGTCAGTTAGGCAGCTCCTGAGAAACATCCTATATGCTCAGCCGACTGGTCCTGGATAAATAAAGGTGTGTTGTTATACAGATGTGTGATGGAGAATAAATAAATGCACATTAAATCAAACGGTTATGGCGCGGTAAAGGTCACAGTGCGCCGCTACTTGCAAACATCCGTATGCAATATTTTTCTTACTGCGGCTCCAAAGAGCAGCCGAAACAACAGCAATAAGGGCACATTTTATTACTTTTTATCTAATGGTGCTCACTGCAAAGTCATGAATATCATTATTTTATTTTTTTCAGTACAAAATTCAATCAAATTTGTGAACAGCTGTCAACTAATATATGCTTTTGCGTACCTACGGAAACAGACAAAATGACTGAAAAAAGATCGACAAAATCCATGGAAGAAACATTTGGGATCAGGAAGTCCATCCATTTTTAAACATTGGTGCATATTTACCTCAGATTTGTTGAGTAAAGTTTTCAGATCGTTTCGATCTAGAAAATGACGTTTTTAAAAAAGCTGCATGTTTAGCTGTGTGTTCCTCCTCTCTTGGTCCCCTATATTTGTTCGGCCGCCTTACTCCTCCTCTCTCTTTTCTTTCACATTTAGCAGCAGAGTCACTCTTATGTTTCCATCTAAATGTCTTCTCCAACATTCTACACTGATTCCACCATATTTGCTGACCTACACAGATGGCAGCCAGCGTATTGTAGCTTCCACTTATTTTTGGCAAATTCATTCAAATGCTTTGTTTAAAGTTTAGTTGCATATCCAAAAACTATTAGCCTAAATGTTTTCAGCTTCAGCTTCAGGATGATCTTTCTTGTGTTTGGTTTCATACCTTGCGATGAGTCCCTTTAAGCTGCCTATTCTTGGTCTGTACCTACTTTTCCGCATTACCCTTTTGCAGCCAGCATTGCATAACAAATATTCTCCTGTGTCTATTGACTTTCACAAGCCCTACCTTCTCCAGCTTCAGCCTGTGTGTTTGTTCTATACTTGGGTCAGAGTGTCAAAGCAAAGGGGCTCTGATCTGTGAAACATGTTAGAAAACTGGTTTGGAGTCTGGGAGGTCTGACAGTTTGAAACAGAATATATATTTTCTGGATTCTTCCACATTATTTTCTGTCAGTTTTTTGTCACAAGAAGCTAAAAATGAAGAAATACTGTAGATAAGATGTGAAAAACATATTTTTACATGACATTCCATCAGAGATAAATGCTGTCAGTGGACGTGTGTTAGATTAAAGCTCATAGATTTATTGCTTTTTTCTGTGTAAGATCACATATGTTTAGTTTATAAGATAAAAGCTCCCAACCACTAAATATATATATACCTAGTTTTAGTGGGCTGTAGACACGATCATTTGTGCGCAGATGTGAGCAGAAACTTAATATGAAGGGTGAGCATTGCCTTCAGGCACACTTGTTGAAGGAGCCGCCCTTCTTGACTTACCACCAAAACCAACTTCCTTTTATATGTTTCCATCACTCTGCACTTTAATTGTCTTACCTATTTGTGAAAAAGTATATCAAATGGTCAAGCAAACCTGTGAAGTAAGTATAACATTTTATCTTACAATAATAATTTCTTCAAAATAAAAAAAATAATAACATTTACGATTTAATGTTTCTCACTTCAGACTTGATCAAGTCGTTTTTAGTCTATAAGTTTGACAGCATTTCAGATAAAGTTGTTCTAAAATTAGTACTAATTAGATTTATACAACTTTATTTTTACTTAAAAAAACATTGCAAATATTTTGACTACCCACATTTCAGATTTAAAGCAAAAAAAACGTGCATTTTTGGAGTTTGCATTCTTTGAAGGAATGTGATTCACCCACCACCTTGTGTGCCAAAGTTTTAAACAAAGATCATGACTGCTTGGGATTATCTTAGTGCCTGGGAGAATGTGATGTGATGACTCTCAGATAAGAGCATACCAAACCTAAACCCACCATCTGTAAATTTTACTGAGTTATAGCTATTTTTTTGTTTTGTTTTGTTTTTGCTGATGTTGATTATCTGCAGCAGCTATTTTGAACTAGAGGCTGTGTCAACTTGTGCTGACTGTTGAAAATTTTGTTCTGCATAAATTACTCCGTTTATAAATCAATTCGACTTGTTATAATTACATTATGTGTCTAAAAGAGGCTTCCAGTACTTTTTAATTCCATCTTTAGTATCGCAGAAACTTTTCTTAAGATGGCATAAGTTGTCTAAAGAGTCAATAATCTCTAGATGCACATCCAAGGGGGTAACTTCAGGTCTATCATTGGGGTGGGGGTATGCTCTCTGCCCGACCATTTATTTATTGAATCATTCAGGATTTTTTTGAGGATTAAAATACATTGTAAAGCTTTTATTGTGATTTACCTGACTTTCCTGTTTCCTTTGTATTTACTCTGCACTGTTTCTGTTCCACGTCAGTTCAACAATTAGGACCCCCCCCCCCCTTCCCCCATTTTTCCAACTGTAACAAATATTTTACATTTTTACATTGTAAATTTTAAAATCAGATCAAAGTTACCTAAAGACATCAAGAGAGTTACAGCTGTGTACTTAAACAGTTAATTTCTATTGTGTATTTTTTTGGATGGGTTGTACTGACTGAATCAAGTTATTGTGGGGGTCATAACCCCCTTAACCCCCTCGCAAATTACACCTATGTGCACACCCTTTGATTACTTTCTGAAAGTTTAAAAAAAATCCATTTAATAGATATTTTACTAACAAGAATGCAGGGTTCACTCCAAAAAACAATACTAAAGTTTTTAACAAAGAGCCTGTGTGACCTTTACTGTTGAGTTGGCTGCATTGAAGTCATTCTGTGTTGGGTGGACTCTACATGCAATGACTATTTTCTGAGTTTCCTAAAAATCTGTCCAGTGATTCAAACAAACACCTCACACACACACTAACACATACAGACACATGGTGGCAGGTGATTGTTAAAGGCTGCTGAATTTAATGTTTAATGTTCTTTACTCCCCTCTCCTTTCTGGGTCATGGGGAACTGGTGGTTCTAACAGTCACTGTGCAAGTGGCGACGTACACCCTGGACAGGTCCGAACGCCATCACAGGGTCACAAGGAGACTAAAAGCTATTCACACTCCCACCTACAGACAATAGGGTTACCAGTCAACCTAACATGCATGTTTTTGGTCTGTGGGAGGAAACTGGGGTACCCTTAGGAAACCCACACATGCAAACTCCACCCAGAGAAGCCCCAGGCCAGGAAGTGATCCTGAGACTTCCTTGCTGAGAGCTTTTGGCAGCAGCTCTAACTGCTGCCCTTATTGCAAACATGATGCAAGTATCAAACCTGGTTTCATCATAGTGCAGATTTTTAAAATTAGATTTTATTCTCAATACAGGAGGACAAAGACAAATCAAACTTATCTTAATAGTTATTTGGATTTTTCACAACTCAATTAATTGTGAGCCAAAAAAATATTCAAACTAATTTAAGTTAAAAGACAATTTTAAGACAAAATGCTGAAAGATCCTCATCTGCTTTGCTTCAATGAAAACATGGATTGTCACTCTTTGTTCTTATGACCTAAAAACACATTCTGCATTTGTATCTCCACTGTATCTGATGCTTTTTGTCCTCTTCACTTTGACAGGAGATCATGGCAGATGTGACCACCGTGTCATCAAATCAAACCTCTACAAACATCACTCAAGAATCACAATACAGTGATACACATCTGGCGCTGATCGGTGCTGCCATGGCTCTTCTCATTGTTGCCATAGTTTTTGGTAAGCTCTGCAACAGATCTGCTGTCTCGAGCACATAGAACGGATTGTCAGAAGATCAAAGCCAAATCTATTCATAGTTAGACTGCAGTGCTCATTTCCTCCTCCTGTGTAGGTAATGTGATGGTTATCACCGCCATCCTGCGGTTCCAGCGGCTCCAAACAATCACCAACCTCTTCATAGCATCCCTGGCTGTCGCTGACCTCATCATGGGTGTGGTCGTGGTTCCCTTCAGCTCCAGTAACCTCCTGCTAAATTCCTGGAAGTTTGGGAATGTTATGTGCAACTTCTGGACAGCAACTGATATATTGTGTGTGACGGCCAGCATAGAAACGCTGTGTGTGATTGCTATGGATCGCTACCTTGCAATCATGTCACCTCTCCGCTACCCAACACTACTCACCAGGTAAACCAAACTGTCTTACTAGTTCAAGATAAAATCAAACATTTTAGATGGGACAGAATTAATTAAATATTTTAAATTGTTGGATATCCAGTGTCACTGAGCTCAAGCTAAAACCAAATGAATAAAGTTTCATCAGGTTTGTCCAGTCGACTGTCTGAAGCTTTCTGTGACATCAAGGTTTTTGGTTTTTGTGGGTTGTGGTTGAAGATATGACTTGTTGGAAAATGTTAAATCATTAACCCTTAAGGACCCAAGGCTCTCTCTGCACAACACATGCAGTTCCACTCTTCTGAACTATCAGATCCTAATGGGCAAAGCAGAGCTCTGCTAATGATTAGCCATTTTAGTTCTTAACGGATGTGTCATTTCTTCAGCAGAAATTTTATTCTTTTTTAATGCCTCTAAATAGCATCAGTTTGTTTGCTTCTTTGCGTTCTGAAGGCATTTATGATAGAACCAGTTACACTGCATCATTCAACATAAAGGCAAACTCTGCTTCATGTACTCGTCCATGTCTGCTTCCAGACTTGAAGAGTTTATGATCAACAAGTGAGATAAAGTTGTCCGATAGTTGTACAAGCTGTTCTTTAAAACCACTCGAGTCTGTTGGGGTTGGATTAAAGTTTAAAAATGAAAAGAATCCGAAGGTGCTGCGTTACACAGAGGTGAGATCATCAGGATCTCACAGTACTTGTCTTTGCTGGAGGCGAGACGCTCGAGGCTAACAGCGCTAATACCACAAAAATCTGACTGAAGTATTTCAAGACTGAAATCAATGTATTTAATTAGTCCTACTCACACATTCCCAGCCTATTTGTGCTTTCAATGTGCACCTCATGTGTTTCGTTTCACAAGGATATTCTCACTTGCAATAAGAGCAACCATAATGTAAACAGATTGTTGATTTTTATAAGAAAGTGACTAAAGTATAAAAAATTGTGTCCTACAACATTAACTTAAGATTATCTTTGGCTAAAACAGAAATTCTGTATTGTTTTACATTTCTATCTAATAATAAGTTTTTAAGTAGTTATGATGCATTTTAATTCAAACAGCTCATCTTTATAGTTAAAACTTTGATTTATTTTAAGTAAGATTTTGTGGAATTAGTGGTCAGTATCTTACCTGTATTAGACAGCATTAAACAGTTTCACTTTGGAAACCTGGGAGAAGCACCCAAACCTGTGTTTTGAGTTTTTAGATCATAATACTTTTGCATCACAATGTCATGCAGAATGGGTTTGTGTAACAATTCTTTTTGCAAATTGTGTTTCGCAAAAAGCATTTTGCAATGAGCTGCAGACTGTGTTGCAATGAAACCAGTCTCCTGTCCTGCTATTGTCTCTAAAAAACATGTTGTGCATCATCAGCACATGAATACAACTGTTGTGTATTTGGGCTATTTAAAAACTATTTATCATGTATCTTATGAACTTTAAAACTATAATGATCATATGTTTAGCAACACTGATACTGACTATTCCATTGAATGACACTTCAGAAAATCAAACTTTAACTTTAACCTTCTTACATCCCCCTTCTAACCCCTAAACCTTTGGAAGGATTACACAGAAACAAACACAAGAAATAGCAAGAAAATTGAAAAAATAGGACAATTGCAATTAATTGTCCCTCTGAAATCTGAGTGTTTACAACCAAGTGGCCTCATGGTTATGTAACCGCGTTTTGTGTGTGGCCAGTTTTGGAAAATCACTGGCTATTTTTGTGAGCATGGTTTGCAAAACTGTATTTTAGCCCCGTTCTTGTTCACATCATATCTGCCTCAGCTTGCATCGTACGCACCTTGGTAGCCGCCCCCGTGTTTCTGATTTTATCTACTACTTTGGAAACGAAGATAAGCAGATTTGGACTTGTTTTTCAATAAAAATAATTTAACATCTGTGTGGTCTCTCACGCCAGTGTCAGAATACAGCTCCGGAGCTCTTTAGACATGTCAGAAGTGCCTGCGAGAACATTTAGAAGGGTTGGAGATGACTGAGTGACTATTTTGAGAGAAAATTTGTCGCACACTATTTTACTCCACGTTCAACATTTAAAAGACATGATTGTGAGCCTCTGAGATTCATATGAATAAATTAAGTACATTTTGAAAACTCCCCCATCAAGATAAAGATCCCTTGCAAATCGTCAACAACTCACCAGCAGTTCCAGCAGTCACTCCCTGGTGAGATACTGGCTTTATCCCATTTTTCTCAGCATGGATTCAAAACATCTCTCGCCCAAACAAGTTTGTCATCTCTTCCATGTTTTGTAAAGGTAGTATCTTGCTGGCGTGTGACTAGTGGCCATGACAATGTTCATGATGGAGTCTCCAAAGTCTTTCACAATGTTCGCGTTGGTTTGTTTTTCATGGGAGTTGCAGAGGTGTGCATCACATCACTTGAGTTTGGAATATGTACAAAGTCTGAGCTGCAACTTTTCTCTCAAATGAGTCGCATCCACAGCCCATCTCAAGTGCTAAAACTGTATTTTGACATCTGCTTGAAAGTTATCCTCAGAATAAAAACAAGGTATTCTTGTTACTGTCTATTTTGAAAGTGTATTTCGGCAACATGAATGTTGGTGAGGATGCCAAAGTGGGTACAAAGTGAACCAAGGTGGGTACAAAGCCCCTTTTCCATGTGCATGCTTTTAAGCTGTTCTCATCAATTCAGCATCAGCCAAATTTGTGTACATTTCTAGGATCCACCTTGGTGGTGGTGCCAGTGGGTGAAACTGAGTATTGTGCGCTGACAGCTTAGCTGGACAGAGCAGTAGTCTAAAAAAAGCAGATATACCAGGAGGTATCATGACAAACTGGCTGCCTACAGTTATAAACATGCTTTGAAACAGTGCTCCAACAAATTAAAAAAAAATAAAGTCGGACCGCACAATAAACCCACAAAAGCTTAAGCCATTTACCCATGGGAACACACTTACAAGGAGACACACGTATGTTATGCTTCAATTCAGGAGCTGCATTTGTTGTCTGCTTACATCACTAAAGCTTGGGTTATATTTCAATTTGACGTGAAACAGCAGGTCGGTGATTACGTCATTTCAGACTTCTTTTTCCTGACTGAGTATAAATGGGCTGAAGATGCGGTGGGCCATAAATTATTATTATAATTCCTCCCTCTGCCCTCTCACAGCTCATATAACTATATAAACTACAATATTGCTGGCTGGATATTGTGTTTTTGCCTCACTCAACGATCAAGTGTTGGGTGAAGAGTTTGCAGAGGAATTTTTTTTTTTTTGTTAACGGTGGTTATAAAAAAAAAAAAAACGTGAACATCAGCTGCATGCTCAAATTCAATAGGATCAAACCAGCTGCTCTTTAGCTCTTTCAACAGCAGCTTCAGACAAAAAATCATTTAAAAGAAAATAACATGCAGAAGGAAGAGCTGCTCGGATTCTGCTCTGGTTCAGCTGTGTTGCTTCTCATGAACAAACACACTCACAAAGTTTTAACCAATCACACGCTCTTAGCGGCAAGGTCCACATCCCAGAGTTCTGACTGGGGGCAATGTCACCGGGGGATAGCAGTGGGATAGCAGTGGAAGTTAAGCAAATTTTTGTCACTCCGCAGGGGGAACAAGACACGCGACCTGAAGTATAAAGCCTCTTTACCCCTCTCCAAAGGCTGTCCCAATTCATGGGCTCCTCAAGCTGTCGACAAATGAGGCCCAGAAAATACTGGAAATGAAGACTAGGCTGCATTTGAGTTTCCAGCCTGAGGACATCTCAGGACTCATTGCACTGTCAGCTAACTAAACAAATATGGAAGAGTTTTGTTTTTTTACAGAGTCGGCATAGTTTGGAAATTAATCACGGACCAAAGAATTTGTTTTTAAATGTATGTTTTGCAACTTAGCTGATGAAATTTATGCTGCGATATGTTAAATCAAATGCAATTACAAGTATTGATAGAACTAAACCCAAATTTCTAATGTTTTTATTTATTTACATGTAACAATTTTAGTTGTGAAATGACTCCTCCAGTGAAAAGACATGTAAACACATGTCTCAATGCATTTTAAGTCTGAAGGCACATGATATAAAATGTAGGGTAGTGCATGGTCAAACATACGTCATCCAAAAACTAGACCGTCTCATTTCACAGACGTCTTATGCAGCCTACCCAGACTGTATAGGGTTTGGCCTACGTGGGTCGTGGTCTAGGCTGCAGCCCCTGAATTGAGACACAGCTATAGGCCTACACTTGAGCAGAACTGAACAGACATGAACAAATTGGAGTGAGATTTGATGGCAAAGGGGCTAGAGTGAGCCAAGGTGGGTATGATGTGGGCTGAGGTATTTAAAACAAAACAATACATGCAGTTTTGCAAGTCGTACACATGCATTGTGTGATCTTTTAAAACCAGCCGTTCAAAATGTGTCAGAACAGCTAACTGGACTGGTCAATTGGTTGCTGACACTCAAAAATCATTTAGACTGCAACAAAATTGTGCATAATTTCTTGCAATTTTGAGTTGCCAGCTGGACTCCAAGGATTACAGTCGAACCCCACCACTGCCTTTCATTTTGATTGATAGACGTTTATATGAAATGCCAACATGAGAAAGCTTGCAAACCCAAAAGTCTCATTTGGTTGTAAACATTTATTTCTGGCTATTTACACTTTTGCACAGTCAACATGTAAAATAAACAATAAAATAACTGTCAGTGATCTGCATACTTATAGTATTCTTCTTTTCTCCTGGTGCTGTATAGGTTTCGGGCAATCATAGTGGTTCTTGCTGTTTGGACAGTAGCCTCCCTCATCTCCTTCCTGCCCATTTTTCTGAACATATGGGTGAAGAAGAATGACGAAGTTGCAAAACGTTGCTTAGAAAATGAGAACTGCTGCGAATTCCACACCAACCCAGAGTACGCAGTGACATCTTCAATTGTGTCGTTCTACCTGCCTCTGTTTCTGATGATTTTCCTCTACAGTCGCGTTTTCCAGGAGGCCCAAAAACAGCTGGAGAAGATCCGGGGCAGGGAGAGACATTTTTACAATCTGCACAACTCGGCACAGCAAACTTATCCAGATGACAGCCCCGCACTGAATAAACACAGGGCAAGATCAGATGTGGAGGAACCTGCAGGGGAAGACAGTTTAAACATGCAGCAACTAGACGATAGAGAGGAAGGAAAAAACAAAATGAAGACAGAAAAAGGGGGAGGAAAACAGTCAACTACAAGGCGTCTTAAGTTCTGTCTTAAAGAGCAAAAAGCTTTAAAAACTCTGGGAATCATCATGGGTACTTTCACATTCTGTTGGCTGCCCTTCTTCATCCTCAATATCATAGCTTCTCTAATAAATATTGGTGACAGTAAGATTTTCCAAATCATTAATTGGATCGGGTACTCGAATTCAGCCTTCAACCCGCTCATCTATTGCCGCAGCCCCGATTTCCGACACGCCTTCCAGGAGATACTTCATTTAAGGGGCAAGGGAGGACACTGGAGAAGGAGGGCAGCATGTGGGTGGTGCAATGTGAAAAATCACTTCTTCAAGTCCCCGCACAGGCAGAATGGAAACTCAGAAGTGGACAGTGCCAGGGGGCTGGACAGCCGGCAAACATGGAGGTGGAAGGACACACTGGAGAGCTCAGTTCAAGACAGCTCACCAGCTCTTGCACTGCAGACAACTGATCCTGAGCAAGTTGTAGACGTGGCTCCGGGTTCCCTGTCCAGCTGGCAGACTAAAAGCTCCGGCAGTAAGACTTGTAAGGAGAATCTTGCTTCAATTGCTTGACCAAATACTGTACAAAAAATTTGTTGTTAGAGCTTGACTTGAGAGCACATCAACAACCAAATTTTTCAACTCAAAGGTCTTGGTTTTTGCCCATTTATGAGGCAAAGATAACATGTCAGTGTTACTGTGGGTTTTTACTGTATTTAATTTGTGGATTCTGTTTTTTTACCACTGGATTATTTTTTCTTAATTCTCTTATTAAACAAACAAGGGCCAGACTAGTTTCAGATTAAGTGTGGAATAACTAAGTTGATCCAAAGCGCAAACTATGAAACCTCTTTAACGAGGGTTATTCACATTTGAATACTTTAGGGTCTTTTTAGAGAATAACTTTTTGTTAGAGTTTTGTGTTTTAATGTCCGTTTGAGCAAAAGCTATGATCCTTTTTTTAACTTGCTGAACCAAACCAAACAAATAGAAATGGTAATTGAATTTTAATTTGAATAATAAAAACATAAAAAGAATGAGAAGTTACACGAAAGTATTGGGAAAATAAAAATACCTAACCTAATGGTACCAACCTTTTTGTAAACGTCTTTTATGTGGCTTCTGAAACCACAAGCTTTTAGCTCCAAACATAATTATGAGTATTTATACCTGTGCAGACAAAGACACTTTACCGTTATAGAACTTGGATTTTTAAAGAAAAGATCCACTTTTTTTTTTGCATTTTGAGTTGGGATAATGGATTATTTGTGCCTCTTTTATTAGACTGGGTTGCACACGCAGCTAGTAGATCAGTAGACCAGCACCGTATTCAAATCAATGTTATCTTTCATCTTTAAATGAGAGCTGGAGGAATTGCTGAGCAACACAGCTGATGTCTGAGTTGTTAGGGTAATGATTACAATCTCAGAATAAAAGCAAACAGTCTTAAAAATTTCTAAATGCGTTTGGTAATACTTCAAAGAGTAATAGAAATTTCAAACTGGAGTCCACCCAATTCAAGATGGCTGCCACAGATCCAGATATTGAGCTAAAGAATTCATGCAACATCTTTGCTTCAAACTTTATGATCTGTAACAGTATGTTAGTAAAGTATTTCTTGATCTCTAAATATTTCAAAAAATTTTATTTGGATAATAATTGGATGTACATCTAGAACTAATTAAATTCCAAAGTCAGCCCAATTCAAGATAGTCGCCACCGTTGTTTAACTTTACCAAACACATAAATGGCTTTAACTATTTTACAGCTAGCTTAAACCTGGTGTGCTAGTAGCTGAGAGTTATATTTAAAATATACTCCAAGAGTGTGAGATCGCGAACAACGTAATTTAAAAAATTTGATCACCATAATTAACTCTGTTCTTTCTCATCATAAAAAAATCTTACTGTAAACTCTAGCAGAAAAAGCAGTGTTCGATAAGCATTATAATGCTAGATCTTTACCTTCTTTGTGGAAAGCGAATGAAATGCTACATTTGTTGTTTGTTCAAATCTACGCAGTCAAACTGGGAAGAAAATGAAGTAAAAGTTTTTGCCGTAAAGCACCAATTTTACAGCCTCATAATGTGTTGAACAGTTTGCTGTTATGTGTTTGTCTCACCAGATAAATAATTTACCAAGAGACCATAGAACATATTTTAATTTTGGAAAAAAAAAATTTTATTTCAAACCATAAGAGAACTGAAAACACAAGTGGTTGCAATGTAAGTTAGTCACAGAAAACGTTTTTTTTATATAATAATAATCACTTTCATGCACTTTGATCAGAAATAACTTAGCTTCTAGCATCACTCCAGAAAATATTTAGAAAAAATTAAGACTCTCATCGCGTCTTCAGGCAGCTTTAAATAAATTATATTTTCACAGATATGTTTCCAGGAAAAATACAAAACTAGATTTTTTTAATAGCTCAAAAAAATCTTCAGAGTTTTTAAGCCCAGCTGTAACAACAATATTTCAACTTTTAAACAAGGGGTGTGGCTGTGGGTGGGCTTGGCATGGTCTGGTCCCACCCACTTTTTATTCTTACTAAATTTTTACTCCATGAAACAGCTTATTTTTTCTTTCTTTTTATCTCTTAATTTATTATAGAAGAAAGTAATGTTGAAAGTTAACAATTAAATAGCCTTGAAAAAGACAGTTTACAGGTGACAGACTGTTCAATCAAAATTCATCCATTAATCTTGAGTATCAGATGTAAAAACTTTAAGTTGCTACATCAAGAAACATGATCTTTGTTTCACTTTAATTTGTTTCCAAGCTGTTTTAAATTAGATCCCTTGTTTGGAATAAACCTTGTGATATTTTCACTGTCCTGGTCACAAGTTTCTGCTGCTGTTGTTAAGCAGGCTGGAAGTTGAATCATTTGGGACCCAGTTTTCTGGAAAACTAGATCAACATTGAAGCAAGCATTAGTCCAGTTTTCTTTTACAAAATTGTGGCCTATCAATATTCATTCAGGCCCACCTGGAAATGTTTGTCTGGTTTTGCCACTGCTAGAAAACAGATGGATGGATATTCCAACCCATTCTCACTCCCAACTCGTCACATATTGACCTTGCTCAGGTACTGTCTGCGTCCCAGTTTTGACGCGGTAACCCCCTCGAGTCAGTTATTGATGAGGAGACGGAGGAGGAGGAGCGCGTTGTCATATTTTTGAAAAGCGTGCAAAATGCATGACAACTAACCGTCCCAGACCCTAAATTGAACATCTATTAGCCCTATACACCCTATCCCTGACCCCAGTACCTAAAATTAACCATTAATCCTGATCCCTAATAATAACCACGGACCCCACCCGGGAAAGCCACGGGAGTCAATAACTGAAGCGAGGGGATTACCCGTCGTGTCAAAACTGGGACGCAGATGGTACCTGACCAAGCGTCAATATATGACGAGTCGGGAGTGAGAATGTTGATATTCTTGCTATAGATGTATCCAGTGTCCACACCTGGTGATTACCACCACAGGAATCAAGAACAGGTTTTCAGATATTTAGCCGAAAGCTTTGATACAGGAGGGTCTCACTCGGGGCTGATTTATGATAGCATTATGGAGAACAGTTCTCCTGTTTTAAATCACTTTCTGATCAAACCTGCGATGTATTTGAGCATGAGATAAACATCTGAAACCAAAACTTGTGACCATTATATGTTTTTTTTTTTTCCTCCCCATGTTCATTTTCCTCCATGGCACTTTCCCTGGAATTATTTTTCACCTCCGTGAACCTGCACTTTCCTTTTGTCCTGTCTGCTTTGGCTCTCCGAGCACTGCGATCTGTCAAACAGAGCGGGGGAAATCCACATCATGCAGTGGCTTCTGCTGCTTTGAGAACTCTGTTACTTTTAGTTTTTACAACTGTTGCGATAGTTTACACATATTTAAATGTTTACTTGGAAATAAATGTTTAATCTGAGCAGACGCTCAGCTTAAATGTAAATTACATTGTTATTATCATACTTTTTCTGACTGTAATAAAAACTTGAGATGAGTTCACCACATGAATTTGAAAACAATCGTCCTAATTTAATTTTTTTATTACAGTGGATGAAAAGGACTTTGATGGTTTTGAACTATGAATATAATCTCCACATGTCTGAAAGCCTGAATGTTTAATGTTCTTGTGGTTATTGTGATTAATAACTGTTCAAATCGTGCCACTGAATCCATGCAACGTATCACATGTATGCCACAAAGGTGACCGTTTTCTTGTTGTCTGTTTTACTTGACCACCTATGTTACTATTAGGATTTCTTTTCAAACGTGTCCTATAAATAATGATAGAACTGTGATTGTGTGTCCAGTTTAAGAGTTAATGAAGCAGAACTGCAGCTTCATTTGTTGAAATGTGATTTTCTACCTCCATCAGAGTCAAATGAATGTCATTTCAGAGCTGTAAATATTTATTCATGAGTCGTGTTAAATGTTTGGAAGTAAAAGAACAAAGTTTAAAACGTTTAAAATATGTTGTGTGTTTTTTGTTGCAGAGAGTGTTTGTCGGTTTGAAAGCAGTGAAATCAAGTTAAAACTTGTTTTTTTGACTTCTATCACTAGACGTCTGATAAAAGCAAGTTTCAACATTTGTTGTTTTTCTTTTGGGTATTCTTCCGTGCGTTTTTTTGCAGTCCAGCCACTTTTGCATACTTCATGCTCTTTTAGCCGTTCATACATTAAAATGTTCGGCTCCTTCAGCTGATGGGTGTTATGACTTTAGATTTTCTGTGATTTTTATCCTTTTATAGACATTTGACTTAGTTAACAAATACTTTGTCCACACAAATATATTGGGAACTTGTCAAATTCTTCAGAAAACAATTCTTTTTTTTTTTTGAAGACAATGTTTTCATTTACTACTATAAGCTTTTCCCACTGTAAGCCAGATTTCAGCTTGTTTTAGATTTTAACTGTCAGAAAACTCAAGTACTGGTTGGACAGAAGTTTTCAAAACAAAACCGCAAAGACGTGTTGTGTTAGGTGGAACACCTTTTGCAGTTCTTCCTTTTTCAGTAGCAGCGGCAGCAGTGCACATTTTTCATCCTCACATCGGCACCAGCTGGATGTGCAGCGTGGAGACGATGTTTTGTCACACAGCCAAACAGATTGAGAAGGAAAAGTAGAAGTAAAACATTCAAAGATGTTGTTGACTGAGCAGAGCTCCAGAAATAGCTGTAAAAAGAATTCCATAATTCTAGATTAGGTAATAAAAAAAAATCTGACTCTGGGGAAACCCGATTTGAGGAAACAAGAGTCACATTACACCCCACCTTTAACCTTTTTAACTAAGCCCGGGAGACAGAGGCGTTTTGTGCTTCTCCAGTCATCCCAGTTATTTAAAAATACTCAGCTTGCACACTTTCTTCAGAGTGGCCATGCTGTGTGTGTTATGTGTGTGTGTGTGTGTTTTGTGGCAGCTCATCTGATAGTGTTTCCTCTGCAGCAGCTGATACTGTTGCTTCTGTGACTGCCGGCACCTGTTGCTGTGGCTCAGTGCACAGAACTGACACACACACTCACATGTAGCTAGACTTTGTGTGTGTGAGAGTGTATTGTTGAACATGTTCATGTGTGTGACACGCATGCCTTTACATTGTCTGAACTTCAGGTTGACTAACTGTGTCACAATTTGTTATTCTTATTATTAACCATTTTTTAAAGGCAAATCCCACTGAAAACACAGATCTCCTTTACAAGGTAGGCCCGAGTAGCCTGAAGGCAACCTAACAGACATGTTTTTATAACTGTGGGAGGAAACTGGAGTACCTGGATTATACCCAACAAACACGAGGAGGACATGCAAACACACAGAAAGACTCTGGGTCTGAACCGGGGATAAAACTCAGGATTTTTTTACTGTGAGGCAACAGTGCTAACCACTAAACCTGGGGTCTGCAACCTGTGGCTCTTTGGTCCCTCTGCAGCTGCTCTTTGAAGCTATGAGCAAAGCTAACATATTTCATTTTTTGTGTTTTTATACCCACAACAGAAAATGAAAGCTTTAGCAGTTTTTCCTGTCAATTGATTATGTGAATGATAATACAGAGTGAAACAGGTTGAGTAGATCATGCTAGTAGTTTGTTAGCCACTTAAATAATCCAACTTCCAGTGTCACCGTGTGATCTTTCTCTCAAATCTATCAGGATTTTTTTGAATACCTTTAAGATGTAATATGGTGAATTATTGAACAAAAACAATAAGAGCTAGAAAACAAAACAAAACACACGTAAAAAAAATTAAATAAAAAAAAAACAAAGAGATCCCTGCATATTTCGGGGTTTTAGTTTTTATTAAATTTGGTTAAAACTCTATATATTTTTCTTTTACAGTAACTTGCTAACATGTTTGACATCTTAAATCTAGATTATTAAAAAAATAGAGCGCCTGAGCTTTCAAAATAGTGAGCTTGCTTCTGTATGAACAGTGATTCACAACTACTTCATAAAAAGTTTATAAACTTATGAACAGCCTCTTTAAAAGTGTTAATAAATCCTAATAAAAATCCCCTGGTGTGAAGCATCACCCAAAATGACTCCAACTTTAATATCTTTTCATATAAGAGGATCTTAGATTAAATCCCGGTGGTGGATGACATGTGCTCCCTCTTTTTTTTTTTTTTTTTTTTAAAGTTTGTTTTTAGGATTAAAATATGAGGTCAGAAATGTGATGAGTCGTGCTCTAATTGTTGCACCTCCACAGCATCACATGCAAAACACACGTTTAGGACAGCATGATAAGAATTTTAGGAAGTACAGGACATGATGAAAAACAGCCTTATTTGGGTGTTAAATTTCTATTCAAAGCTGATCTCAAAAGTGGTTAAGACCCAGTATAACAGCCTGGTTCATAACGTCCTGACTTGACTCGAGCGGAACAACTGGGAAGGTAATTTTTTTTTTTTTGTTTACTGTTAACGATGAAGCCTTTGAAGTTTTACGAAAGTAATACGGCAGATTTGAAGATAATCTTTTATGTATACGTACGTCTTTATCCCTTAATATCCTAACTTTATTAAAGGTTTTGGTGTTGCAGGTGATTTCTGATATAGTGAAACCAGGATAAACAAGCAGGTAGATGACAAATGATTCAAATAGTTGGTTTCTTTTATGTAATTTTTTTCCACATTTGCTTTCATTTCTTTGTCAAACATTTCTCTGGGTGTGTCTGTATTTATGCTATTAAGAGACGCAAACTGGAAAAGATCAAGACGGAGCTGCTGCTCAAGCTTTTGACAAACGCACACACCCATGCCCTATAGAAAAACTCAGAAATGTTCCTTTCATCTCAAGCTGCTACTTGGATGTATATTGCAAACAAATGCATATTTACTTTCATCCTGTTTCATGTAATACGTGCAAACATACTTACAGCACAGAGCAGCTATGCAGAAAATGCAGATCGTACATTTCACGGATACACAATGTCCTGAGGGGGGGTGTGCTTTACTGAGGGAGAAACCAAGTGTATCTTATGATCAGATTTTATACTCAGGGTGCCTGAGCTGCTGCAGACCTGACATCTCCTGCCAGAAAGGAAGAAAAACTGCGTGAGCGTTCAGATGTGTGTCCGCTGGAGTCAAACATGCATTCATTTCTACAAAAGTGTCCAAATGTTCTGCTGCACATCTAAGCACTGCAGCGCTGCAAAACTCAGACTGAGTGGATCGGTCTCCCCAAATGTCAACAGCCTGAACACTATCTGCAGTTGCGACACATGGGTCAATTTATTTTTCGACTGCGAGGTCACTTTTGCACGTCGGAGACACACACAGGACGTGCAGAAAGAGAGGAACACACACTTCATGTAGAGGACATTTAAAGATGCCAGGTTTCTCTTTGTCCCTCGTTTTCAAAAGATCTTTTATGTGTGTGTGTGTGTGTGTTTGCACGCATGTGGCCAAGGTGTCTGCTTTTAGACATTAGATAACATTCGTGAGCTCAGGTCACTCGACTCGAACGTCCTCGCTGAACTAAGGTAATTAAAAAAGGCATGAAGGGAAGTAGAGACTTAAAGAGTCACCTGCTGAGTGCGACTGGTGAACCATATAAATAAAATGAGGGGGATCCTAACATCAGCTTTCACTGTGTTTTATGTTTACCACAACATGCAGAGTTTTAATGCAGCTACAATGAGGGTAGCTGTGGCTGGAGTATTCAGGCCCGACTAAAATCTTTTTCTTTTAAATTATAAGAATAAAGCCATAATATTACCAGAATAAAGTTGTACAAGACTAAAATTGAAAAAATATGAGTATAAAGTCATAATATTACTAGAATAAAGTCATATGAGAATGTAATGTCATAATAGTAGCAGAATAAAGACAATATTACCAGCAGAAGTCATAAAATTAAGAGGAAAAAAGTTGTTTATTAATGAGAAAAATATTGCATTAGAGTTATGAAGATCGGGTGTGACCAGCTCAACCAAACAGCAGCTGATGTGTTAAAAGATGAAGTATTTGCTTATTTGTAAAACCAGTATCAAAGTATGATTTCACAAGATGCTCAATAATCCTCATTTTAATGCAGCGGTAAGAGTGCTTTTTCATATTGGAGTTCTCATAATATTACGACTTTTTTCTTGTAATTAAAAAGAAAAATGATGTTAGTCTGGACATAATACTCTGTTGTAGTGGCTGGATGCACTTTTTGTAAAATCCCAGATTTGAGTTGACATACTGCAAATCTAACAGATATTGAGGGGCTAAGATTCGACCAATCATGGAAGATCTGTTCTTAAAACACATTTACAACTAATAAACTTTTGTAGTCATTTAGAGTTAGCTTAATCTGATCGCATGGAAAGAGATGGACCTCAGGCTAGATGCTGGGAATGACTCTCAGCTACAACCACACCAAATAGTAACTCAAGATCTGTAAAACTGAGTTGCAGCTACTTTTTGTGTTGGCTAAGGTTGCTTACCCATGGAGGCCACATAGAATGGGACTGACTCCGAAAGTGAAGTTGTTGACGTTTAATGATTTATTTCAGTAAGTTTAATTAAAAATGAGGGCGCCATCAAATATTTTGCTAACACCACAGACAAAGTAGTAGCAGAGTTGAAACACTTGAGGCAGATTTTATAGATTAATAGGAGACAAATAAAGGATTTATTAAAAAGAACACATCTTAAAATTTTCAGTTTCAATCATTCCTGCAGGAAACCAGAGTTTGTTTTTAACTGTAATGAGGTAAATTAACTTCACTTTACCCAAAACCCTTTAAGTTTTCTTCTCTCAGCTTCCTTTTTTAATGTTGACTATGTAAAAAAAATCTTGTATACAATCCCACCATGTGACGCTCCACATGTTTCCCATGTAGCGGTTGTTCCTTTGAGGTTGACGGTGTCCCATATGCAGCTTACTGGTAATTTGATTGTCTTGTGACTGAGCGGACAAGAGGCTGTTTTAGTACATGACCACGCAACAATGCCCAGACCGTATGACACGTGCGCTGCTTCTCACATATGGTTCTGCAGCTGCAGCAGATTGAGTTATATCACTCAAATCCCTAAGAAGCTGCAGGAATCATAGCAAGACTTCACCAACTGAGAGAAGCCCCATTTAGCTTGTGGGTGACATTTGGGACCCTGGTGATATTCTGGGAGTTATGAGTCAGGGAGTCACCAGGTCAGGGTGTCCCTATATCATCTGTATAAGTTTACACAACGGTTCTATGTGCAGATCTATGAGTCTGTCAAGTCATTTGAAACATTTGAGCGTGGTATTGTCTCTGTTTGTAGTTAATTTGCATTATAAATAACTTTTTCATTTTAAAATCATTCATGTTTGCACAATAACAAGCCTGGAAAAGATAAAAAGAAACATAGAAATAGACGTGTTTGAAATAACTTGCTTATTCAATCATTTCTTTACCATTTCCTTTTTACCAGACAACTAATAATTCACCCAATAACAAACCCGAAATTAAGCTCCCCTCCTTTAACTCAGCATCATCACTGTCAAGTTTTGGATTACAGTCATTTTCACATCTGTAAAACAGCGACCCAGTTCACTTGAGAAATTAAAAAATAAATCATTGAAGAGGAAAATGATCATGTGTATTTAGAATCTATAACTGGATTGTCAACACAACATGTGGTGTCCAATCGCTGTAAGGTCAGCCTTGGCAACAGGCTTCATATGTTTATGTCAGCGCACAGATTTCTATATTCATCAACATTTCTTACCGTGTGCGTATTTGAACCTGTTGGCTTTAAATTTACTGTGTGTGTGTGTGGATGGGTGTGGGATTTTGGTGCAGATCCAGGAAGGCAAATAAAGTTAAATATCCCTTATTGTCCTGCTGATGGTCTGCTTGATCCCAGATAACATTTCATTACCCTCATAGCATAGTTGCCTAAGACATATTTGGTCACAAATGACTTGGGCATATATGCTATGTGGCTAACAATTTGGCACTGTTCTCTGTGTCATTTTGTCATCTTAAATCTAACATTTAGTTGTCATTTTGTGACATTTCAAATGAAGAACAGAAGTGAATTTTTTAAAACTTTTTTAACCTAAAAATATGTTAAACTAAATAACAGGCCTAATATAAATATGTTGTACCATCGCAAATCCTGTCTCGTGGTTCAGATACAAAAGTCAACTTTACAGCGATATTCTTTCTAATGGTTATCAGTATCAACCGTGACATAATTCAAAGAGAATGGAGTATGAAGGAAGAGGCAAAAGTTTTCAACCAGGCTAGGTTAATAGTTAACTGAACGAGGGCTTGATTTACCCTTATTTAAAGTTTGTAAAACAACCCTTATCTCAAAACCAACGTACCGCATAATATAACGTAAAAACCTCTATAAATTTATCCTAAAGCAGAAAAATAAATAAATAAATCAGAAAAAAATCAGAAAAAAATCTAAAACCTTAAAAAAATATATACCTTTGCATAGTGGATTAACGAGTTTGACAACCGAAACTGGTTGTTCACATGCAAAAGAATACCATCAGCCTGACAACCAATCGTTAGTGCCCTGATGGCTGCTTGCTATTCACAGGGTGCTCAGTCATGCAGTAACAGCTTGTAAGAGGGGGACAACTGGACACAGAGATCTCCACCTCTGTTTAATGATGGCTTCCTTTACTCCTCTCTCAAACAAGCATACCTCCCTATCAAGGAGTGAACATCTTCATCCCTGAAAGAGTGACCGCTGGCCTGTAGGTGAGTGCAGACTGCAGACTTCTGGCCTGTAGGTGAGTGTAAACTGCAGAGTCCTGATCTGATGATGTTGCTCTTCTGTGTTGGCCCATTCTTTTGAACACTTTCTGCTTTGTTTTCCCGATGTATAACAGGTCACAGTCCTCCTGGCACTTAACAGAATACACAACATTACATTATTCATGCTGGGGATCTGGATCTTTAGGGAAAAACCAGTCTTTTCCATAATGTGTTTCGGACTTTGAAAGCCACTGGGATGTCATGTTTAGAAAATAAACATCTCAGTTTTTTCTGAAACTCTTGCAACATACAGAATGACCCCTGGTCTGAGTCTGGGGTCCTCCTTTCATATGATGGCTGTGACTCTGTTAACAACAAGCAGACATCAGAGCACAAACAATCGGTCATTAAGCTAATAATCCTCTTTTTTGCATGTGAACGACCACTTTCGGTTGTCACAGGTAAACTTGTTGATCCACTATGCAAAGGTACTGCCTATAAAGGCTAAGCTTACCTGCAACTCCTCAGCCTGAAAACGTCTCTTGGAGAAGAGAAAATGTTTCAATGAAGAAGAAATGGTCCAGAAGACCTGACTCCATTTTTTTAGACTCTATACTTTTGCATCATTTGTTGTCTTGTCAATCTGGTGAGAATAAACTCTGTTTATTCAAACTGAGCTTGTTCAAAACATTATCTACAATGCATCCAACAACAATTTGTTTGTAACCTTTCCACCAAACCCTGCTTCGAAGAGATCGGAACTATCGCTTTAATAGATCACATTACATCAGGCCTGATTATCTCTAATTAGATTAGCATGAGATTATCACTGGGACACCTTTTAGGCTTGGCAGACAGAGCAGCTCGCTGATGGAGAAAAGAGATGCAAATCCAATTTAATTTACGTTGGCTGTTTGAAGCTGCCATCGCTGCTTTCGCTTCATTTTGATTTTTATTGCCTCCAATAATACCAGAAAGCATTAGTAGACGACTCAGACATGGAAACCCAATTTGAGTCACACTGCTACAGAAAGATCCAGATGACATGAAGGTGTCTCACTTTATGGGCACATTCTTGTGTTGCCAGGAAGCAATCCATCCGTAGCACACTGTGCAGAAAGAGGAATCACGGGGGGGAGTATTGCAGCTGCATGTGTTGATTTTATTTTAGCCGCTTGAAATGAAAAAGACAGGGCGCACATTCTTGAGAGTTTTGTGTGGAGCTATCAGCAGGTAAAGTGTATTTAATCTGTCTCTTGTCAAACAGGAGATTGTGCTGGTTTATTTCATGATGTTACTAATTGCTCTTTAAGCTCAGCTGAAGCTCGTCGGCTTTTTCCACAACCAAAATGCATATTACAGAGGTCAGCAGTGAAGATGAGGAGCAGGTTAGTGGAACGGTTGGGATGTATCGACAAAGAAAAAAGGCTAAACAGGGGTCAGATTTGATATTTGTGGTATTTTGTCTTTGACAGTTTAATTAGCAACAATTTGTTTCTACTGTTTTGAGTCCTTTTTATTCAAATTCTTCAATTTTATTTAACAAACAGATGATTTCAGAGCATCATTTTGGGGTAATTGTGACAAAAGTTCTCATGATGTCAAACTATTTTTGTTTAGTTTAAAATTGCATGAAAACCAAATCAGCCTATTTAGGAATTTACTTTGATTTGATGGATTTTATGTTTTTTATGAAGTTTTGAGATATTTGGTAGAAAGTAATGGATTGGTAAGCACTAATATTGCATAATGTGCAGAGCTCAAAGCATGAGTCATGAATGAGGTTACCCATTTAGCTCAATGTCTGCAAAACTGTCTGAATTAAAGATGTGAGTGATAATTAAATGTAAGATATTTTGAATATTTATGTGTTGGTGATGAGAGCAACAAAAAAAAACAATGATTTTGTCTTTTTATAAACAGCCTTTTACCCACATTACCCAGTGCTTAAGAGAAAAATTCCCATTTACCAAAGGAAAAAAAAAAATTCAAGTCTCTCTAAAAAAAGGGTTGTACAAGTAAGAAAAAACTGCTTCAGGGTCAGACAGACAAGTGGCATCCTTAAGTAAAGTGTTAGTTGCATCTAAAAATATTCCTGCATGGAAAGAGTGAGCAAACCTGCAACACACAAGGTGATCAAGCTGCAAAAACAATGTTGCCTCAGCAGAAACTCCTCTTCTCTGAGGATCAGATCAAATCAGACGGTTAAATGGTAAATGGCTTGAACTTATATAGCACCTTATCAAGTCCATGTGGACCCCAAGGCGCTTTACACATCATGCTTTCACCCATTCACACACTGATGGTGGTAAGCTACAGCCACAACTGCCCTGGGGCACACTGACAGAGACCACCATCAGTAAGCAAGCTTGGTGAAGTGTCTTGCCCAAGGACACAAAAACTGAAGCAGCTGGAATGGGGAATCGCACCGTTGACCTTCTGGTTCCTGGACAGCTCCCCTAACCACTCTGCCACAGCTTCCCACAGGGTTGTGATGGGCTACGAGAGAGACACGAGTGCTGCGGGTGAACACTGAAGCAGAAGAACATTGAGATCTCTCACTTCTGAACAACAAGAAGGTCCAGCAGCTCAAAACCAGAAGGATCCTGGAGAACCTGCAGCCCTCCAATTAAACTATTCCATTTTGTGACTAAAAAATTCATGCACGTAAAAAAATAAAATGGCAGCAGATGCTTTGAGGGAAATATGTAAATGTCCAAACAGAAGAGAGTTTGGTGATTCAGTTTGTGTTGGATTACATGTGAAAAGAACAGTGGAGAATCAAAATTATTACCTGAACTGTGACATGTTCTGTAGTCAACATAAGTCTTTTGGTTTGTGGTCAAGTCTGTTTAACATGAGTGACTAAAGAAAGTAATGATTTGGTAAAATCAGAGTTTTCTCTCTCTTTTTTTTTGGTGCCTTTTTATTCTTTACCGTACACCTACATTAAAGGAACAGTTAGTTAAAAACATGTTTTTCTGCGTGTTAGGTATCATTTATTTCATAAGAAAATGTGTTCTTGTTATGAAACTTGAACAACTTGAATAACTTGTGTGACTGCGAACAGTAAACCTGTCTTGCTCAACATTTCTCTCCACAAAGCTTAATATACTTTATTAAAAAGATCGGATTTTTTTACCATATTGTTGTTACTTTTTATTATGTGATATTAATCATGAAACACTGAAAAACCACTAACATTCTCTTAATGTGAGATAAAATCTCAAAGTGATCAGTGGTTTTAGTTCAGGAGGTAGATGGGGCCACCCTGTGGAAACACAAGCAGCTTAAAAATGTGTAAGTTTTTTTTTTTAAAAGGTGTAAATGTTTATGTTTAAAAGTCAATTCTACTTATTACAACATGTAAAATGTTTATTAAAACTTCCTTGATGTGACTTGAATTAAAATCAATGTTGTGGAGGCAAAACTTTTATTTTTTTATCTTCCTAATGTTTCAAAACACTTAATGTTACCTAATCCCCTTAAATACTGTATTTTCTGCAGAATTGGCCAGGAAGTGTTCTCCAAAGCAAACTCATCCTTATAGAAAATTAGGAAATATCACCCAACATCATTGTCATTGTGACTGTCAGGAGTTTAGCTTTGTCATATTGTAACACCATCTAATCTCATAAGGAAGTGTTTATATAGTAGATGATAAATGTTGTATATAATATGTGAAACACTTGACCTACTGGAAGGAAAGGAATCCCTAAAGGTGAGCTGTTTTTTTCCCCTCTGGAACCCATTTAGATTGGTTTGAAATTAAACTTTGGAGAAATGTTGCAAACAATTAATATCTAACCTGTTGTGGATAATTTTATGAATGGTATTTGGAGAAATATAGTTATAGTTATATATATATATTCCAACCATAATATCTTGGAAACAACACATCCTAATAAATAGTTAATTTGGTATTTAGCCCCCCGTCCCCAACCCCCCCACCCAAATTGCATTAGCTATTTACAAACCCCCTTTACAAACCCATGAACAATGCTACAAAATATGTAAAGAAACATCAATTATTTGACTGGTGTTTTTCTCACTTTTATTCACTAATTAATCATTATTACATTAGTTTAGCATAAGAATTTTATTTACTAACATGTTTTAAACACATATTATATTCCTACTGAAAAAAAACAATTTTTCAACAAGCTGTTGACAATAAGAACAAAAGAAAAATCACAAACCTCTCTTAAATAACATTTCAATTTATTAGCATAAATTATATTTTAAATAAATGATTGATAAACAGATGTGATTTTAAACATTTATTAGATTCAATCTTTTTGCTGTTGCTTTTTTTTTACATCTTCCCTCCAGCTTTCTGAAGCCCCCCGAGGGGCTCGTGGCTCCCACTTAAAAAAAAAAACTGGGTAGAATACTTTGGTATTTTCAAACTCAAACAAGGGCAGCGGCAGCTAGCTGTAGCATTTCTGGTGCAATCTAGGACACTTTTGTCAAGATTATTGTAAAAATTTCTGCTGGAATAACAATGTAATTGTAAACTAACAGCAGTGTATAAAGATTTATAAAAAAAATGTGTTTGCATGAATCATTCGTCATGAATGAAATGAAATGTTTGAGACCGGAGTTGTTTTAAGGCAGTCGTACACCTGAGCTAGCACAAAATGAAAATTAGTGATTGTGCATTACATTTTTGCAGTGAAAAAAACCTGAGCTTCAAGACAGTTCATCCAGCTTTATTAAAATTTCTTATCAGTTTTACATAGCAATTCAACCCAATTTAAGAATGTATTTGTTATTGCTCTTTAGACAGATGACAATGAGATGTTTGTGTCTTCTTTTAGGCCCAAGTGTTGCGTCACATACTTATGTATATATTTAAAACAGCCATCAGTTTATATGGTTCACTTCCTGAAATATTGCACTTTCCTCAGTAACCAGAACAGAGAACTTATACAACAGTGTCTGTCCTGGACTCCAGCGATGCAGTGTGAGGTTACACATGCAGCTATGTAATGTAACAAATGCAATAGTTTATTTCAAGAGAGATTATGCCTGTGTTTATGAAGCATGTAATGGGAGGTTAGGACACTGAAGACACAACCGGCAGACAGACAAATCTCCGTGTAACTAAACTCTAACATAATAAGTCAAGTCCATGTTTGGACCTTGCTTACACCAGACAACAAACCAGAAAAAGGCAGACTCTGGAAGGATAAGATATATGAAGCCACCAGGACCTCAGCAGCAATGCCCAAAGTTAGTAAGAGGAGGTAAACTCTTCCCTCTCCTCCCCACTCCCTCCCTCCCGCCGCCTCTCGTTTTAAACTGAGTCACGAGTCCTTTGAGTTGTAAAATTGTGATAATTTAGAGGCTAAAAGAAGTCGCGCTGATACAATAAATTAGCCCAATCCCTCTTCAGATCAGACATCTGTTATTGTTTCCTGACTGAGGCTTACTGTCTGTGTTGATATTAAAAGTAAAGAGATATGGACCTAACAAAACATTTGTTACTTTATTACACTCACAAAAACGACTGTGGTGAAGCTCAGAGTTGCTTTTAACTTTCAGAAAAGAATTTTCTACTAAAAAGTATTTCACAATTTGACCCAACTTGGTCTAAGTTCCTGAACAAATCTATTAATATTTTATGGGTTTTTAAAGAAATTCAGAAAGTCTAATATCTAAAGATTTGTAAAGTGTCTTCTAAAAATGTTAACATTAACAAAAATTCTTCCATCCCACCTTCAGTAATGTTCACTTTTGAGCATTCAGACAAATCTTTAAATATAAATTAAACTTCAGATGTTTCATATTTTTTGTGAATTTCGCACACTTTAAACTGATATTTCTCCATAACATGAGCAGAAACAAAAGCCAATTAAATAGCTGTAACTTATGGAGAGAAATGTAGATAGGGAACTATAGTTAAAATTAGATTTTACCATGTTTAGAAATTAGATGTAAGCATTCTGTGCTTTAAAGCTTAACTGGAAAATTGCATGCTGATAATGACTTGTTTTTATCGTGCTTTTTTTTAATGGCATAAAAAGAGATTGTTGGAAAGAACAGATTGGTTTTAAGGTGTCAGAAAGTACACCATGTATCCATTTTGTTCAGCAAAAAAGACAGTGATGACTGATTTTGTCTTTTTTTTTAAGGCCATGGCAGTCCTTCTAGTGTCATCTTTATCTTGAGCATCTTCTGCTGAATACCACATTCATCCTCAGGGTCAAATTGACCTGAATCTCTCACAACCTGCCTGACTATTACACTATGTCTCTATAGCACATTCAAATGTTCAATCCTTATCTTTTTCATCTCAACCCCTTATTTTAGCTTTTTTCCCCCTGTTATTTGGTGGGAAAATGTGACTCTAGGTAAATGATCGTGGGGCTGCAGTTGTTTCACACAAAGCCTGTAATTGTAAATCAATGAAAGGACAATCAGCCTTGTGCTCATGTGTCAGTTTGAACGGTTCCACAAGCACCGCTTCTCTGGCCATCATCAAGCTCGCTGTGTGCCTGGAAGTCTGGGATGAGCGAGTACAACTTGATAGGTAGCAATAAATCAATGGGTCGGCGAACAGCCCCATCTTTATCACAGATGGGACAGGGGGAACATCATCAACTGGCCTGACAATTGGAACCTCGGCAGCAGTCAGATAATTGTGCAGATGCGAGCCTGCAGACTTTTGGCCTCTGCTGGGCAGTTAAGAAGTAATCAATCAATCAATGACAATCCTATTAACCCTCTCTGTCAGCTGCTCCGTTAGCCACATGCAGGAAGTGACAGAAAGAGAGGCGGCACTGAGGAGGATGCACAAGAAAAAGAGATGATGCAGATAAGCAAAGATGAAGACAATGAGAGAGAGAGACTAAAGTCAAAATAAAAAGACAGCGTGGGAGTAGAGGATGACTTGGTGTCCAGAGTCAACATAACAGGGTTTTAGTAATGTTCTTATTTTACCTCAATCCATTTTACCTCTACAGAGCCACGTATTCATGTAGTCAGTAAACATCAAATAAGATAAAATGAGTACTGCTTGTCTAAACAGACTACAGCCTTCTAAAATACATCATATGTGTTATTCTTCTATATTACATGCATTTAAAGGAGACATATCCTGTTTTTAAATAATTTTTCACATTTAAATCATTCATAAAGTAGAATGCTTTGATCTGAATTCATCCTTATTGTAGCTCCACAAGCCCTTATTTCACCCCTTTAGTGAAGAATGTTTCAGATCAACTCATTTTGAAGCTGTCTCTTTGAATAAAAACAAGGGGCTTCACACCCCGCCCCCCTCCAGCTTCCAGAGCGTTTCATTGTAGTTTGATAGAGGGGTTTCGATTATAGCAACGTAGAAACAATTTTTATTTTTTTACAAATTATTTAAAAGACGTCAATAATGGAAGACTTGTCCATCCAGCCTTACATGTTGGAGCCAGAGTCTGACCCTGAGCCAGAGAAGAACGAAGACCACCAAATTGTAGTTTCTAAGTCCAGACCTTATATGGCAGTCCATCACAAAAACTGTGAAGTAATAGTTCAGAAAATGTCATAGAACATAGAGAATAAAGGTATCTATGCGAGACACACCTAGAGACTCAAAGTACACAACAAAATGCATTTAACAGATAAAAAAGTAGATATTTAAGGATATTTATGGAAGCTGCTTACTTTTAAAGTCTGCACTTAACTTCAAAATAAAGAACATCAATATTTCTACATATCTCCTAAATATGCAGGCCCAGTATTCTGGTCTGATTGGGTCTCTTAAATCTCTTTAGCACCATCTACAGCCTGAGCAAAGTACAAGCAGAAAAAAAGTAAATGAAACAGAAAAAAATGTAAAAGCATTCACATAGAGTGATAATCAGTGTTGTATAAAGTACTACAAAGTGATACTTAAGTAAAAGTACAAGTATCTTACCAAAAAATTACTTTGGTAAA
>JARVJO010000082.1:8781436-8801921 GCA_031762555.1 Cynodonichthys magdalenae
GTGTGCTTTTGTTTTCTCTCTCCCTACGTTGCTGTTTTGTCTTCAGCCTTACTCTGTCAATAACCAGTCCTACACACACACACGCGCGCACACACACACACACACACACACAGGTTTGGGGTTTTTTGTCTTCTGCTTCTGCCGTAGATAAATACTGCAACTGCATCCTGAGTTCAGACAAACAAGACACTGAACAAAGCCTCTCACTGCTCTGCATTCAAGGGTGAACTGTTTGGACCAAGTCTGGGAATCAAAAGGTAACGAAAATTATATATATTTATATATATATATATATATATATAAAAACTTACAATAAAATAAAATGTTATATCTCTCTCTCTCTCTATATATATATATATATATATATATATATATATAAAATTTATTTTATTGTAAGTTTATATTAGATTTTAGTTACATAAACTTGTAGAGATGTTTTTTATCAAGTTATTTATTGTATGTAACCTAAATTGGCACATGGTGATAAATAGGACTTCCTTTATTTTTTGTTTCACACATTTTAGATGAGTATGTATTGACATACCTAGACGCACTTTAAATATACTCCTACTTTTAACTTGGTAGTTTTCAGTTCATAAGATTATTTAAAATATCTGAAAATCATATGAATAGAATTTTTGCAACAATATTGTCATCCCTTTTTGGACTGTTTAAAGTTAATTTGAATGCTTAAAGAGCCCAGACTCCCCAAAATAAGTGGTTTTGACTTAATGTGCCTTTTGATCAGGTTTAAAACGTATTTGTGGATTCATCTAAATACGCTTGACGTGTAATCAGTGCAACGTTTTGTCATTTATTTCAGATGTATTCGTTGTTCTTGGTGATCCTGTGTTCTGGTCTGTGCTTTGCCAGCTCAGACAGTAACTTAGAGACACTGATGGATAATGGTTGGCATCTTTATTTTAGTCAATAATTTCAACATTTTCTTCTTTTCTCCCTATTTATCTAAATCTGTTTTTTTTTTTGTTTATTTGTTTGTGTGTGTGTTTTCCTTCAGTTGTGGTCCTGAAAGTGCAAAATGATTTTGGCAACATGATAAAAGTCGATCTAACCTGTGGAGAAGCTTATCAGAACCAACATGTGTTTTGGAAGAAAAATGGTGATAAAACTATCCCTTTCTGCTCCTGTTTGCACATACCTGTGTTTTAATAATACCTGCACCAGTACGCTCAGCATGATAAAACATAAACACTATTTAAAACAATCATCTTGTAGTAAAGATTAACAACTAGGTTAATATATTTATTTCAGGTGAGGCGCTTTCACCGCCTCTGCAGGGGAACCAGATCACAGTTTGGGTCAAAGAAATGAACGGAGGAAACTACACTTGTCACCTAAGTTCGAACGGAGAATACCTCAACCACACCGTGATCCTAGTCCAGCTGGATCCAGATAACAGGACTGTCATTCTGGAGGAGAAATCCCCTGAAGAAGGTGAGATAAAAATGATGGAGAGGATGTTTAACGAGGATTTAGGCGAAAAGGGCGAGACGAGTGAGGTAAACAAAGGAAGGCAAACAGAGATGCAGATTTAGTTTTTATTTACCCAGGCAGGAGGCTTTTATATGAGCAGACATGTGATAGATGTCAGTGAATAGCTGTGATAGGAATGATGGAAGGAAAGGGATATTGGATAATATAAAAGATAGCAATAGAAACAAGGCTGTTGTTCAAAATCTGACAACAGTACAGGATAAAAGGGTTGGTGTCAAGAAAAATTAATAAATGGGATATTAAATGAATATAAGAAAACCAATAAAAACAAACAAACCTTAATGAAGCTGACACTTTATGATACATAAATATTGTCACCAAATTTCACTAAAATAAATCAGAATTAAAATGAAGTAAATTGTATAAAGATTAAGGACATTTCTGTTTTTTGTGGGCTCATTTTATTCACTTTCACATGATGTGAACTTTAAAACAAACTGCTTTGAGTCACTCAACCGTTCAACTAAAACTATATATCGTGAATAGGAAACTGACAAAGTTTCCATTCCTTCAGGTCACATCCACTGCTCGGCGCCAAACTACAAAGGTTCCTTTCACTGCTCCTGGACAAGAACGCAGCACCGATCCCATGCAGCTGTGCTCCTGGTGAAGACAAACCGGTAAGAACAGAGATTATAATTAAGAGTCCAGCATTCTTTGAAATAAATGTATGTTATCAGTTCAAAAGAGCCTCTTATGTAGAGAAATAATAGAGTTGTACCCATTTTAGTCAAACCTTGAAAAAAAAAGTGTGCAAATCTGTGTCATATTTTGATATATCTGCAGAGGTGTCAAAAGTATTCACATTCCTGAAATATAGATATCAGGGTTTAAAAATACTTTTTTTGGAGGTAGAAGTATCAACTCAAGCTTTTTACTCAATTAAAAGTACACTAAAAAGTGGATTTAATTTAAAAACTGTCAACTGGTTCCACTCAATTGAACTGAGTAGAGATAACACATTAACTTCACATAAAGTAAATGTGTTATCTCTGCTCAATTCAGTTGACATATGTTTAATGTAAATCCACTACATCTGTTTTTTGAGTGTACTGGTTCAAAAACTACTTAAAAGTATGAAAGTAAAAGTAATGTAAAGGAGAAAAAAAGCATTAAGGACAAAAGTAAAGTACAAATAACCAAAACTACTACGTAAGTAAAGTATTTGTATTTTGTTATTTGACACGTCTGGATGTCACATAATCTATCAGTGCTTGGAGTTTGTGTTGTGAATGACTAGCAGCTATTACGACACAACTTGTGCAGTGATTCAACAAATATTTACTAATGTTACAGACGGACACGCACACACACATACTGGCAAAAACATTATTGCCTCTTCGCCTTTAAAGGCGGGGAGTGTCCCCCTGAAGGAGGACTTCTTGTTCCAGATAGAATTTAACCAACCGGTTTGTCTTGAGTGCAGTCATATGGATAACATCACCTGTCAGCTGGATGCTGATGGAGCTGGAGTTCACTGTCAGGATGATAACTGCCCTTACAAAGAGGAAAAACATCCCATCTCTCTGACAGTTTACATACACAGCTACTCCCGCCTGGAGGCCTACACAAAGTCCTTCTACCTGAGAGAGATCGGTACGTCGTTTCAATCGAACGTTCTGGTTTGTTTTACACAGAATGCAAAAGTGGAGCTTTTCTTGTATATTTTTAATTGATGCAGCATTTTGTGATGCAAATCGAGGTATTGTTGCTTTTGTGGACATGATCTGTTCTAACTCATACGACTAGCATGGAGCCATATGCTAATTGTCAACTCTGTTCTTGTTTTGAATCTAGTGAGACCAGCCAGACTACCTAACCTGCATGTCAGTGATGGCCAAGTGTTCAGCTGGGACTACCCTGACTCCTGGGAGAAGCCCTGCACCTACTTTGGCCTCCAGTTCCAGGTCAAGGTTGTCCACCATGGTCACTTCTGTAACAGTGAGAAGCTCATAATGGTAAAAAAAAGTCAGATGGCAAAAGCTGGCATTTTGTTTTTAGTTAGATTTCTCTGTCCTAAATGCATTCATCTTTTGTGCAGAGTAACATGACTGAAGAAACCAATTATGTGATCAATATCAAGCCCAAGAAGTATATTTTCTGTGTGCGAGCTCAGGACAAGTACACCCTGGGGCCATGGAGCCACTGGAGTCAGTGTGTGTAAGTGTTTTAGTTCAGAAGCTCTGATTGGTAACTGAAACTATTATTTTTCTGAATTACACAATAATCATGTATTTTGTTTTTTTTTTCCAGAGTGAACAAAAATAACATGAATAATGGCTGCTAATTTCTGTTTCTGCTTGACTGTACTGAGAGAACGAAAGGAATCCCGTTCCCTTACATGTGATGTTTTTTTTTTTAAGTTTCCACAAATTTTTTTATGTTTTGCTCAAAGAGAAGCAGGAGTATACATGTACAGTATTTATTAAGCTTCCACTGTTCAGTCATTTAGGTTTTGTTAATGACTCAAATGAATAGTTTTGCTCAAGTTGTCTTAACTTATTTGTAACTGTCTTTTTAAAAGTTTTCTTTTTAACATTCCATAATAAACATAACGGCATTTTAACTTGTGATTACTGCCATTTTGTCCCAAACGTTTTGGAACTGGTAGATGTAAAATATACTACAATTTTGTTTCTTATTTTAAATAAAACACACAGATAAGGTAAAAAAAAAAAAAAGCTTTATAGTTATATTAGAACAAAGATGTCATGAAGGTCATGAAAAAACAAAAAACAGTGATTTTTTATTTTTAAATTTGTGAAAACTAAACAAAATTTGTACCGAAACATCTTCTTTATAACTTAATACAGAATGGTAACAAGTTTTGACGTACTTCATAAACCAAAATAAAAAAAATGATATAATTTAATGATATTATTTGCTTCACCTACAAACAAAAATTGATCTACTTTAAAATTAGCAAAACAACTATTAATCAATTAATTAAAATGAACAGACCTTTGTTTCAGTATGTGGATTCAGCAGTGCAGCAGTGTCATCATGTACAAATAGCATGCTATTAACAGTACAAATACATTTGTGGGCAAAAAATGTACAAACTCCCATTCAGTCATGGAAACTTGACTGTTAATGTTTAGCATAAAACTGTATCACATGAACCAACATGCAGATCTGTATGAAATGATGCCTGTGAACATAATCAAGAAAATCTTTTCTCCCACCAAAATATGCACAGATGTCAGCAGCATTGATGAAAGTATTCAAATATGACCAATCTGTAGATTTCATACCCCATTAGCTTTAAAGTTATTAGCATATTGCTGCAAATTATTGGAAATGTCATTAATGCCTAAAGCGATAACTGTTGAAGTGGGTTTCTGTGGAAAAGTTGAGAACAAATATACTTAGGAGAAATAGTAAGAAAATTTGTGTTTGGTAGATTATTTCTTTGTTGTAACTATTTGTCTTGGCAATAAATCTCATACTATTGGAAAGTTTGTTAATTTTCCTTTTAAATGGTGCCACATTTGTAAGGAATTTATGGGATGAGCAGTAGAGCTGAGTATGTGGGTTGAAAAAACATCTTATTTTTCTGTCGTTATTGACTCTTGTTTTGAGCTTTTGGTTCCACCAGGTGCTGCTATAAGAATTATTGCCAAGAAGCATTGTTACAACAAAGAAATAATCTACCAAAGACATATTTTCTTAGTTTTTCTGCTATGTTTATTATCTTACCTGTCGTAAAACGCTCTCTGAATAATGTGGGGTTAGCGAAATAAAAGTTTAATTCTGACAAGATTCATTAACAAACAAATAATACGAGCAGAGTAAAAATCAAAGTTCCCCCTTTATTCCAATAACTTGTGCCTCTATATCTTTTTGAAATATTTTGATTTCCCTGCAGGCACTGCCTCAGGCTACAAAGAAAGAGTTCCTGCCATTTGTGTTTCATTATCCATGAATTCTTTAAAAATAACCATAGAATATAAAACAGATGCTTTAAAGAATAATCTACAGCAGGTAAGATATTAACTGTTCATAACCTTTCCAAAGAACCCCATTTCAATTACTGCTTTAAGAACAGTATCTTTTAGGTTTTTTTATGTACATTTTTATCAGTTTACACAAAATGGGCTTGCTAAACAGGAAATATAAACTGTAATTCTGAATGAATCCTCTGTCATTGAGAACACATTGATATTTATTTTGTAACCTGATGCTTTCAGCTTCGTACAGAGAAGGAAGACATCACTTACTGACCTTAACCATGTAGCAATTCTATTCAGTCTTTCTCGGTATTGAAAGGAGTTTAACAGTTTCACAAGAACATGTTGAATTTTTAATAAAGTTCACTGAACTGTCATCTGGCAAAGCTGCCACCTATTCGGAAGACAAAGCAGATGTAAAGCATCACATATGCTTGTTGGTAAGATGTTAGGCATGAGACTGACCAACCAAGAAGCTGGTCGTTGGATTCAAGTTTGCATCCTCAGAGCAGATATACTTTATGTTCGCTTCGCATTTGTAGTATTTGCCACTGTCAGGGTATTAAATGTAAACAGACAGAGAAAAAATGTTTCGGACTAAATAGAGCACATGTACATGTTAAATTATGAATTCTACGTCAGTTCTGAGGTTTAGAGCTTTGGTAGTGAAGTTTAGAAGGACAAACTTGTAACAAACATATGAATGTTAGTGAGAATGGAAAGGAGGGGGGTTACATTTAGCCCAGGAGTTTGTAGATAATGGCGTCCTTCCTCAGTGGTGCAGCTTCTTGGATAAATATCTGCAAAAACACACAAATGAGCGAACAGAATTGGGATTTTTTTTAATAGGTCTGAGTAAATTTGTAGTTTTTGATTCACTTTTCAGTGCATTTATTGCAATGTTGAAAGAGCTGTGACAGTTCCTGCAAGCATTCATTTTTTATACATGCGCCTACCTCTCCCAGTGTTTGTGGTTGAGTCCACTGAAGTCATCGAGCTTGGCGATCTCTTTCAGGTACTGAGCCAGTTTATAGAGCTCTCTGTCCTTCTCTCTGTTGAGATGAGCCTTCATGAAAGGTCGGATCTAGTGCACATTTACACAAGATAAGTTTCTGGAGAAAATTAAAATACACAGACAGCAGTGATAATTAGGGCAAGAAAAGTGCCATGCTACCTTTAGTCCATTCTGTGGATTCATGAGGAAGTTTCGTCCAATGTCATCGAACATGATGGTGTTCTTCCTGTTGTAGAATGTTTCATACTTCCCCCATATAACACCTAAAGGCTTCACCTGCAGATGTGCATGCCATCGAAACACAGAAAATCACTGTCATCACCTCTCACAAATCAAAAATAGCAAAAGGGAACATGCTTTTCCTGCAGATGTGTCTTCAGCATCAAATCTTGATGCACTAATATCATTACTTCTGTATTTATGAAAACACATCTATACATCTTATAAATTAGTTTCAACTGTAAAAAGGTCATTAAGTGCACAATAGGGCACAATATAAAGCTCAACAAAAGGCAGTTTAAAAACAATCCTACATTCTTCTTATGTTACCTTGGTGTAATACATCACAGCAGTAATTTCTGTTTGAACAGGAGTGAAACATATTGTGGAGACACACCTCCACCACCCCTCGTTTTGGGGTGTGTACTGTGATCATGGCTCCGCTGTCCAACATGAATGTAATCTTGTAGTTTGGGTTATCTGTCACTCCAAGCTCCTGCATGGGCACACATACAGCTGGGTTAGATTCTAAACCCAGTTACACTGGAGTCCTGCAATGTAAATGGTGTAACACTGCCACCTTGTGGCTAAACAATGGTACAGCACAGAAAACTACAAGAGGGTAACTGGGGAAAAATATGAAAGAAAATTAGATTTGTAATTGAAGAAAAAAAGCATTATGCAGAAATTTAACTACAACTTTATTTTGATTCATTTCCATTTTTTGTTTCCTGCACATGTACAAGAAACAACTACTACTACTATAACTACTTATTTTACTTGTAGTACAAGAAGTGACTTGCAAAAGATGATTGATGAAATATTGACAGAACTTATTCAGAACTTATTCTCAACTGTAAATTGACAAGTTAAAAAACAAAATAGTTTGAAAATAGTCTTTCTGCAAACAAAATACAGGTAAGAAAACAAGAAGGGACAGGAATACTTACTTTCATTTTAGCTTCTATCCATTTCATACTTGTTGCAGCTACAGAAAAACAGGGAAAAAATAAATAAATAATTTACTCAAGTTTATTGAATGTGTTCTGTTTTTTCTATGAAGAACATTTGTTCCTTCAGCTGATTTATTTCAGATAGTCGTTTTGGCCTGAATGATCAGATAATGAATTACACACTAAAATAAGAGCTAGCCTTTCTTTCTTTTCTCTAATATTCATTCTAACCAATTGAAGAGCCGAGCAGATACATACACCAGATGACAATATCATAGTCTTCATAGGCTGATGTCAGAAACTCATGAAGGTATGGCCTCATCAGCTCCTGACCCGTTTCTGCACATGACTTGTGGTCTGAACACACACAGGATTGATTCAAAGTGTCCAAGATTAAACAAAACACAGATAAGATGAAATGTAGGGATGGATTTCAGTTTTGCAAAACAATTTGTGAACCTTAACAGACAGAAAAACACAATCTATAAGTAAAACCACAGCAGTGAGATATGAGCTACAGCAAAGCAGCAGTGTCTCTCTCAGAGTCTTGTTTACTCACAACTCACCAAACAGTGTGTAGTCCACATCCAACACCAGGAGTTTTTTGCCTTCTCTAGGAGGGTTCAGTTCCTCCACTTTATATTCTTTTACTCTTCTGGCTATTTTAGCCAGGTTCTCCTCTCTAAAGGAAGAGGAAGAATTGATATAAACGCACACATTTTTATTGTAACATTTTTTCAGATCCTACTAAGACTCTTTAATCAAATATTCATTAAAATATCTAACCTGTTCTCCACTTCTATAACCTCTTCCTCAATGTCAAAATCATTGATGACATCATCATTCTCTGGCGGAGGGGCTAAAACATCTTCCTTTACAGGAAAAATCAGGAGTACAGGTACAAATTTAATAATAATGGAAGATTAATCACCTAAGCAACATGCAGAATCAAATTTGTGACCTAGTATCTCTAGTAACCATGCTCAGTGATTAGCTTCAAAATGTGGTAAATCCTCGGTTGCTCATCCTATGCATATCTAATCAATAGAGAAGTAACAGTAACGTCCCACTCTCTCACTTTCACCTACCAAGCTTTCCTCTCTGGTGCCCATCATCATAATTTTGGTGTTAGGTTTCAGTTTCAAAGAACCTAGCTTCACCTCATCCTCTGCAGGTTTACCTGAAGGAAGAAACAAAACAGAAATTACAGTAATTACAGATTTGCATAGCCTTCACAAATTCTCACACATAAATAATATTTGTTCAGATGAAGTGTCAATATTTTGTCCTCTAATTTTATACAGGAATAGTACCACCCTCTTACCTTTGATCTTCAGCCCAAGAAGTTTCTGTCTCTCTGGCAACACCCCTGTCAAAGTCTTGATGGACTGTTTCAGATCCATCACTGTGTCCTCCTCAGACAGAGAACTGATGGAGAACTCCTGTCCTCCCCACTTTATAATCACTGACACCGACATGGCTTACACAAGCTTTTCACGCTCATACACGCGGCTGCAGCATAAATGTTTATTTACCTTTACGCCAACAGTTGCACGCCTCAACCTGGAGCGGTTTCAAACATGCAAACCCTAAAAGAAAAAGAAGCAGAGAAAGTATGGGAGTGAGACTATAGTTAGAAAAAGCTTAAAGCAATTAATACATATAAAGTATCAACAAAACGCCGTATCACTGTTGTTTATCTAAGTATTTAAAGTAGAAAGCTACTTAATCAGAGCAAACACTATATCTGTCCTCGATTATTTTTAGCTTGTGATGGCTAACTCCTAGCAGCGATAAAAAACACGCCGGGAAAACTTGCTAATATTCACTAATTACAAGCCAGAGTTTGTGTGTTCCTACCTGTCAGAACAAGCTAATACTCAATGCTTAACAAATAAATCGAAATTTCGCTGAAAGGGTAAATGAATGAGTGAACGTGGAGCTTCGGGTTCATTGATAGATAAACGCAAACGGGACTCTTCCGGGCGTCCCGAATATTACCGGAAGTGAGGTAGAAAAAGCTTAGTTACCATAGCGACCACAAGTCGGCTTTACTTTATAAAACATGAAAAGAAACGAATTTAGAAAACATCTTAAATGTAATCATTATTTTAGGTAATTTTTTTATTCACAAATGTCGTTTTTAAAAAAAAACACCCTTACTTCCTCTCATTTCAAAAAGAACTCTGTCACTTTTTCTCATCTATAAAGTTTATAGACAAAAACAAGCAATACAACTGTGTCATACTGTTAAAGAACTTAACCTGTCAGATAACCCTTAGTTTACAAGTGTTGTCTCTGTGTTTTTTCCCCCTTAAGTTTCGTCTGTTGTTTATTTTCCTTGTTTTGTTTTTTCTTTTTATTATTATTTATTTATTATTTTGTACTTCAGTTCATTATATTAGCCTGTTCTTGTCATAGTTCAAGCTGGCAAAAATACTTGATTTTGATGCCATTTTTGTTGTAAATGTATATTATTTCTTAAAAAAAAAAAAAAACTTTATATATAAAACGTGTTTATTATTAAAGCTAAAAAATGAATTTGCGTAATTTAGATTAAAAATCAAATCCTTTTATAGTAATAAAAGTAGCAAAGGCCAAAATCATATTTAACATAATATTTGCAAAAATTGAAAACTATTATTATTATTATTTATTGTTTTTTTTGTTTTTTTTGTTTTTTGTGGAACTCAGCTCATGTTTTTTATTGTTTTATTTTTTATTTTTTTGGGTGATACAAATAGCCCATTTTAGTTCTGTGATTTACCCTCATTTTTAGAATGTTTTTTTGAACTGTAACTATCAGCCAATAATGCATTCAAATTGGGTTGTAAGAAATATTTTAACATCACAAATTACTTTCCTTGAATACGTATTCTCACATCAAACACCCCTTTTCACTGTCTGTTCACAAACAGACATGACAAACAGCATCTTGTTGTATTTTTTGTATTTTGTATTGTGAGACTGAAAGATTTAATGGGACAGACCCCAGTGCGCATGCCCAGTACATCCTCCAGTGAGTGCTCCGGTTAATGGCTGCCAGGATGGGTCGCGTCTTTTTTCTGTGAAGCACACCCATCTGGAGGACCGTTATCTCGGGCGGTGCCGAGCTAAAATGGTCGATACACGACCAAACAGGCACCCGGAAACTCTTTTTCAAAGTTGCGAACATCGTCCCTAAAAAGTAAGTTATCTTTTATACCCTTTTAATCTTGACTTAGCATCAACAACTACTAGCCGTAATCTGCTTTCGTTTCGCTTTTGTGTTGCCCTCCAACTAGCAAGAATTTAATCGTTTTTGCTCCAAACGTCAAACGGTGTAAAGCACGAACTTTTATATAAATGTTTGTGGACCGAGGCATTCATGTTCATGTTAGTAATTTGGCTAACTGGCAACAATGCTACACGTTAGCTTAATTGTTGCCACTGCGCCAGCGCCTGTTCAATGCAGCTCATCACCTCCACAAAGCACGTACTTTCACTTCTGTTTATTTGATTCTCGTTTGCTTCCATAACTTGGCCTTTATTTTGTGATTGCATATTGGCTAATCGAGGGTGTACATTTGTTTTGTCCCTGCTTCACAACACGGAAACGTACGTTCTAATCTACCTTGCAAAGTGTTGCTTTCTATCTTGCAGCGCAGCTAAGAGATTTTTTCCCCCTGTCGAGACGGAGGGGTTACTAGAGTTCATGGCACGTACACGAGTCGATGCAGCACTCACTCATGCATTTTCAGTGCAGATTTACCTAAAAAACAACAAAGGTAGTCACGTGAAATAGATTTAGCTTCTGTGTTTAAATATTTTCTTATTTGTTTTGGTTGAACTGATCAAACATGTTGGTACCTAAATGACACATTCTTATATTAAATAAAAAAAATATACTCTTGATTTTTTTATTAAAGCTATTCAAATTGTGATCTATCATGTTATGTATAGACTGTTTTTGTTTTTTGTTTGTAGTAAAGTCAAAGTACTGTCACTACAGTGTATAGGCCTAGTACATTTTGGTATAATTTACTTCTAAATGGCTGACTTTCTTTTAATTTGATGTAGCTTAGTTAAGGTATTTATTTATTAGTTTTCAGTTTGTTCGAAATTAGAATGCATGAGTCAGTTGGCAAAATAATTCACCTTAATGATATAAAACTTAATAAAATGCACTAGATTTAGGGATAATGAGGCAAACTTTATTATTTTTAACTTCAAATGAACGACCTCTGTACACAGATTAGGTAAGTGTTCTGAATGTAATAACACAAATGATTATTGTTTTAATCTGTAGTTATATGAGTGTTGTGATTCTCTGCTGGTTTGTTTATGTGACTAAAATAATACAGAAATTGCTTTGTTTTTATACAACTGGCTTTAAAACCAATTTCAACATTTCTTGCAATTAAACTTGTTAAGTCCAGATATTGTCATGAATGGATTTAGACAAATAAACATGCAGTAGTTGACTGTATGTTACATAATGTAGGATTTCCAAAGCAGTCTTTGGCCATTGAATTCAGTTATGTAAGTTCTTAGGATCCTGTCCCACAGCTCCAGAATAACAACAAACTTAAACAGAGAGGTTGGGGGGGGGGGGGGGGTTCCGTTAATTTAAAGAGAATGCCGGTGTATTTTTTAGGTCACAGAATAGTGCTGTTGATTAAGTAGGACAGTTTGGTTTAGGTCTGTAAGTCTTTTTGTTTTGAATGATTTAGTCATGAGGGCAGACTCATGGGAGCAGAATCCCCTAATCAAAGAAAGAAAATAAGTTGTCTAAGAAAAACAGAAAATTACTACAGACACTTTTAATCATTTTTGATTGTTAGGTTAAATAAAATTGTGACTCTGCAATTTCAATAGGTGTTTCTGCTTTACTTGCACAAGTGATTAAGGGATTGATTTAATTGATCAAAACTCTAGGGGTGCCTGAAAAGGTCGGCCTGATTTACTGTTGTAGCTTACAAAAACAACAAAAGAAATTACAAATTTGCATGGTTAAAAACATATTTATAGGTAGGTCAAACAATAATTTGCAGTAATTCTTGAGTATTAACAAAATTGTATAGTCATTAGCACCATCATATGTAACGGCATCTAATTCTCTTTTTTTCAATCATACTTGGAAAAAAAAATGTTTCTTCGCCAAACCTCTTCTAGACTAATCAAAACAAACAAAGCTGTTTCTACAGCATGTATTCTCACAATTGCTTATGTCATGCTCATGAGTTTTGTTCTGTTAGTTTGAATGTGGAAGGAAGAAACCTAAAGGCCAGAATCATTTGCACATAAACTGATTATTGACTGATTATATTTGCCTATGCAAAGCAATACTGAGTGTAAGAGTGGAATAAATAAGGAACATTAAATGAATGCATATGAAAGAAGTTAGAAGGCAGCAGTTCTTCTTTTTCAAAGTGGCCAAATGTACTAAAGTTTATGGCATTAGTGTATTCTTCAGAAAGTAGATGTCTTTAAAATGTATGAGATGCTGTAGGTCAGATGGTAATTTTTTCTGTGTGCGCTTATTTGTGTTTGTTTCATGTTTTGAGTTTACCTGCCAAGTAGTTTTTCTTGAATTTGTTACATAAACTCAATTTCATTACTAATATTTGTTTTCTATATGTGTATATATAGTAACTTATGTCTCAAGTAGTTCTTCTCAGAAATAAATTCCTTATTGAAAAACTTTGCTGATTCAATCCAGAACTATCAAATCAGAAAATTAAATGTAATTGATAGTTTAAAATGCTGATAAAATAACAAGGCTTTATGACTGGATGCATGCATTGTTTAGCAACCTGCACTGGTTAATTGTTCATATAGCTACTGCACTTGAGGTAAATCTCTTTCATACACATAGATTCTTGCTTCCTCAGATTATGAGAATTTAAAAACGTATGTATGTATGAGATTATATTTATGAGTTACACTTTTGTGCAAAGTTGTAAAATTTAATTTAGTTTCTAAAACATGGACAAAAAAATACAGAAAAAGCGTCACTGGTAATAATGCTGATAAAGATTAAAACAATAAAAAACAATGTTCAATGCTAGTTTTTATGCTTGCAGAGATCCTGTATTTCTGCTTTTCTGCAGCAGTGATAACTTTTTGTGTTTCTTGTAATTCTCCACTTTGTCTTGGTTTTCTGTGACGTTCATTAATTCCTCTTTTTTGATGTTACATGGCTTTCATACTTATTATTTCCTGGGTTGATCTTTTGTAATAAATGTCTGATATTTTTTTTTCCAGAGAACCCACTGTCAACATCTCGTCTTAGCGGTCAGTTCTGCCTGCTGATCAGCGGTTAACCTGAGGCCATGGCAGTGAAGGACCGTGTAGAGGCGGTGCTCAACGTGGGTCTGCGTGTTCCCAGCATCATGCTGCTAGATGTCCTGTACCGCTGGGATGTAAGCTCTTTCTTCCAGAAGATCCAGCGCTCCAGCCTTTCCAACAATCCTCTGTTTCAGTACAAATATCTGGCTCTCTACTTACACTACGTAGGTCAGTGTCTGTCGCCTCTCCCAAGCACACACACAGATGCACTCAGTGTTTTACAGTAAAATATTTTTTCTCTATTGTAGTTGGCATCTTAAATATTTTGTCCATTTTTTGCACCACATTTTATTCATAAAAGCATCATGTATCAATAAAAAGCTGTCAGTGATTCTCTTAGCAATGTCAGTTCTCATCACTGAATGGATGATGATTAAACATTAAAAAGCAGGAAAATGAGTAACTAGGAACTTGGGTGAACTTGTTAAACTGCTGCTTTGACTTCTCGTCAGTGTTGAAGCTTTGTTTTTATTTTTATTCTTAAGCAGTCTAGATGCTGGATTGACTCAATTTTTTTTCTATAATTTGCTATTTTATTGTTTAGGTTTTCTGTAGTCTAGTTGGTCTTTGTAGCTGTTCCCCAGCTATTGATGTATCTAAACCTGTAGTAGGAGCTGGTTGAGTGATGCTACTGTGATACAAGTTGTTTAATGCTTGAGCCAGGGTCTTAAGGCTCCATACTCACTCCAAACTGCCGAAATGGGTTTGGATTGTCGCAGTTTCATGACGAAAATTGTGTCATTCTGTTTGCATTGTCGACATTTCGGCAGCTTCTTGAAACAACCCACAGGCCAAACTTTTTACCTCCATTGGTCAGAAGTTTGTGAGAGTGCTTGTTTATGCTGAAAGTGCTCAGATGCTGCATTTTCCTTTAAAAACAAGCGACTCGCTTCCAGAACCGACTGTTGTACCAGGAAGCAGCAATGTATAAAAGTAGTCAAACGACCAAAAACTCATGGATGGAGCTAAAACCGACGTTGTGCACGGGGGAATCTGACAGATAACAACTTAGGAGCTTTAACCAGGACAGATTTGTGGATAAATAACTTCGGGTGACGGGTCTCGGACTTTTTTTTTTTTCAACATTGTAGACTCCAGTAGGGAAGTATGCTGCAGCGGGAGGGGTTTCCCAGGAGCTCAGCATGGGATGTCTCAGGGACTATGAAAGGTGTGTGCGAAAACAGCACAGAAAAACCACGTGACTGTGTATCAACTGTTCGGCTTTGGAGGGAGTATTCAGGAGCCTTTAGTGGTCAAAACAAGCAAAAAAGCACTTTTCTTCCACCTGCTAGTGAATGTTTTCTTGTAAAGAAAAAAGAAATCTCAAGGTTTTTGAGTTGAATTCTGTTATTCGATCAACATGGGTTGTCTATTCCTTTGATGAAAACTTTACTAAAATTTAGAGATGACGTGTACACTGAGCATCAGATTAGACTAATTCCATTGTCTTTGTAGTGGAAGTGAAAGAAATGTGATCAACTACAGAATAGAAGTCCACTTGCTTTTATTTATTTACTTATTTACTTACTTACTTACTTTTTGGACATGTTTTTTTGTAGTGAAGGGAAATGGAAAGGCTTCTACCAGTAAGGCATAGCTTTAAAATTTCTTTAAGTTGTTTATGTTGATTGAATTATGGCTCTCGGTTTTGTCTTAAACACGATTATGTATTTGGTATGTTGCTTGATGCAAACCTGACAGTGAAAACAAAACAAGACATTTACATTGTAAAGTTTTATTGCTAAGGTTTATTCAACCATGTGGAAAAAGAAACAATAAAAACAGTTATTGTTTCTTTGCCTCAGTGTTACTTTATTGAGCCTTGTAAGCCTTGTATGTGCTGACAAGCTGTGTGGGTGAAGTAAAGAGGAGACGAGGAAGTAAGACCAGAGTACGTGTTGTTGTACAATGAAGAGTTTTTGAACATAGTTATAGAACAATACATGATAAAACTATTTGTGTTAGACTTCTGTGGTTTGGTTTACATTAAAATGAAATGGTCACACTAAAGACCACATACGTGTCTTGTATCGACACCTCTCACACATTCATATTGTGTGTATTAGTTTCTGGCCAAAAATAGAGTAAGGTCTACAAACAGGAAATAGCAGTGATGCTTTTAAAGTGCATGTAATTTTAGCTCTCAGCTCAATATGTGACTTCTTGGCAGGCTACATCCTGAGCTTGGTGCTTCTGACTCTGCCTCGTCAGCACCTGGTTAAACTCTACCTATATGTTCTCACGGCCCTGCTGCTGTTTGCTGGTCATCAAGTCTCAAGGTACAAACACAGTTCTATTCCCTTGGTTGTATAAAAGCATAGATCAGAGGTGCCCAAAGTGGGGCCTGCGGGCCAAAATTGGCCCGCCAAGCCATTTAATTTGGCTCACCAGCAGTTATCCTGTTTACTAGATTGTAATCTCCTGTTTTATGTAGAAACACTATATTTCCCCTTAATCTTTTCAACCATTGGTCCAACTATACGAACAAGGAGCTGTAGTCAGATAGTTTTAACTCATGGTACTCACTTTATCTTTGGATTATGTTAAGATTAAATATAAAATACAATTAACTACAAAAGACGTTTAGATTAGATTTCAGCCCATATCTAGATTTGCACACCTTATAAGACCACAAATACTAAAATTTTAAATTATGAAAAGTTCCATGAGCCTTTGCTGCCCGAGCATACGTTGAATTTTCTCCATGTTCATGGGCTGAAAACAAAGAAAGAAACAAAAGAATGTGGGCAACTGCACTGGCTGCTAGCTTAATCATAAAAAATAAAACAACTTTACTTAAGAAGTACTTGCATTTCATGTATTATATTATTGCATTTGGCCCGTTGCCCTCAGATTGGTTTTAATTTTGGCCCTCTCAGGGAAAATGTTTGGGCACCCCTGGCATAGATAATCCCACTCTTCAAATCTTATTGTGTACACACTGAGAACTACAATATAGTGTAATATAAAGAAAAGCTAAACATGGGACTTGTTTTACTGTGTATTGGTGTTATGTAAGAGCTCACATTATAATTACCTTTTGTGCTCAGCTTTATGACCTTTTTTTTTTTTTTTTTCCAGAGATTATGTTCGCAGTGAACTGGATTCAGGCTATGAAGGACCTGTCTACCTGGAGCCTCTCTCTATGAACAGATTCACCACTGCACTCATAGGTATGTGAATATATGGCGTCACTTGTACACAATGTGTGTAGTGTGATCACAGATTGCCACAGGCAGGATGATACTCATGACATTCTTATTCATTCTTTAATCATTTGAGCTCTCTTTTCCTTGCTGATTAGAAAATAATAGTATATAAGTTCATACAAGTTCTATGGGTTTATACTATGATAGTAAATTATATTAAAACTGTCTTTGCAACACCATAATTAATAAATTTACTATTGTTTTTATAGCTATACTACATCAACTGGTTACTCTTTGAATAAATCCAACTAAAGACCAAATTGCACCTCTTGTGTCCTTTAAAGTAGGCTGGATTAAAAAAGAAAATGTTGCAGTGTTTTTGCTTTATAAGACCTGGTTTCAGCTTACTAAAGAGGGATGGAGTCTCCTGTGTTATAAATAGATCACACAAAGTGCTGATTCTTCAGCACAGAGAAAGTCCGATAAAGCAAAAATAGCTGTGTTACGAAAGGAAATAGTTGTTTGAGAGAAAGATGAAGATTAAATTGAATTATTTTCCCATATTGAATGTCTTCAGCACTTTGACACTGATAATTTTAATAAATGACAAGTTGAGTCCCAGATGCACATAAAATTGCAATGAATCTGATTTAGTTTTTTTATTTTATTATAAATTGATAGGAGTATTGTGATAAGAGTGTGTTCATATCCATGTCTGTTCCTGCATCAGGTCAGCTGGTGGTGTGTACGCTGTGCTCCTGTGTGATGCAGACCAAAAGGATTTGGCTTTTTTCTGCTCATTTTCTCCCCCTGATGGCTAGACTTTGTCTGGTCCCACTGGAGACGATTGTCTTCATCAACAGGTTCTCCATGATTTTCACAGGCCTGGAGGTCATTTACTTCCTGGCTACTAACTTACTGGTACCATATAATCTGGCCAAGACTGCTTACAGGGAGCTGGCTCAGGTAATCATTTATCAATGTTCCTCAAGTTCTGAGATTTTTTTTGTAATTTAATTATTGTTCTGTGTTTGACCTTTTATTACAGCCATCTCTCCTCTTCTGTTTCTGCATCTGTTTCCTCTCAGGTGGTAGAGGTGTACGGCCTGCTTGCTTTAGGCATGTCCCTGTGGAACCAGCTGGTTCTTCCAGTTCTCTTCATGTGTTTCTGGCTCGTGCTCTTTGCTCTGCAGATCTACACCTACTTCAGCACCAGAGACCAGCCTACCTCAAGGGAGAGGCTCCTATTCCTCTTTCTTACAAGGTGAGACAATAGCATCATGGTTCAGAGTGTAAGAGACGTCCTGGTGTGTGTGTGTGACCTAATATCCTTAGCCTGCACCCTGTTCTTTGTAAAATTGTGATAGAATTCAGAATATGCATCACTTTAAATTCGAAATAAAACAATAACCAGTTTTTAATCTTCTCTCTCCTCCATTCATGTCCTCAGTATCGCAGAATGTTGTAGTACACCGTACTCTTTGCTGGGTTTGGTTTTCACCGTCTCCTTCATCGCGCTGGGAGTTCTCACTCTGTGCAAGTTCTACCTGCAGGGTTACAGAGCCTTTATGAATGACAACACCATGCACAGGTTGGTCAATATGTTTCTCTTCTTGTTTTTTTATTATAGATATCTGTTGGAGAGTGTTTATTATTTAATTAAATTTCTGTAACATCTCTACAGAGGGATGACAGAAGGCATCACTCTGCTCATCCTTGCTGTGCAAACGGGTCTAATAGAGCTGCAGGTTATCCACCGAGCCTTCCTCCTTTCCATCATCCTCTTCATCGTCGTTGCTTCCATCCTGCAGTCCATGCTGGAGATCGCTGACCCCATAGTTCTGGCTCTAGGAGCCTCCAGAGATAAGTAGGTCAAATCTACCATAGATCTGAGAATTTGTGGAGGAAAAAAATTGTTCCAATAAATTGAGTCTCTAATTATAAGAGTTTCTGCTGCATTTAAAGATCAAGACATTTGTGTATTTTGGCAGTTTGATAAAAATGCTTTCAACACTGATAAAAAATGACCATTGCTCTGCAAACATGACTAAAAGCCTGAATGAACATCAACATTTTGATAAGAGTCTTTGTTGATACAGATGACACTGATTGCCTTCTATTTTTCTGACTCGTAGGAGTTTATGGAAGCACTTTCGAGCGGTGTCGCTCTGCCTCTTCCTGCTGATTTTTCCAGCCTACATGTCTTATATGATCTGTCAGTTCTTCCACATGGACTTCTGGCTTCTCATCATCATCTCGTCATCAATCCTGACCTCGCTGCAGGTAAAGCATAGGATAAATGATATGTGGACACTTTTATAGCTTGTTTCTGTTGTAGCCTAATGTATTCATACTTTCAAAGCCACCGTTAAACTGTGAATTCACACTTTGATTCTGTATGTTTAGTGCTTTATGGTATGTACACTTACACTGAATACAGTTTGATAAATTTTCTGTGAGGACAGTAAAAGGGCTGGGAGAGCTTTGCATCAAAATAATCAACTTCTGCTTCCTCATATATGATTTGTATTTAAACTTTAGTGTCTTCACAGCTTATATCAGCATCATTTTTAGGGGGGTAAGGGAAAACTTCAGGGCTGATAGTACTCCGTCACCCTGTCGGATCTTCGGTGTAGCGTAGCTGTAGAAAAAAAAATGGGGGGTGGAGTGTTCTCCCAGAGATTAAACAAATATTTCTCTGGACCTAACAGAGGCACAGCATTCACTTTAAACACTAGATAGGCCTGTTAGCCAATCAGAAACAGGGCGGGATGTGTGACTCTGCAAAACTTTGATTTCAGTCCCAGCAGAAGTGCAAGGGATGCTCATAATAAAATAATATATTTGTTAGAACAAGTTTGAAAAAGAAGTGGAGATTATATTGAAGCTGGCAGACTTAACAACCAGCTGTCAGAGAAGAAAAACCTGCAGAAGGATGTTCACTGATTCCTTCTCCGAGAGAGAGGGAGACACGAGGCACAGCCAGGTGGATGCTAACATTCGCTCCAAAAAAGTTCAGGCTCAGCATTTTTTTCTATCAGCCCTGAAACTTGTATAAGAGAGGCATTTTAAAAATTTATACAACATATTCTCTGTGGTTCATTTATAAATAAATTCATATTCTTGTCTGTCTCTGTCTCCGCTAGGTTCTCGGTACTCTCCTTATCTATGTCCTCTTCATGGTGGAGGAGTTTCGTAAAGCTCCAGTGGAGAACATGGATGAAGTTATCTACTGTGTAAATGGGACTTACAGATTGCTGGAGTTTCTGGTACATGTCACACACACACACACACACATCCTTGTACTTGCATCAAACTGAGGACATTGTATTGACTTCCATTCATTTTTGTAAC
>JARVJO010000082.1:8822733-8833740 GCA_031762555.1 Cynodonichthys magdalenae
TTTTTCTGAGGATAAAAAAGGGGCAGAAATTATAAGATTCTTTTCTTCTTCTGCTGCCTTTCATTTTATTTTATTTTTAATTGTTTGCATGTTTTTATTACTTGTGTATATATAAAATGAATAAACATTAAACAACAATATTTCAACACTTTTCTTAATTTGACCACAGCTGATAGATGCAATCTGGGATATGTTGTCAGTGTTCAATTTAGATGTGTAAATAAAGCATTACAAATTATATAACCAATAAAATAATGACTACTGATGTAACATTTAAAGTTAAAGACAATAGAGTTGCAAATTTGTCTTCCCTGTTCGTTTTTTTTTCTACTCAAAACAATAAAATCTACAAATGCTACACAAAAACAAAAAAGTTTTAGTATCAGTTATGTTTATATACATTCTAGAAAAGGCTTGTTTTTATTTACATATTTATTAAAATGAAAAAAGAACAAAAATTTCTTATAGGTTGAGAAAATATATTTTTCAGATAATTACAGCTAGAAAAATGAAATTTCTGCAAACAGAAATTTTGAAGAAGCTGAAACAAGCTAAAAGAAGCAAGACACTAACTAAAAACAAACATAGCTAAATGTTATCTAAAGATAGCAAGAGGCTATCTAAAAGCGAAAAACAGAACAAGATTTGCAAGCAAAAAGGAGCCGAATGGTGGCTAAAAATTAAAACAGCATAAAAAGACAACAAAAGAAAAGAGTGAGACCTGTTTTCAACCAAACAGAAAAACATTTCTGATTACTTTCTCACTCACTTTCTAGTGTTTCAGCATCACTTCCTGTGTTAAAGGTCAGCGGTTGCTTAAAGACGAGGCCCGTTGGGAGTTACATATATACCACTGCCATAATACCAGCCTTTACTTGCTTGCTTTTCTGTGTGTTCCTGTGTGTGAGTGTGAGATTTTTGCCGATGAGAGGAAGGGAGGAAGAGGGGAGAGCAAAGAATGTTTTATTCATTTCTCTCATTTAGTGTCTCCATGTGCACCTGTCCTAGCATTTAGAAGCTCGGTCTTCCATTTACTTGCTGATTTAGTTTAACCGCCTGTTTAATGGATACATGCACTCACACATAAATGTGGATTTTGGCCGAGTAAACTAACTCCAGCTCAGTGAAGGTCATGGAAATGGGGGTTTGCATTGTTTTGTGGTGTAGTTGTGTGGCTTTGGGATATGCAGTGGGTGTTTAGCTTTCATTCTCCTTATTATGTTTTTGACATTTTCACCCACTGCCTTTCGTGGTGGCAGGTGATAATTTAATTGCCTGTGCTTGTACATATGCTAATTTTAATGAAACTCTCTAAAAGCAATCATTGGATGCATTTTTATAACTGACAAACTTTAGGAGTCAACCCAAAACAATATGGTCACCACAGCTAATTGACTTTACGAAACACGAAAACGGCTATGTCTCAATCATTTTACAATAAACTGAGCTAGAATTTGGGGTGGTAGTAGCCAACAGTCATCCTCAAACCATACTTTGAGAACTAACACAAGATCTTTGTTTAAAACTTTGACATTAACTATTGAAGACACATCTCATGAAACTCTTTCAAAGTTCTCATTAGATGTAGATTTGTAACCAAAACATCCCCCCAAAAAACCCCAAAATTACTATAACTGTCGATTTTCCAGATTTTGCACTAAGATCTAGTGTGGTAGTAGCTGAGCCTCATCCTCAACACATTATCCAAATCAAAGACATTCATTAAAATATACTAGTTTTACTAAATCTGCGTTAAAGGAAGTACTTTTTTCAGTGTTTTATCCTTTCAGACTGTCAACAAAAGGTCATGGTTACTGTCTTAGTTCCTGTAAAAAAAGGTGGTTTTTTGCTCTTAATTTGAATGTCTCCATACATCTTTGCATCTGTGTTTTATGGGAATGAGATGGGAAATATTATTTAGAAAATGGCCATGGGGCATGACTGGAGAGGGTCCAAACAGATGTGTAATGTGTGCCTGCAACCCCCTCCCAAACACACACACACACACACACACACCCATACATACACACAGTCTTTTCCTTTTTCTGCTCTTCTTGTTTCCCCTTCTTTCACCTCTCTCATCCTCCCCTTCCTGCTCCTGTCTCCTGCCTACCCCCCATCCCCTACACACACACACCCACACACACACACACACCCACACACACACACACACACACACACACACACTCACACACACAGTCACATCCTTAGGCAGGGATCTTGTTACTCTAATAGTGACAAACACCACCATGATGGCCTCAAACGCTCACATTTTCCCATCTGTCTCCATCAGTGCTGCTATATCCCCTCAGTTATTTCAAGCGGTTGTAGGCTGTCAAAAACTGCATTTGTCTTTTTGCATTAGCTTAAAGGTTTAATGTTGCTTTTTGTTCTAATTACTGAGAATTTTAGAGTTGTGCTTTTACACCGCCCCAAGAAAGGGTCTGTAAAGAATAAATAATAAAAAAAAAACTTGTTTCACCTGAAAATGTTAAAAAGGCATTGGTCCAATACTGAGAGACAATAAATTTGAGTATATAATAAGTTTGAGGTAAATCTCACAATTAATGTAACTTTTTTTAAATACCTTCTTTCTGGTGGCCTTTAGGGCAATTTTCATATTTTGTCTTATTTTTACAGGAAAATAAATGGCATTAAAATCTACATTGAAACTTTTTTTTATGTGGAAAACAAACCAAAAAAAACATTGCAGATAATCATTCATCCTACAAATTAGATGTAATGTAATATGTTACAATATAATACTTTGAGACATTACTATTCTACATTTACCAACCTTGTATACCTTTAAACAATTTTTTTTTATTTTAGGTTAAACTTAAAATTATGAGACACAGAGCGAAGGGAGCAGCCGTGAAATCAGATAGTCGTTGTTTAGAAGCTCACTGTTGTGAAATTTCAGTGTTTATTTCAATCAGACATCAGGCCAAAGCTTCAAACCTGACATCAAATAAATCCAACTTTGAGTTGTATCTTTCACTGTTTATTGTACGTAATACGAATGAGGAGATGGTGAACTTCTCTTTCTGTAAAAGTTGTGTCAGTGTTTTTCATTTGTTCGGCTCTAAAATGAGCTGACTGTCAAATTAAGCTGCTAACTAACAGACTTGGTTGATTGATTAACCACCTTACTGACTAATTAACTCACAGAGTGATAATATAATCTATTATTGGACTGACGTCAGTGGCTGTCAGGCAAAGGAACAAAGGTGTAGTTGGCATGTGAATGTGTGTGTTTGTGTGGAACGAGGATAAGGTCCTGGTGGGAAATACGACTGTGGTCAGAGGCCTCCTGGTGCCTGCACAGAAATCTCTCTTACCGTACTGCCCTTCATGCACAGCCATCACACACACACACACACACACACACACACCCACCCACACACACGTATGGAATTATTGGAGAAAAGTACAGTGGCTCATTCACGATAGGTGGTTACTGGGGGTGTGTGCGAATATCTTAAGCGCTGTCATTAAAAGGCAAACTCCCTGCAGGCTGCACACGGGTACGCATGAGAGCGAGAGGGGGGTATTTTTTTTCCCTTTACCACAAAGTGAACGAGTGGTTGAGGCGTTTTAGGAATCCGAACGAGAGTGTGTTTACCTTCTGTATGAAAGTTTGTACAACTGTAAAAAGGAATTTGTGGAGCAGAGGAGCGGAGTGGAGAGAGGAGGGTGAAGGGAGCGAAAATGTGCCAGCCATGCATCATTTCATTATTAATAGCCATGTCGGAATAAAAATGCTAACCTTGTCTGATCTAACGGACTGAGTCTGCAAGCTCCACACTCTCCTGTGTGAGTGTGTGTGTGTGTGTGTGTGTGTGTGGGAGGGGCAGGGGAGAAGGGGTGTTGGAGGGACACTAGCCCCATAGTTAGGTCTTGTTTCCTTTTGTTAAGGCTGTGCAGAGAGAGATGGTGAAGTCATCACAACCCACACAGGTATAAATATCTGTGTGTGTGTGTGTGTGTGTGTTGTGGCAGTATTTCCCGTGTGGAGAACATCAGGAAGAGAGCACCAGTGTCCCACAGAGAGGGGCATTGTTATCAACCTCCGAACACACACAAACCCCACCCCCCCCTCCCTCCCAGACCGAGCTGCCTGATCTGCACTCGCTCTGCGTTGCCACGGCAACACACGGCACACGCCCAAACATCAACAACAAACAGAAACGACACAGAAAATACACAACACGTCCCACCACATAATAACTTTACATAACGCACATTACATGCATGCGGCGTTAGATGAAATGAGCCCAGGCTGCTTTGAGGCCAGTTTGGGTTATTTTAGTAACGCAGTTGAACTCAGCCACACACACACACTCATAACAAGACCCTGAGAGTGTGCTCCTATGGAACTGCGGAGGTGTAATCTGTCAGACAGGAAGCTGGTGGGGTCAGAGGTCACCGAGCACTAATCGATTAGCCGTCAGTTAGTGCGGCACTCGAGAGGAGAGCGCAGCTGTGGCCAGCTTTCTTACAGCACAAGTGTGTGTGTGTGTTTTATGCTTAAGTGTTTAGGGTTTTAAGCTGGTGTGTGCCTATTAGGAGCAGCTGTGTGTATCTGTGTGTTCGTGTAGCACTGTGTGGGTGAATGCATCTCTTGGACCTATTGATCACAAAGAAATCCGGCTGATTTTTTATTTTTTTATTTTGGTCTGACCCTCAGAGGTTAAATGCCTCTCTCCCCCCTCTCTTCCTCTCATTCTCCGTCTCTTCTTGTATCTTTCTCCAAGCTGTGAAAGCGAGATACAAATACTTGAACTTGGGTCACGCAGCGTAGGTGTGAGTCGGCTCAGTGTCAAATCGGCTGCAATCATCGCAGTGTTTATTTTCTAATGAAAGGCAGTTTTAGCAAATCTGCATTTTATTCCTCCGTGCCCTGCGTAACTGATCTTCTTTTAACATTTATCGTGCTCACTTTTAAGAAAAACTACCCTGAAAGTCATGCAGTGACAGCAACTCGGTGTAACAGTGTTTACAGAACAAGATCATTTTTACACCTTATTTAGGTTTTGAGTTTTGTGATTTTTAGATAAGAATAAGAAAATAAATCAGATTATATAATCAATTGTCAGCGTCTGGACGTTTGTTTGCCTGTTAGCAAAATATTTCAAGAGCCATAGGCCAGCTTGTATTAAAACTGTCAGAAAATAATCATTTCACATACGTCTACAGCTAAACAGCCTTTTGAGTCAACCCAATTCAAGGCGAACATTGCAGACAATTAATAGCAGCAACCAAAAAAATGTATTAATTTTACAAATTTGTCAGTTTTTTAGACATAGACCTGAATTTTACTCTACATCACATACTTTAAGCTCTAAGAAATTGTATGATGTTTTGGTTTAAATTTGGCACAGGCAATATGTATTCTTTAAAAAAATGTTGGTTTCATTAGTATTTATGTTGCAAAAGTTTGTTAATTTGTTTGAAAGCACTTCTTGGAAGTTTTACACAACTTACAGGAGACATGTTGTGCTTTTAAATCCTTCTTTTTCACATTTAAATCATTCAGTTGGGGTCTGTATACAGAGAAACTGCAATGCTTTGGTCTAAATTCTTCTTTATTGTAACTCCACAAGCCCTTCTTTCATCCCTTGTTCTAAAGTGTGTCTCAAATCAACTCGTTTTGAGACTGTCTCTTTAAATCCAAATGAAACGCCCCTTTCCAGCTTCCAGAGCGGTCCATTCTAGTTTGATAGAGGGGTTTATGACTATATAGCGGCGCAGAAACGTTTTATTTACAAATGAATTAAAAGATGTCAACATCAGAAGACTTGTTCATCCAGCTTTACATGTTGGAGCCAGAGTCAGAGGAGAACAAAGACCATGAAGTTGTAGTTGACCAGACCTTATTTAGACACAAAAACAGAAAACTGAACAGGTTGGAAAATATGACGATATAAAGATATCTATGCAGCACCTGGAGAAACTAAATCACAATTCTACTTTTCTGCACTCCTACAGACTCCAAGTACACAACAAAATGTATTTAACAGCTAAAAAAGTGGATTTTGCATTGATTTAACGTCTCATAGATGTGTTAAATATAAAACTCAAGGGTACAAAAATACATTTAACTTTTCTTTCACAATATTAAAAAAGAAAAAGTCAGAAATTAGGCAAAAGACTAAATGGAAGCATTTGAGCTAAGCCACATGTGTTATTGTTAAATGTAAATGTGATTTTTTATTAGATTCTAAGGCTTCATCTATGTTGTGCAGATCTCTGCATTTAATATTCGTGTCCCAGCATCTAATTGAGTCCCTCACAGTCTGCTGGTCTTTTGGGTGTCTGAAAGGTGAGACCAGGAGACACAAGGGGATTGGTTTTCAGGTTTAGAAGGTGTCCACCTCATTAAAAGACTACATGTTATAATGATTTGTGGTGTGTGACTGTGTGTGTTTTTTATAATGATTCTCAGAATCTTGTCCTATGGGAACAGCCGTGTTTGTTGTTTTCCTCCAGAGACCTGAGCTCATGACCTTTCACCTCCCTAACTACACCCGAACCCAAGTGCCTGAGATTCTTCTTGAACCCCTCACCTTCCTCCCAGTGCTGAAAAAGACATGTTTTCTTTCATGATTTCAGGGCAATGTTAGAGAAATTGCAGGTTCTAACTGCAGTTGAAAGTCAGATTCATACCAGTCTGTGACAATGTGCTCATGTTTTCAATGTGTGTGTGTGTGTGTTTGGGCATGTGTGGCGGCTGTTAAGCAGTAACAGATAGCCTAAGCGCGCTGCGTGGTGATGCTGTCATTACCGTTGTGCTTCTCTGCTGATATGCTACGGCTGATGTCACACGCTCAATTGGCCCCGCCGACAGCCGCCATCACTCACACTGTTTACTACACTTTTACTACAGTTATCACTCACTCGTTTGTCGCTGCCAACGCCGGGACCACGCGCTGAGATAACACACAAGCCGTTACACACGCTCTCTACGGCTGCTGTCTGGGCTCTTTGTCTTGCCCATCAACACACGGAAACACTCATTTAGGCAGGAGTGTGTGCGTTTGGAGGAGTTAGAGGAAGAGATGGATGGTGAGGGAGGTAGCTCAAACAAAAACAGAGCTTAGAGGCACTGTGGCATTGTTTTTGAATCTGTGATTACTTTATTTTGTTAGTCTTTGTTTGTACAACGCATCGCTTTTCGAAGCGTGTGTGGGTTTGTGCTCGAACGCTCTGGAAGGTGCGCATGCTGAGGAATGTGAATGAGCTTCTGTGTTTATTGCAAGTGTGTGTTCAGACGCTTTTTTTAATGGACTGTGTGTGCATGTGAATCTAGGTTATGCGTCTTATTTTCACATGATTAACTAACTCGTTCCTGAGACCGTTCCTTCCACCTCGGCCCGTGTCTACCCATAAGGCCGAGTGTCAGTGAGGAACACTTGATTTATGCCGGTTGAATATGTAACGAGAGGTTGTAAATTCCCTCTCCGAGGCTACATGCACCACTATTCTGTACTGTCATAATTTAGCCACCATACCTTCATATCTGAGATGCTAATTGGTTAAATTACAGGGTTGGTGCCTGAGATTTATGCCTGGCTAACGAGTAGACTTGCAAAGAGATGGAGGCCGAGGATGTAGAAAGGGAATAATGGAGGAGGTGCTGAGGAGGATTCAGGTTTAAATAAAAAACATTATTGTGGGTTGACAAAGAAGGTGAGGAGTTAGAAGGAAACAGAGGCAAAGAAGTTGTTGAGAAAGAGAAATGCAAAAGTTTTACTCCAGAAGAAGACAGATGCTTGACAGTGTTTGAGTTTATTTTTACAGGCACATGTTTTAAGACTTTCAGCAGATAGATGTTATTACTTAATGTCTGAATCCTACTTCCTAATAATCCATCTATCCATATGTCTACACCTAAATGCCTAATTTAAAGAATTAGGGTTAAAAAATTTTAAATATTGCCAGCGTTTTTTATGTCAACAGATGCAACATCAACAGGCCCATGTAAGGTGTGTTAAACAAGTTATTAAGCCTGCAAAACACTGGAATTCACACAACAAAATACATTACACTGCTTGAAAAGATAAAATGTTTTTAATCACTGCAATGTTCATATTTATCATTGTCTAGTTGTTCAATTGGAAAATTATAATTTTCTGTGAAAATGCAGTATGAATGCTGAATGACAGCTGAAATGTTTTGTATAAGCTGAAATGGAAATGCTGAAGCTAAACTAGGCTGGACAAAAGGTGAAACAAACAGAAGACAAGCTTAACTGAACACAACAATATAAAACACCAACTAGCAAAGCTGTGAAAAACTAAAAAGGCAGAACCATAGCTAAAAACTAAAATCAGCAGAATAGCTAATACCTAAAAATAGCAAGACAGTAGCTAAAAGCTAAAATGAGCAGAACAATAGCTGAAAGCTAAAATTAGCCAAACAATAGCTAACACCTAAAATTATCAGTACAATAGCTAAAAGGTCAAATGAGCAGAACAGTAGCTGAAAGCTAAAACTAGAAGAACAGTTGCTAATACCTAAAATAAGCAGAATAGGCTGTGTCCAAAACAGGAGGCCGGGTCCTCCAAAGGACCCGGACTATCCGGTGGAGGTGGGCCAGGTCCTTGGAAGACCGCGAAGACCGGAAGAAAGACGCTGTAAATTTAGAGGGTCTAGCCTTCGGCTTTATTCCCACCCTTACCCGGCGTATGTCTGGTCGCCTAGCAACCATGACAATGCTATACAGAAGCTAAATTAGATCCAAATTAGAAAAATATCAACATATTAGATTTATTAATATCACAAAACAATAAAATTAACTTAAAGACAGTATTTGAAGAACTAATGGACCCACTGCAGGTGCATGTTTATTTCACTAAACCAGATCGTTTTTTTTCTGACAAAAATAATATTTAAAAACATGTCTATACAAATATTAAAAGTATTAACAACACAACCGCTTGAAAATTTAAATTTTTATACCGCCAGATCTTTATTTAAAACGTATTCCTATCTCCGGCTTCATCCGCCATTACTAGCAAAAAAAACCTCCGGTCGGCCTGCAATGCATTATGAGATATGGTGGGCCGGGAAGGATTCATCGGACCAGGCCTTCAATTCGGGGCAAAGGAAGGACGCATTTGTTGGCCGCATCGGAGGAGTCTTCAGTTTCGGACAGCCTCTGTCACGGTGCTGTGACGTAAGTGGCAGGCGAATTCGGCCTTTCGGAGGACCCGGTCTCTCGTTTTGGACACAGCCTCAGTAATTAAAAGCTAAAATTAGCAAAATGTTTGCTTACAGCTAAAATTAAAATTAGATAGACTGATTTGGGGTGGGTGAAGTTTATGTAGAAAAAATAAACTCACACACCTTAACCTGAGTACCAGTAAATACGTTTTCATGTCCCCCTCTGTGAGCGTTGTCCCCTCTTCTCGTTTGACCATCTGTCCGTGCACGGTGCCAGGCGGTAATTAGTCTTTGTAAAGTCAGACTCGTGAGGAGTCCCTGTGTTTGGGTGCTGCTGTCTAATCAAACACAGAGGGAGAAGAAAGGGGGGTTGGGGTGCTAAAAGCCTGTATTTTATCTGTCAGCCATGCTGCTGTTATGCAACTCTCTTGCGGTTTAAGGTTAAATCTCAGGAGATGCAGCCAAAGTGTGGCAACATTTCTTTTTTGCTTGAAATTTGTTTGTTTGCTTTGGTGAAGAGATGGCAGCAGTTAAAGGAATCATGTTTCTAAAACACGAAAAGGGAGTTATATTATACTCTAGAGAAAGTGCTGTCTGATAATAAAATGCAGTATAAAACATTATTGCTGGACAAATAACATGAAAAAAGCTGTATACAACTGTAATCTGTATTTTGTCAAGTTTTACAATAAAAATGCCATTAAGGTCATTTAAAGGTTGTAAATATGATTAAATTATCTGAAACAGAAATATAAAACTGACCAGGAGGAGAACAAAAGAGCTTTTCTCAGAAATGACTAATTTGTTAATACAGAAACTATTACTGGGTTGTGAAAAGAACAAACATGCATGAATTAGCCCCCTAAGAATAAAGAGTTTAGAACCACTCAGTTCAGGTGACAATACAAGCTAAAATAGACTGGGTGGTGGTCACTCTGTGGAGTTTTATGTGTTTGTTTTTCCATATATTTGTGTGCATTTGCGTGTGGTAACACCCTGGGCAACTCGCGAAACAAATGAGATTTCCATCCGTACAGGAAGTGGATCATTGCCACTTCCTGTGCGGAGCATTCAGTTCATGCATACTTTTCACAAACACACACACAAACACACTCACATATGCAGAGTCCAAATGCTTGACGGGGGTATATTTACCGCATTGATTTATAACGCTCTCTGCTTTTATGTCTGTGTATGTGTAAATGCAACATGACATTTCCTATTTCCAGACTCACAGACAATGGGAGGTGAGTTCAAACTAATGTTTGTAGCTGTTCATTGTCTGCCCTTTTACCTCTTTATTCCCCCCCACACACACCTTCCAACATTTTGATCTTTCTACCCGCCTCCCCTTGCTCTCATGGTGCAGAAAAATTCAAACACTTTGAATCATTTTCTTTTTTTTTTTGTATTGCAAATAATTAACATTTTATCACGTATTTTCATTTTCTGAGTTTGAAAGATGAACTTGGATGTTGTTTGTTCAATCGGTTGGAATCTGAATGAGTTTCTTACATGTGTCTGGGTTTACTGTACAGATAGGGAAACAAACTCAGCTCTGAAAGACAGACAGACTCACACACAGGCGGGCAGACAGGGTGTGTGTGAGATATTGTTGTTGCTTTTTATAATTAGTTCAGGAAGCCTCGACAATCGTCTGTCAGTAACAAGAGGCGGTATCAATCTCCGTCTGACAATAGCAGGAAAGACAAACACACACACACGCTTACACAAACAGACTTCTTCATTCCACCTTTGTCTACGTGTGTGTGTGTGAGAGAGAGAGAGAGAGAGAGAGAGAGAGAGAGAGAGAGAGAGAGAGAGAGAGAGAGAGAGAGA